>VDFB02379711.1:136772811-136821350 GCA_007258455.2 Sequoia sempervirens
GAGAGAGTGGGAGAAAGGGAAATAGATAATATTTAAATATTTTATATATTAGTAATATATATATATTTAAATATTTATACATTTACTAAAATGTTGAAATAACATTTAAATATTATACATAATAATGTAATATATTATATATTAAATACAAAATTCAGTAAGAGATTATCGTAAATTGTATATTATATATTACATTATAAACTATATTGTATATTATATATTAAATTATAAATTTTATTGCATTTTTTAAATAATATATTATAAATTGTATAACATTTTTTAAACTCATATCTAAAACATATCAGATATCTATCTGATTTGAATTCGATATCCGATATGTCTAACACAAAATTTAATGCCTAGGGATTAGCCTCGGGCTTGCTTTGGAATTTGGTTCGGACCTACCAATCCTAAGAAATCAACACAAAAAATGTGTTTAACAACTTACCTTGTTTTTCTAGACTTCACCCATGTGGCTGATGACTTTTTTGTTACCCAAAATTGATGAAACAAAAAGGGTTTGTAAAGGAGCTTCTTAGCTTTTCACCATTATAAATTATACTTTACTTTGAATCTAATAAATAATTATTATTCATTTTCTATTAGAATTACGACTAAAGTCTTAATTGATAGGTTGATTGAAAAACATCTATAGCTTTCAAAATGTATCACATTTTTTGAATCCAAAACATGCTCCACATTCTATGCTTCACATACTATAGGATTAAAAAAAATGAATTTCATGAAGTTTTGACCAAGTTAAGGTGGTCAGACATACGAGTTTTTATATTTTTTAAAAGTTGTAATAAAAAAATCATAATTAATTATTTTCTCTTGAAAAAATTTACAAAAAATATGCATCACATACACATGAGTCCTCTACTTATATCTAAAAATCTTATAAAAAAATATTATCATTTTATTATGGTTAGGGTGGTCAGACATACACCTACTTCTTATCTTTTCCCTAAAATTTAAGTACTACTGCATTGGAATTTCAAATTTTCACCAAATAGATTAAAAAAAAAACCTAGTAGTGTAGAAACTACATTCAATTTGCCACAAATTCTATTCTTACATATTTTTGAAATAATATAGATAACTTATTCAAAATTTTATGGCAAGTTGCCTAACTCTAATTTTTTTGAATTTTCATTGCCATTTAAGGGCCTATTTTTTCCATGATGATCCTGCACATATTTTAACATGATATTTCACATCCCCCAAAATATGCCCTAGTTAGGTATGTTAGGATCCATTCACCATATGGCGAATGGTTCCTCACTAACTTAGGACACCCCTCTTGAGATATGCTTTTGGTGGTATTTTAATTATTTTAAATCCTAGATCTAATGTCAACAAGTGTGTTCTTTGAATTTTGACATTTAATCTTAAGTTAAGTATAAATATAAGGTTATTTTACTATTTTTTTAGCCTAATATTTTCGTGAGATCAAGCAATTTTTGCAAGAGCATTATAGAGCATTCAAGAGCAATCAAGAAGGAATTCAAGGGCAAATTATTAGAGGTTATTGCAAAAATCAAAGATCATATCATCATGTCAAAGGCATAGTGCACCATGCATGTTGTTGAGCTGATATGTTGGAGATCCTATTCAAGCATTATTTCAAATCAAGTGTTGTGATCAAGATCTACATTCTTTGAGGCCACTTCATGCAAGATTGCTGATTTATCATCCAAGATTTCATCCAAGGTATCATTGTTTCATGTTTCATGTTTCATCCTTCATATTTCATTATTTCATCATAAGGTTTAATTACCAAAATAGGTTTTGACCAAGGAAAGCCCGTATTCCCTAAAAAGTCAACTTTTTTCTTCTTCTTTGATGTATGATTGCAGGTTTTAGATTGAAGATCAAGTGGAGAGAAAAACTTGTGAAGGTTGAAAAGATGTAAAAGTTGTCATCTTTCTTGCAAGATCACATAAAGTTTTCTACAAAATTTGTTTCCAAATTTTGAGAGCTAAAAACCCAGGATTTGGGAGTGCAGACATTGAAGAACAAAACCCAAAAATAAATTTTCTAGAACCCTAGCAGGGACCAATTCTCCATTGGGAAAATGAGTCCTCAGTGAGACCCAAAAAAACACTTTCTGCAATAGGTAAACACATCATTTTACCATCTTAAAACCTACCTTTTTTATTGTTATATCAGTTAGGTCTATTTTCTTATTGTTTTCTATCTATAATCGAATAAAATAACTAGTGAAAAGGTGTGGTTCATCATCTTGTTAATTTCCTTTGATTGACCCCCTTTTCTCTATGTTTCATTTTGGTGAACCTAACTTTTTGAGCATTGTAGTTTTCTGATTGTAGGAGTCCTTTGCATCCTAGGTTAGTGGAGAAGTTGATAATTCAACCTCACAGATCCTAATGAACACCTACAAGCAAATAACTTGTCACCAAAGGAGATCAAGAGACACAAGAATGGTGCTCTACAAACATGAAGCAAAAATGCATTACCTAAGAAGATTATAATTACAAAGAGATCAATCCTTAAGAAAGGAGATGAAAACCCTAAAGAGAACCCTAGGATGAGGATTAAATTAGCATGTGACAAGTGTCAAGATCATAATGAACGAGATCACATGACTAATTTAATAATGCATAAATAAAGATTCCTAAGTTTAGCTTAAGTGAAATAAAGTAAAGGCGACTTAATTAATTAATCAACATGATTAAACTAATTAAGTAAACAAGCTATTACTCTAACACCCCCCCTTAAGATGAACTTAGGGAGTCATTTTCTTCCAAAGGCTGTAACTTTTTCCCATGATGTCAAAATCAAGCAAGCAAGATATCGTTGGAAAGAGGACTCAACGTACTTTCTAGTGGTGTAGGTATTTTTTGGAGATTTTTTCTTAGTTCCCTATTATTTCCAGTCAAAGTTAGATATTCTTTTCTAGAGTTTCCTTTAGTGCTTTTGGCATAACTTAAATACATATGATGCCAAAAATGGGAAAATGAGATATCATCAAAAATTTGTTTCCAAGCTCTTCATAGTGGTGCAGGTGGTTTATAGATTTGATTTTTGGTTTTTTTCTAGAAATCCTTCTTCTCATCTGTAGTATTTTTTGGACCTAATGGGATCACATTACATATATTTATCATCTGTAAATGCATTGAAATAAAGTGCCTCAACTTTGTATGTGTAGTAATGGGATTCTTGCACATCACTTTGTGCCTTGTTGTACTCACACTATGATATAAAGTGCCATGGGGATTGATGTTTTCCTTTGTTTTCCTTCATACCTTTCTCATGCGTATGTGACTTTTATTTTCACATCCTTTCTATTTGCTTGTACTTTCATGATTGCACCTTCAGATGTTCTTGGTTCTTCTTCATGCACTACTTTCAAGCATTCAGTGTTAGTGTACCTGTCTACCTCTCCCTTGTTAGCATTATGGGGGGTTTCTAATATTGGTGTTAATGCTTCCTTTGTTTCGCGTTGGAGTAAGCTATTTATACAATATTTGTTCCTATGTACTAGGTGGATGTAGTGACTGGTTACCCATGCATTTCAGTGAGATAAAACACTTACCATATGGACACTCTTGCATTCCTTGTTTCACTATTTTAGCAGGGTATGTACAGGATCATGATGGGCCAAAAAGTGGCGATATGATGGGTATGTGGCTAATGACTCTTTTTTACCTAAAATTGATGAAATGAAAATGCTTTTTAAAGGAGATTCTCAACTTTCCACAAATATAAATTATGCTTTAATTTTAATTTAATAAATAATTATTATTCATTTTCTATTTGAATTATGACTAAAGTCCTGATTGATAGGTTGATTGCAAAACATCTATAGCTTTCAAATGGTATCACATTTTTTGAATCTGAAACATGCATCACATTCTATGCTTTGCATACTATAGGATTAAAAAAATGAATTTCATAAAGTTTTGGCTGAGTTAAGGTGGTCAGACATATGAGTTTTTTATATTTTTAAAAAGTTGTAATAAAAAATTCATAATTAATTATTTACTTGAAATTTTTTTACAAAAAATATGCATCACATCAAGACATGAGTCCTCTACTTATATATAAAATATTATAAAAAAATATTATCATTTTATTGTGGTTAGGTTGGTCAGACAGTCACCTACTTATTTTTTCCCTGAAATTTAAGTACTACTGCATTGAAATTTCAAATTTTCACCTAATAGATTTTTTTAAAATAAACCTAGTACTTTAGAAACTACATTCAATTTTCTACAGATTCTATTCTTACATATTTTTGAAATAATATTAGTTAACTTATTCAAATTTTTACGTCAAGTTTCCTAACTTTGATTTTTCTTAATTTTTCTCCACTTAAGGGTTTGTTTTTTCCATGATGATCTTGCACATACCCAAAAATCATTCTACGATAATGTTTGTAGCTTCTTCATGCTTTTGTGGTGTTTTCCATGTTCATCATTTGTTCCTATCTTTGGGACAATTTCTTCTTGATTGGAGGCTTCTTCATCCTTCACTCTTGTTTGGAGGCTTCTTAGTCCTTCACTTGTATTTCTCTCTTTTGGAGAGGAGTTCTTCCCACGAGGTTTTCTCCTTTTCTCCTATTGTGAGAGATCTTTTACATTTGTACATGGGTACCTCATCTGGCCTTGTTTTTTGGGACCCATCTTTGTTTTCATGCTTTTTGTCTTTAGTTTCTTAGCTTCTCCCTAAGTTCATCTTAAGGGGGGGTGTTAGAGTAATAGGTTGTTTACATAATTAATTTAATCATGTTGATTATTTATTAATTAATTAAGTCACCTTTACTTTATTTCACTTAAGCTAAACTTAGGAATCTTTATTTTGCATTATTAAATTAGTCATTTTCATCTCATTCATTATGATCTTGACACTTGTCACATGCTAATTTAATCCTCTCCTAGGGTTCTCACTTTAGGGTTTTGATCTCCTTTCTTAAGGATTGATCTCTTTGTAATTATTAATCTTCTCGGGTAATGCATCTTTTGCTTCATGTTTGCAAAGCACCATTCTTGTGTCTCTTGATCTCCTTTGGTGACATGTTATTTGCTTGCAGGTGTTCATTGGGATCTGTGAGGTTGGATTATCAACTTCTACAGTTAGATCTTGCATTCATTTGCATCGAATTAGATCTCATTTAGGGTATTTAGTTTGCATTCAAATTTACATCTCATCTAGGGTTTTAGGATTGTATTAGATCTAAAAAATACAAAGAAATTAGTCATTTTGAATATCATCTTGCATCACATAAAGTTGCATTTGAAAACAAAACAAAATTGCATATCAAACTAGGTGTTTTAGATCATTATTTTGTCATAATTTGCACTCAAATTTCACATTGCATTTATAGAAATTTGAACCTAAAACATACTGTAGTAGACTTGAATCTAAAAATCATTAGAAAAGGCTTAAAAATCAGTCTTTTTTTTTTTCAAAACCCTAATCTAGGACCTATTCTCCATAGGGAAAATGAGTCCTTGATCAGACATAAATCTGCATTTCTAGAATTTAAAATCTTCAGTTTTGTGCTTCTATTTGTTGCTATCATATCTCTATTTTAGTTTGTTGATTTTTTGTTTCATTCATTTCATTAGATCTAGCTTAATTTGGAAGATTTAGTGCATTGTCTAAATTCAAAATTGCATTTACAATATTTAATTTCTAGATTGTTGCATGGTGTAATCAACAAGTTGCCTTGTTTAGAATATGAAAATTGCATTTACACATTTCATTCTAGGTCATTGTATTGCATTTTAAGCCTCTTTTCATTTTGGGTTTGCACACTAAGTTTGTAAAAATTGTATGAGATTTACAACTTGGCTATTAGCAATGCTATTGTGAGACATAGTTCAAGACTCATGTCATCTTGCGATATACCATTCACCATGGATCTTGGGTTTTCTAGCTCTCTTCCTAATAGTGTTGATAATCAACCCTCTATGGATCATAGTATGCATGTACCTCATTTCCCATGACTTCCCTTCTAACAAATAATGTGCAATATATTACTAATATCCCACAAGAAAACATAAGGAGGCTAGATGAAGAATTGAAAATCTTATGCTTTATGAAAAACACACCTATTGCTGGTCATGCCCTTCCTCTTATAGGGAATATCCAAATGAAACTTAAACATAATGATGGGGTAGTGTTCATATTTTCCTTAGTCCATATCATTTACCAAAATTTGTTTCCTCCTCAACCACCTTACATTACATCTCCTGTGTATAAGAGAGAAGAGCCCACAAGTTTCAAGCACTTTGTTACTCCTAACACATCCTTTTTTGAAAAAGGAAAGGGTTTGTAGTTAGAAGAACAAAGTGATGACAACATCATAATCAAACCAAAGAAAAATAGACCTAGAGTACATGAACACAAAAAACACCAATTGCAATAGTTGTATGAGCATCCTAAATCTCTTTATAACTTGTTACAACTATAAAAAAAATGAGACGATCTTCTATGCTCTTTTATGTTGGAAACTAATTGAATTACCACCTAAACCTAAAAACTTGACAAAAAGACAAACTGATAAAACTGAGCCATATTGTGCTTATTATAGATTCTTTGGACACCACATTAATGATTTTCAACCTTAAAAGAAAATGTTAAATAAATTTAAACCCTTTCAAAATCCATCTTGACCTAAAGCATGATCTTTCACTCCTTTCCATGTAATAGTTGTAGGATCTTAGTATGCTCACTATTGCATTGCAAATCATTATCTTTATTGCAAGGAGCTCACTCTCATCACCTATCTTGACTCATCCTTGTCCTGTACTTAGTGGGGGAAAGGGCTTAGTTAGCCTTGTCATAATTTTGGCATTTATTGATTGTCACTTTGGCTAGTTTTCTACCTTCCATATACCAACCAAGATTGGGAGTAGATGACTTGCATGTTCCTTACTTGAATTTTTCTTTATTTTCTTTTCATGTTTCTTTATGTGATTGCATGTGTGTAGTGTGATCCCCCATGCTGTTTCATTTGATGTATCTCTCACTCTCTCTCTTTTTGTGCATTCCTCTATATGTACCTACATTCTTCTATATGTCATAAAAATTTTATCCTTTTTCACTTGTCTTGTGTTTTCCTTTTGGGGATGATGCAAGGCATTGAGACATTTAGGTCTCTTCGATGTTGAACTAAAGCATTTTTCTTTGATTTCACTCTCTTGGTGTCATTCTTCTAGTTCTATGAGTATTTGGGGAATGATAATTTTTCTGAGCTCTATGACAACATTGTAGCAAAGATATATTGACCCCGGATCCATAGATCCCTTCCGTATTTTTGGGGGAAACCCCTCCTTCCTTTTTCATGATGTAGCTCCATTTTGGGAACATATGACTTGGAGTAGGGATTTTGAGTAAGCTCTCATGTCTTTCGATGGAAAGTTGGCTACTTTAAAGTAGTTGCTCACAACAATGGTGTTAGCAATTGCTTTAAAGTTGGGGCATACATCAATTGAATCTTTCAACATTTTTCATATTTCATGGTGCAATTTTATTTCTTGTGATGCATCCTTTTCTTGGTGGTGTCATTAGGTTTGATTTTCTCCAAGAGTGTGATATGTCTAAGCGTACAAATTTCCCTTCATGGCTTGATGTGAAGTGAGGAATCCCATAATGGCAATCTGTTATACTTGACTTGTCCTCTCTTGGAGACATTAGGAATGATATTCCGCACGAAGAAAACCTTACATGAACAAAGCAAGAACCCCTTGAACATAAATCCTATAGACACAATATTCATAATCATTTATTGTTGTGGTGCCTTATCAAAGTTGTTAGGAGGATAACTTTAATAAGGTATGGGAGCCTAATATGATTATCTCATTTGCCACCCTTTTGAGATAATCACCTAGTGGACAGTCCGAGGTTCCACTACCTAATAGTGAGTGCACATGTGTTATTTGCATAGAAGAAATTGAGTTATACTTGTGAATGCTTTTGGACAAACAATTGAGATGTGTTCCACATCGCGTTGGATAGTTGAGACTTGATCCCTCCCATTTCTCAAAAAAATAGCCGTGTTCCACATTGTGTTGGGATGGTCGAAGCTTGATCCTTTATTTTCCCGGTCTTTGATAGTGTATGATTGTGTATCTTTATCATTTATACAAACATAAGTGTCTTGAATTTTTACTTTAGTGCGAGTCTGACGTGGGGTCACACTCTCACTAAAGTGGGTGCAAAATGTAGTAATGGAAAAAGTATCCCTTTTTCCTTAATTTGAGAATGAATTAAAAAAAATGGACTTAATGGTGCCTTATTTAGGGTGTTGTGAAGTGGTCCTTTACACCTTCACACTAATCTTTGGATTTATTAATTAATTGAGGTTAAATTACAGTTAATTGGCCCCTTAAATTCAAATCCAAGCCTAATTTATTGTATTTTTCGAGGGATAAAACCCGACACTCTTAAATAATATTACACAACACTTAATTTTGAAAGGATTGTGTCTTAGGATAGTGACCTAGGACCCATTCACCACCTAGTGAATGGGTCCTCACTAGTTCCTAGGATCCCCTTTTGACATTACATTTCACAACCCCCGAAATGTGTTCTAGTTAGGTATGCTAGGACCCATTCGCCATATGGTGAATGGGTCCTCACTAACTTAGGATTCCCCCCTTGGGATATGTTTTTAGTAGTATTTTAATGATTTCAAATCCTATATCTAATGTTGGATTGTGTTATTTGAATTTTAGGATTTAATTTTAAGTTAAGTATAAATATAAGGTGATTTCACTATATTTTTAACCTAATATTTTCATGAGATCAAGCAATTTTCACAAGAGAATTATAGAGCATTCAAAAGCATTCAAGAAGTAATTCAAGGGAAAATTATTAGAGTTTATTGCAGCAATCAAAGATCATATCATCATGTAAAAGGTATAGTGCATCATGAATGTTGTTGAGCTAATATGTTGTGTTGGGAAAAAGGTGTCTCAAAATTACTTGTTAAGGCTCTCTGGAATTAAGAAAACATTCAATTGAGTCCAAGTCTTCTGCATCACAGTACCATAGTGGTCTAAACTAGGGATTGTAGGTTGGTGATAAATGTTCACACAAATTCTACCCTCCACCCCGCAACAGTTGATTTATGAGCTTGCAGCATTGTGCTGAACATTTGTTACTTGACACCCCGCAACAAGCTATTCATGAGGCTTGTGGTAGTGCGGGATATCCTACAATCCTGTGAAAGTTCATGAGGAAGTGTGTAGTAGTGTAGGAGGAGTCCTAACCTACAACCCCATGATAGTTAGGTGAAGGGGTCTACGGTATAGCGGTAGGTTGTGGTATAGTGGTAACCCATGACCCTGCGATGGTCAGTTGGAGATGACTGCAGTGTAGTAGTATCATGCAATATGGTGGTAACTAGCAAAATGGTAAAGATTAGCACAACCCCGTGATGGTTCAAGAATGACAACGAGATTGTGGTTATGATTGTTCAGTTGGTATGGAAGTTGAAGTGTTTGTTATGATAGTTCTTCCTATGATGTTTGAGAAGTATGTATAAAATGTTGTAGTGCATTGGAATAGGTGAGGAGAGATTGAATTCAGAGGGGTTATGCTGCTAGTTTTTCTCCAGATGGAACAAGATGTAAATATTCATGTAAAGGCTTAGAGCTTACAATTATATTGTAAATATGTATTTGGTTGTTGAATAATACAATGGATCTATGCTTTTGGAGTGTGGGGTTTTTTACTCGAAAGGGTTTTCCCCATGTAAATATTTATGTTCATGTCTTTTGTTCCATCTTTCATGTTTAATGATTCTATTTATTGAATCTATTTAATGCTTGTTGTTGAAAATAGTTGATCTTGAAAGATCTAAAATTGCATAAACTTTCTTCTAAGGATCAATGGTGGGAAATAAATTGTTTGATTATGCTTTATGGCATAGTAGTACGTGTTTTTGAGGAAATCTAAAGAAATGAATGTTACCAAAGACACTTACTGATCTCAGATGCTCATTTTTGGATGAACCAATTTTCCCTTCAATTGGTATCAGAGCAGGTGTTTTTGGTTCTGGGTATTCCTTCTGTGAAGATTTCTTAGTCTGGAAAGCTTGAGGAAATCTGAAGGAATCGGTTGAAGATTGATACATTGGTGAGTGATTTTTTTTCCTTTTTTGTTTGTTTTAGTTTTAGGTGACAACATGCAACTTGAAGGATGGCGAAGATGAAGAAAATGGAGTTGGTCATATTGAAATGATGTGATCTAAAGCTTGTACTTGACAGTGGAATAATCTTGATGCACGGGATGGGATGTTTGCTTTGTGATTGTGCTGCATCAAAGATTTCATACTAGGTTTCTATGTGAGGCTCCCTAATGATATGGAGAAGCTTGGGTTGTTTTTCAGCTATGGAGTAATGTGGTTATGTTGGGTGTTTTTTTTTTTCTGGTATTGGAAGGCATTGTTTTTGTTACCCCAATTGCATGTAGGCTATGGAGTTGATCATTGGATGATTTGGAAGCTTTTGCAATAGCTTGTCTCCCTTAGATGCATGTGCATGTTGGTGGTTGTGGAGTTGGCCTAAAATGGTCCTAGAGTTCTTGAACTATTTTTTCCTTTTATGGATGCTTTTTACTTGCATGACTCATATTCATGTTCCTTGGATCTGAAGGTTTTATTGATTTTTGTAAAAAATCCATGGTTATGCTCATTTATGATAATCCATTATTCCTGTTTAACCGTTATGGTGTTTTTTTGTTTCATACTTTTGAGTGTTGCAGATGTGAAGTGGGTGTGGATGCGCATGGGTGTTTTTCAAACATAGTGGTTTTTTACGTTTTACATGATCAAGAAAAACTTGTGATTTTGTGGAGTTGTGGTTAAGCTATCTATAGACACTAGCTTTTGGGGTGTTACTGAATGACATAGTTGTAGTTTTTCATGCATGCTTTGTGCATGGTGTGAGGAGGTGATATGCTTTCTTTGCATGGGAGAGTTGGTACATGATTAGTTAATCAACATTTCTTGTGGTAATGCTTGGTGGGTTCCTAGACTATGGTGCTTGAGTTGTGGACCTATTTGGAAAATCAAATTTGTGTATGATATAGTGTCTGATTCATGTGGTCTACATGACTATTCTTTTTTGAATCTCAGTTTTTTGATTACTAGTACAGTGATGGGTTTGTATGTTTCAGTGTATTGGATATATGAGTTATGTAATTTTGTAGCTGTGTACAACCTATTGTTTGTAGTGGGATAACTCGAAAGTGGGCTGTATATATCCATGAGGTTGATTTAGTGTTGATGCAAACTTGTTAGCTGGCCTTGTCTATGGTCACTTGTGCATTGGTGTAGTTTCTCTAAGATGAGAGGATGACACTGATGGTGTTTTTACTTCGTTTGGAGATCTTGGTGCCACTTGGTATTATTGTCAATGGTCATGATGCTTGGAGAGCTTGGTTGTCATGGTTCAGTAGGGGATCTAGTAGTGACTTAGTCATGATGCTTGGAGATCTCAATTGTCATAGTTCAGTGGGAGCTTTAGCAATTACTGTGGATGAATGATCTTCTTTAGTGTTGTAGATGGTACTAGGAGGAGCTCTTAGATCTTGTTGTTGTAGAAGGGTTCTTTCACATTTGCATGGACAATATTTGAAGATGTGTAGCATCTTGGAGCCATGGAGGACTCTTGTGGTCTTTGGGTTGAGGTGTTGGTGGTGCTTGAAAGGTGATGTTGGTTTAGAGTCTATTTTGTTTTATGTCATGGTATACTCTTGATTACACATTAGAGTTTTGGCATGATGCATTTCTCTTGAGACCATGGTATGTTCACTTGGAGCATGGGATCTCCTAAGAGGGATGTTTAGATCATGGTGTCATGATAACTTCCTGATTCAAATGATTCGAGCTTTGATAGTGGTTTGGTGATTCTCTATGTTTTGGGTGCATTGGTCATGTGCTTGAGAACTTCATGATAGTGCAGTGGTGCATTTGGAGTTTAGCATGAGATGATTGTTTGCAAGTGCTCATGGATACATGGAGAATGCGGTGAGAATATATTTCTCTTGAGATGACATAAGTGTTTTTGATATGGTTACTCTTGATGATATTTCAATAGAAAGTCCGAGGAGCCTACACCTTGGTTGGACATGAGTTTATGAGGAGATTTCTCTTAGATGAGTCATGATGGCTTGCATATCTTGGAGGAGCATTCTCATTCCCCACTCTTAGTCTACTCGATAGTTTATTATTTGAGAGGTATTATTCCCATTATATCTTTTAGATGTATTTATTTTTTGTTCTTTGATTCTCATGGGATTGAGTTGATTCATGATGATTGATTATGGAGACTCATTTGAGGATGTCTTAGCATGAGTTTCTATGCTTTATGATTTCTTTCATAGACATGGATCTTGAGCTACTATTAGATGGTTATGGAGGATTCATTGTGAGAAATGGATAGCATGGTTATCTCCTTTGGTTTGCATTTTCATTTATGATGATTAAAGGGGATGGTAGTGGGCTGATTTCCTGAGATGGGAAATGGAGTAGTTTGATATTCTTTGAGAAGCCTACATCCATGTAGATACATGATGCATATGCTATGTTTGATCTCTTGAGGTTGAATGGGGTTGGATGTTGTTATGGATTTGATATTGGGGTTGTGAAGGAGATCTTACTTGACATAGTTGGAATTTAGATGTGTATGTAGAAGGGCATGCTATATGTTTATGATTTGCAAATTTTCCTCTTTAGTTTGGTTCTTCTTCCTATATGTTCAAATTCATATGACTTTAGATGTGAGATTTCTATGCAGATCTATGGTGATCACTAGTTTATGGTCATGTGTTGTCACTTGGGTGATGACATGGAGGTTCTTGTATCTCTTTCTTTTGTTGGCTATGGAGAACATGGGAGAGTTGTGGAAGATTGTAGAGAGAGATGTTTCTTGCAATAATTGGTTGTAAAATTTAGAGATCATTATGGATGGTCCTTGGTACTACATGATGGTTAGTTGGAGATGAATGTGGTATAGCGGTAGGCTATGTATAGTGATAACCCATGAACCGATGATGGTGAGTTGGAAATGACTACAGTGTAGGAGTATCATGCGATATGGTGATAACTAGAAGAATAGTAAAGATTAGCGCAACCCCATGTTGGTTTAAGAATGACTTGATGGGATTGCGATTATGACTGTTCAGTGGGTATGGAAGTTGAAGTGTATGTTATGATAGTTCTTCCTATGATGCTTGAGAAGTATGTATAAAATGCAATAATGCATTGGAATAGGTGAGGAGAGATTGAATTCAAAGGGGCTATGCTGCCAATTTTTCTCCAGATGGAACAAGATGCAAATCTCCATGTAAAGGCTTAGAGCCTACAATCATATTATAGCTATTTATTTGGTTGCTGAATAATACAATGTATCTATGCTTTTGGAGTGTGTGGTTTTTTACTTGAAAGGGTTTTACCCATGTAAATCTTTGTGTTCATGTCTTCTGTTCCATCTTTCATGTTTAATGATTTTGTTTATTGAATCTATTTAATGCTTGTTGTTGAAACTGGTTGATCTTGAAATATTTAAAATTTCATAAAATTTCCTCTAAGGATTAACGGTGGGAAATAAACTATGTCTAATTCTGCTTTATGGCATAGTAGTAAGTGTTTTGAGGCAATCTAATGAAAAGAATTTTACCAAAGACACTCATCTTGGATGGTCATTCTAGGATGAAGCAAATTTCCCTTTATGTTGGAGATCCTATTCAAGAATTATTTCAAATCAAGTGTTGTGATCAATATCTACATTCTTTGAGGCCACTTCATGTAATATTTCTGATTTATCATCCAAGATTTCATCCAAGGTATCATTGTTTCATGTTTCATGTTTCATGTTTCATCCTTCATATTTCATAATTTCATCATAAGGTTTAATTACCAAAATGGGGTTTGACCAAGGAAAACCCCTATTCCCTGAAAAATCAACATTTTTCTTCTCCTTTGATGTGTGATTGCAGGTTTTAGATTGAAGATCAAGTGGAGAGCAAAAGTTTTCAAGGTTGCAAAGTTGTAAAAGTTGTCATCTTTCTTGCAAGATTATGGAAAGTATTCTACAATTTTTTTTCCAACTTTTAGGAGTTGAACACTTGGGATCTAGGAGTGAATACATTGAAGAATAGAACCCAAAAATCAATTTTCCAGAACCCTAGTAGGGATCCATTCACCACCCAAGTCGAATGAGTCCTCAGTGAGGCCCGAAAAAGCACTTTCTATAATAGGTACACATCATTTTACCATCTTAAAACCTACCTTTTTACAGTTATATCAATTAGGTTTGTTTTCTGATGGTCTTCTATGCATAATTGAATGAAATAACTAGTGAAAGGGTGTGGATCGTCATCTTGTTAATTCACTTTGATTGATCCCCTTTTCCCTATGTTTCAAGAACTATCATTATTAAGAACCTCACAAATCATAATATAAATTCTCCACTATATTTAAGAAGTAATACAACCTCAAGGTAGGGAAATACCAGACAATGCTTCTTATTGGAAGAAGCTACTCCACACTATATCTCAATAAGAGATCCCAACACATACAATAATATTCACATATCTCATTTGAGTCTCTTCCTACATTATATAATACTCAAATACCTACAACTACCACTTACCCACATAATTGGGCTGAATTTTTCTAATCAAATTTATGTGTGTGATGAATCACATAACATATGAATCCTATTAATTTATTTAATAGTTTTTAATGCACCACAATAATATATCCATTCATATATTATAATCATGGAAATAGCTAGGTGTGTGTTTCACTATATAAATTTAGAAGATAGAAATTGGGTCTTGAAGTAATCCATATACTATTGTATATATTTAGAATAGGACCCCTACTAAGATAGATATAAATATGACTCTACAAGAGGATTAGGTCTCATCTTCAATTTTTTGGTTTTAATACATATGCTCACATTGTTCATAAAATTGGGAAAAAGCTAGATAAGAAAGAGAGTTCAAAGTACATAATGACTAGATATTGTGAAGATTCAAAATTATATAGATTGTACAACCTTAGTACTAAAAAAATTTATATTGAAATTAATAACTATTTTATAATGATGTTATCACGAGCACTAATGATTACACTAAAAAATCTTGTTTGACATTATTTTATGAAGAGGATAATCCTATAGATGCCAATGTTTAAAGTAGAGGTGTGACATCTTATATGGGAGGAAAAAGGTCTCAAGTCAAGGAATCAAGTGAAAGCGATGATAAAAGTACAATAAATACAAGAAGTATTTAGAAAATATACTAAGAATCCCCTAAGAATAATTTTTCTATGTTATGAAAAAGGTGATGTAGGTTGACATTATAGACATAAAAGAGAAAGAAAAAAGAAAATTTGAATGGGAAATAGCTGTTCAAAATGAGTACAACTCTCTAATTAAAAATGACACACAACAACACAACAAGAAATTAGCACTGAATTTTGCACCATATTTTAGTGTATTTGAGTCCATCATTTGGAGTCATCTTACGGCACAAAAGACGGTGAAAACTAGTTTCTTCGTTTCATTGCTAGTTTTTGTATTGGATTTTGCATCATCTTTAGCACCCACTTTTGTGCTGGATTTTGCACTCGAAATTTGGTGCCAACAATAGCATCTCCTTTAGCACTGGGAATAGCACCAAAAATTGATGTTGGAACTAGCACCTAAATTGGCGCCCAATTTGGCTTCCAGTTTTGCTTCCATGTCTGCTCCCATTTTTGCTTCTAGTTTTGCTCCTAGTTTTTCTCTGAGTTTTGCTTCCAGGTTGCTTCCAGTTTTTCTTCCAAGTTTGCTTCCGGTTTTTCTTCCACTTTTGCTTCTAATGTTGCTTCCAATTTTGCTTCTAGTTTTGCTTCTAATAATGTTTCCAATTTTGCTTCTGGTTTTGCTTCCATGTTTGCTTCTGATTGTACTTCCAGTTTGTTTCCAATTTTGCTTCCAGTTTTGCTTCCAATTTTTCTTCTAGGTTTGCTTCAACTTTTGCTTCTAATTTTGCTTCCACTTGTACTTCCAGTTTGACTTTCAAGATTGCTTCCAGTTTTGCTTCCAATTTTGCTTCCGGTTTTGCTTCCAGTTTTTCTTCCAATTTTGCTTCAAATTTTGCTTCCAGTTTTGCTTCTAGTTTTCCTTCCAAGTTTCCTTCTAGTTTTTCTTCTAGTTTTGCTTCCAGGTTTGCTTTTGATTTTGCTTCCAAATTTGCTTCCAATTTTGCTTCTAGTTTTGCTTCCCTCTTTGCTTCCAGTTTTGCTTCTAGGTTTGCTTCCTGTTTTGCTTCCAATTTTGCTTTTGGTTTGTTTCTAGTTTGGATTCCATTGTTGCTTCCTTTTTTTCTTCTAAAAATGCTTCTTGTTTTGCTTCCTTTTTTGCTTCTAAAAATGCTTCTTATTTTGCTACTAGTTTTGCTTCTAGGTTTTCTTTTGGTTTTTCTACCAATTTTGCTTCCAATATTGCTTTTGGTTTGTTTCTAGTTTGGCTTCCATTGTTGCTTCCTTTTTTGCTTCTAAAAATGCTTTTTGTTTTGCTTCCATTTATTAATTTAATAAGTTTTAATTCAATTTAATTAGTTAAATATATGATGCCTCTTAAATAACTCATATGATTATAGAGTAAGTAATTTAATTATTTAACCCATATGATTAAATAACAAGATAATTATTATAACATGATTATCATCTATAATTAAAAATAGTGAGTCAAATATCTATAATTTAATTGAATTTGACAACATCCATCATGAGCAGTACATTAAAATAATCATACGTAATAAATATCCATCCAAAAATCATCGACCACTTTTAATATACATAAATTGACAAGTCAATACTGATAAGATTGTCATCATATATAATGAAAACAAGTGAGAGTCAACTATGCCAGTAGATCAATAACATGTGAAAATAATACATGTCCAATAGTCGACATAAGTCATGTTGGATGTTGTGGTTGTGTTGCTGATATGTGGTTGTCATTGATGTCAACACTATTAGAATTAATGTCTTAGAAGTTGTATATGTCAAGGATATTGAGAAAATTGTAATGAAATAAGTTGCAGGTTGTCAGTGGTGAAGTGAAGTTTATTTTGTCGGTGAGTTCAGTATGTTGATGATCAGTGGTTGTGGACTAAAGGGTTTCTTGTTGAGTATATCTAGTTTATCCACATCAAGTTTTAGAGATCCGTGTGAAGATTTGATTGTGTTATGAAGATTTGTATTCTGACAGTTATTATGTTGCTTCAGTTGATGTTCTTGAATGAAGATGATTTGATTTTAGCAAGTTCAGTTGTTGCGGATGCTTCTCTGGTGATTCATGATGTTTGTGGATGTTTCTAGATCATGATCTATCTATGTTGCACGTCTGCGTTGATTGGTCTGTTCGTGATTGAATATTTTCTCTTGCGTGTTCCTGTTTTTCTTGTTCTTGGCCAATAGGGTGTTGAAGCGTGTTGTGGATCCTTGAAGATTAATTTTTGAAGGTGGTTCATGTTTGAGAATTTTATTTTGGGTCTCCACTATGTTGTGACCAACCTTGGTTGATTCACATTAATAATCTTTAATATTTTGGGCCGACAGTTTGTATTCATTTTAATACTTTATTGAGGTTGACATGTAGTGATGTAATTTCTTATTGCAGATATATAAGAGAGATTGTTTTATCATTTGAAGGAATGAGTGTGTGAAGGGTGCAAGTCCTATGTGTAAATATTGTTCAGATCTTTCAAAGGCAGATGTGGAGTGTGAAGAAGAGTAAAGAAGAGTGAAGAAGTGTTCATGTGCTTAGCCGAAACTCTAATCAGGCATTAGCAGATGCTATTTTTCTTAGTTCAAATCTTGTGGATGTAATTCAATCTTTTGTAAGATAGTGTTTCTTCCTTGGGCAGTACGACTATCTGTAATTGAGCAGTGACCTCTAGGTAGTGCACCTGAATGCATGTGCATTCCCCACTCATATATCCTTATAGTTTTAACAGGGTATAATCTTGTGGACTGACCTCCAATGTGGTTTTTCCCCTAATAGGGTTTCCACTTAAAAAATCTTGGTGTTATGTGTGTTTTTGATGTGTTGCTGATTTATGCTCTCATGGTTATTGATCAAATCTAAGAATAAGGTTAATAAGTTAAATACGTTTGAAATTCTGTGACAATTGATTCATCCCCCTCTCTTAGTTGTCTGCCCTTGTGTTTCCAACAAGTCAAAATGATACATGTACAAATGATATAAGTAAAAATGACAAATTATTTAACTCAAATCGATACAAGTCAAGATGATACATGTCCAAATGATATAAGTGAAAATGATAAATGTCAATATGATACAACTCAATAATATGGTACTATAGGTCATGAAAATGATACATATGATAGTAACCATGAAAAGAGGCATCATAACAATATATCAAGAATGATCCATGATGCAGTCTATATGATCATGAATGTCACTGGGTACTACCAACAACTGCCTCATCATCATCACCACCATTGTGATCATCATCATCATAATGATATATTAGTAGTGTACATGATCATGAATGTTGTTGGGTAGTACCAACAACTACCTCATCATCATCACCACCATTGTGATCATCATCATCATCGTCGTCATCATCGTCATCATCATTATCATCAGACTCAGTGTCTTCTGTATCTGTTTCATCATCATCCTCTGCCATGTGATCTATATCGGTAGAACCAATAATTTCTAGATCTATATCATGATGAGGACCATCTTGATCTTCTTGAAGACCTGTGTTCTACAAAAAAAACATTTAAAATGAAAATTCATTATTTATTTCATGCAAAAATTTATTTTTCTATTATATATCTAATATTGAAACATATGAGATGAAACCATAATCATATTGCATCATATCAAAGTGCACATACCATTATAAAATTTCAAAAAATTTATAGCTAATATGTGTTTCCAATGATGTAAAACATGCAACAATTCTAATAAATGTTGGTAAAGATCATAAAAATATTTGTTATACAATTTAACTATCAACTGTAAATTCTATTACATAACCTTAAGTGTGAACCCTCTGCAAAAGAATGAGGAGACTGCAAGAAGATTGGTCGTAGGGGGCATTGGTATAGGAGATGGACATGGCTCTTCCAAGCCATCCACTGAGATGGTTTCATACAAAAATGTGGAAGATATCCCCATTTCTAGAGAGCTCATGATTCAGGTTGATACGAAAAATGATGTTGTTCTCTTACCCATATATGGCATTATGGTTCTATTTCATGTAGCCACCATCAAGAGTGTTACAAGCCAACAAGATGGAGGGAATTATTATATAAGGATAATTTTCAATGTTGTATGTACTGGCTTTAATACCAACTACATGCCAACATTGAAATTCCCTAGTAGTATTTATGTTAAGTAAATTTCCTTTAGATCCAAGGGTTCAAAGCACATAAATGATGTGGTACAAATGATTAAATACCATAAACAATATATAGTAATGAAAGAGTCTAAAAAGGCAAAGAGAGATACATTGGTGACTCAGGAGAAACTTCAACTTTCAAAAACAAAGGCAATAAGGCTAGAAAACTTGTGGATTAGGCCAACATTTGGTGGAAGATGAAGAAAGATGACTGGAACTCTGGAGGCCCACCATAATGGATTTCAGTATTCAACCATGAGAGTGAAATAGAGAGTTGATATCATGTATCAAAACATTAAACATGCATTCTTCTAGCCAACAAAGAAGAAGATGATTACTTTGCTTCATTTTCATTTGCATAACCATATCATGGCATGGGAACCAAGAAGACCAAGGATGTCTAGTTTTATGTGGAGGTAATGGATGTGGTCCAAACTTTAGGAGGGGCAAGAAGGTCAATGTATGATCCTGCTGAATTTGAGGAAGAACAAGAGAGGGATAGAAAAAATAAAATCAATGCAGAGTTTCAAGGATTTGTCAAGCGAGTAAGAGAGCTATGGGAGTAGCCTCATCTAAAATATTTTGAACTAGAGTTCAATATACCATTTAAAGAGCTTGGTTTTCATAGAGTTCCTTTCAAAGCCCCTACTTTTATTGTTCCTACAATAAATTGTTTGGTAGAGTTGGTGGAATTACCTTTCTTAGTAATCACTATTAGTAAGATTGAGATTGTTAATCAATTAGGCTCTAATTTCCTGTAGCAATGAAATATTTTGAAAAGGAAGAGAGAGCTACACGGTGACTTAGGATAAACTTTAGCTTTAAAAAACAAAGGCAATTAGGCTAGAAGACTTGTGGATTAGGATAATATTTGGTGGAAGAGGAAGAAAGTCGATTAGAACACTAGAGGCCCACCATAATGGATTTCAGTATTCAACCATGAGAGCAGAAGAGAGAGCTCATATCATGTATCAAAACATTAAGCATGCATTCTTCCAGCCAAAAGAGAAGGAGATGATTACTTTGCTTCATTTTCATTTGCATAATGATAGCATGGCATGGGAACCAAGAAGACCAAGGATGTCCAATTTTATGTGGAGGTAATGGATGTGGCCCAAACTTTAGGAGGGGCAAGAAGGTCAATGTATGATCCTAATGAAATTGAGGAAGAACAATAAGAGAGGACATGAAAAATAATATCAATGTAGAGTTTCAAGGATTTGTCAAGCTAGTAAGAGAGCTATGGGAGAAACCTCATCTAAAATATTTTGAACTAGAGTTTGATGTATCATTTAGAGAGCTTGGCTTTCATGGAGTTCCTTTCAAAGCCTCTGCTTTTATTGTTCCTATGGTAAACTGTTTGGTAGAGTTGGTGGAATTACCTTTCTTAGTAATCACTATTAGTGAGATTGAGATTGTTAATAAATTAGGCGCTAATTTCCTGTAGCAATGCAAGATTTTGAAAAGGAAGAGAGAGCTACACAGTGACTTAGGAGAAACTTTAGCTTTCAAAAGTAAAGGCAATTAGGCTGGAAGACTTGTGGATCAGGCTAGCATTTGGTGGAAGAGGAAGAAAGATGATTACAACTCTAGAGGCCCACCATAATGGATTTTTCTATTCAACCATGAGAGTAGAAGAGAGAGCTGATATCATGTATCAAAACATTAAGCATGCATTCTTCCAGCCAATGGAGAAGGAGATGATTACTTTGCTTCATTTTCATTTGCATAACCATATCATGGCATGGGAACCAAGAAGACCAAGGATGCCCAATTTTATGTGGAGGCAATGGATGTGGCCCAAAATTTAGGAGGGGCAAGAAGGTCAATGTATGATCCTGATGAAATTGAGGAAGAACAATAAGAGAGGGATAGGAAAAATAATATCAATGCAGAGTTTCAAGGATTTGTCAAGCTAGTAAGAGAGCTATGGGAGCAACCTCATCTAAAATATTTTGAACTAGAGTTTGATGTATCATTTAGAGAGCTTGGATTTCATGGAGTTCCTTTCAAAGCCTCTACTTTTATTGTTCCTATGGTAAACTGTTTGGTAGAGTTGGTGGAATTACCTTTCTTAGTAATCACTATTTGTGAGATTGAGATTGTTAACCTTCAGAGAGTAGGACTAGGGAAAAGGGAATTTGATATGGCTATTGTTTTCAAAGACTTCAAGTGGGATGTACTTCGCATTGATGCCATTCCTCAATCTTCGCTTGATGGCATCAAGGAATGGTTGAACTCCATTGGTATAAAGTATTATGAAAGCAAAATGAACTTGAACTAGTGGCCGATTTTCAAGACTATTACTGATGATCCAGATAAATTTATTGAAGATGGTGGCTGAGAATTTTTGAATATGGTATTGGAAAAACAAGGAAAAACAACTAAGAGGGGGGGAATTAGTTGTAACATAATAATATAAAAATTTCAAACTTAACTTAATCTTAGATCTGATGAATAAGCAATTAACCATAAACAATTAGCACATCAGAGAGATAGAGAACACCAATATTTTTTTACGTGGAAACCCTGTTAGGGGAAAAACCATGGTGGATGTTAGTCCACAATATTCTACCATATTAAAAGTATAATGATATCAATAAAGGGGAATGCACATGCATTTAGGCACACTGCCTAGAGCTCACTACTTAATTACAGAAGGGGATCACTACCCAACAATACAAAATAGGATTAAAATCCAGAGGGTATGAATTGAAAAAAATAGCTTCTGCACAAGCCTAATTATAGTTCCAATTAAGCACAAAAAACTCCTTCACAAACTACTTCACACTCCACTCGATCTTCTTCACACTCTGCTCTATAATCAAATGATATTCACACATACAAACATAAGATCACACCCAACACACGAAGCACATTTTCCACACAATACACTGATGAAACAATCGCTCTTATATATCCGCTACATGAGATTTCATTAACAACTTTAGTCAGCCACAAAAATAAAACATATTTACAATGTCGACCCAAATTTATAAATAAATTTTCAATGTGAATCCACCAAGGTTAGAAACAACATAGTGGGGACCCAAATTCACAACTCCAACACAAAAGGACTTCAATTAGTTCCTCCTCAAAGATCCATAAAACACTACTGCCAACATGTCGGCCAAGAATAAGAAAAATCGAACATACACAGGAAAAATTTCCAACCACGAGCACACCGATCAATGTGGATGTACCAAAAGGATAGAGCACGATCTAGAAACATCCAAGAGCACCAAGAAAGAATAGAGAAACATCCGCAACAACTAATATTTCCAGAATTACATAAAATTCACTCAAGAACACTGACAAAGACCACAAAAACATTGTCAGACCACAACATGACCAAAACTATATGCAGACCTCTAAAAATTTTGGTAGAAGATCTAGATACACTCAGTAGAAAACCATTTAATCCACAATAGCTGAAATTCAACGTAGAGAACAAGACACCTTCATGACTTGCACAGTTTCACTGGGAATCTAGAACACTTTATTTTACAATTTTCTCAATATCCTCGACATATGAAGCCTCTAATACACCAAATGCTAATAGTGTTGAAATCAATGACAACCACATATCAGCAACACATCCAAAACATCCAACAATCTCCCCCTTTGGCATTGATGGCAACACATGATGTGAAAAATACCATCAAATCAACACACTTGCTTTCCCTTTGGTTCTGACTCTTCTCTTCAATTTCTCTTCGACCTTAAAAAATATTTTTCACATTGCACTTCTTCCCCTTTTACATCAATGGAAAAGGTAACCATGACCTTTCCATATACATGCTCTGAACCACATATCTACACATCTGACTACTCCCCCTAAGTAGCAGCCATAGAAACATCAATCTAGATCAGAATATAGCAATGTAGCTCATGGATTGATGCAAGTAAATGCATCTCTTAGTTCTTATTAGGAGGGGTAATTATCCCTAGCATTCCTCTGAGATACTCAAAAGTATCCTTCGGCAACAGTTTAGTAAAGATGTCTACAATCTGTTCTTTGGTAGGCACATACTCTAATCTGAATTATTTCTCATTCACTTTCTCTCTCAAGAAGTGAAACTTGATTGATATATGTTTAGTCTTTGAGTACAGTACCAGATTCTTTGAAATATTTATTGCACTTGAACTGTCGCAGTATATGGCAATAGGCTCTTCATATCACCCTAATATCTTTCAACATCTATTTCATCCATATCACTTGAGTACAATTTTTTTCAACAACAA
The DNA here is from genome assembly GCA_007258455.2 of Sequoia sempervirens. NCBI lineage: Eukaryota > Viridiplantae > Streptophyta > Pinopsida > Cupressales > Cupressaceae > Sequoia > Sequoia sempervirens. The sequence goes on from VDFB02379711.1 coordinate 136,796,470, forward strand.
TATATTCTACTTCAATAGTAGATAGAGAAATGGAATTATGTTTTTTTCTCAACTAGGACACCGACTTCTTTCCTAGGAAGAAAGCACCACCACTAGTACTTTTCCTATCATCCAGATCTCTAGCCCAATTCACATCAGTATATGCACTCAAAGTGAGATCATCATCCTTTGGATACTAAAGTCCAAAGTCAACTGTTCCTTTTAGATATCTAAAGATTCTCTTGACAAAAGTCACATGTAATTCTTTTGGATCAACCTAAAATATGGCAACAATACATACAACATTCATAATATCTAGTCTAGTTTGGGTTAAATAAAGAAATCCACTGATCATTGACCTCTATCTAGTTTGATTCGCCTTAGGAGAATCATCATTCTGTGTTAGCTTACATTTGGTCACCATGGGAGTACCAATAGGCTTTGAATCTTCCATCCCAAATTTCTTTAGTAGCTCTCTCACATATTTGGACTAAGATATGAATATCCCCTTTTCTAACCGGGTCACTTGCAATCCTAGAAAGAACTTCATCTCTCCAATCATACTCATCTCAAATTCATCCTTCATCTCATCAACAAAATTCATACATAGATTGTCATCTTGTCCAAAAATGATGTCATCAACAAAGACTTCTATAATTAACTCTTTATCATGACCCAATTTGAAATATAAATTGCTATCAACAATACCTTTAGTGAATCCAAGCTTCAATAAGTATTTGTCCAATCTAGCATAATAGGCTTTGGGGGTTTGATTAAGTCCATATAGAGTTTTCATTAGGTGGAAAACAATATCTTCCTTGTCAGTTAGTTGAAATCCATTTAGTTGTTCAATGTATACTTCTTCTTCTAGTTCTCCATTCAGAAATGCTGACTTCACATCCATCTGATAGACTTTATAGTCCTCGTATGCAACATAAGCAAGACATAATCTAATAGCTTCTATTTTGGCAATAGGGGAAAAAGTTTCTTCAAAATCAACACCTTCCATCTGAGAATACCCTTTACATACTAGTCTTGCTTTATTCTGGACCACTTCATCTTGTTCATTCAGCTTGTTCCAAAACACCCATTTAGTACCAATCACATTTTTGTCTTTAGGTTTGGGAACCCATATCTATGTGTCATTCTTTTCAATTTGTTTTAGCTCTTCCTTCATAGCTTCCATCTAGTGTTCATCTTGGCAGGCTTCAGTGGCATTTTTAGGTTCAATCTTGGAAATCAGGCTATACTCTTTTGCAATATTTCTTCTAATTTGCACTCCTTTATTTTTATCTCCTATAATTTTTCTTTCATAATGGTTTAGCTTTACATACCTAGGAGTTTTGGAATTTTCTTGAACTTATGATTCTTCTGATCTTCCTTCTACACTTGCACTTGTCTCTACCTCCTAACTACCTTGATTTACCAGAACAAATTGAGGTTTCTTTACTAGAACAATTGGAACATATGGCACAATTTGAAGTTGATTATGTGTCTAAACATTCTTCCCTTTGTTGGTGTTGTCCTCATCTAAATCATATCCACAATATCTGGATGATTTGATAGAATCCTCATCAACTCTGACTTTTGAACTCTCAACCATCTTTCTCAGTCTTCTGTTATAGCATCAGTAAGCCTTTCTTTTAGTAGAGTATCCTAAGAAGATTCCTTCATCACTTCTTGCATCAAACTTTCCTATATCATCATCTCTCTTGATATAACATTTTCTTTCAAAGATCTTGAAATACTTAATAGCAGGCTTGTAACCAAACCATAGCTCAAAAGGGATCTTACCAAAATTTCCATTAACATTTACCCGATTTAAAGTATACATAGCAGTGCTTACAGCTTCACTCCAATAGCTCTAGGAGACATTTCCTTCTATCATCATTGTTCTAGTAGCATCCAAAATTGTTCTATTCTCTCTTTTTGCAACTCCATTCTATTGAGGGGTTCGGGGAGTAGATAATTGTCTTCTAATTCCATGTATTTCACAAAAAGAGTTGAACTCCCTAAAGGTGAACTCACCACCTCTGTCAGATCTCAAACACTTGATTTTTAGACCTTTCTCATTTTCCTCCATAGCCTTGAAACTTTTGAAATTTTCCAATTCTTCACATTTTTCTCTTAAGAAGGAAACCCATATCATTCTTGAGTAATCATCAATAGTAAACATAAAGTACCTTTCTCCATGAATACCTTTGACTCTGGAGGGACCAAAGAGGTTAGTATGTAGCATCTCCAACAAGTTATTTGAATGAAACTATTTGCTCTGGAAGGAGACTCTAGTCTATTTACCCATTTGACATTCCTTACAAATTGTACATTAGCGAGCTTCACTAACTTAGGTAGATCTCTTACTACTTGAGTGGAACTTACCTTAACAATGTTATCAAAATTTACATGACACAACCTCCTATGCCACAACCAGCTTTTAGCTACTTTAGAAATTAAATAACTCCCATTAGCAGTATTTGGGTGAAAAATATTACCTTTTGTCTATTTACCAATAGAAATCATATTGGCAGAAATTCCACATATCTTGCATCTTCCATCTTTGAATTGTAGATCATAGCCTTGTCCCACCATCTGTCCAACACTCAAAAGATTATGCTTCAAGCCTTCAACATAAAGAACATCATCAATGTTATCCTTACCACCAAGACAAATAGAACCTATGCCATGAATCACACCAGCATTGTTGTCTCTGAATCTTACAATACCACCATCATACTTCTCTAGACTTACAAATTTGTTTTTATCACCAGTCATATGATGTGAGCATCCACTTCCAATAACCCACTCATGCTTTTCTTCAACTCGGGCTGCAAAAGATTTCTCATCTTTAGTAGATTCAGTAGCCATAGGACTATTTTTAATGGTAGCAATGAAAAACCATTCATATTCATTTCCATTATCCTTATCAGATTCATCATCAGTCACTCCTTCAGCAAAGTGACATTTCTTTTAGAATCTAGACTTCTTAGGCTTAGTTCTAGGAACTATTTCAGAACATCTTGATGCAAAATGACCTATTTTACTGCATGAAAAAAATTTAATAGGTAACACTCCTTCATACTTACCTTTTCCTTTGCCTTCTTTCTTTACAATTAGTGCTTCCAATTCTTCTACCTCTCTTTCTTTATCTTCAAGCTATTTCAGTTCTTCATCATACTTGGATATCTTTTTGGAGAATTCTCCCATACCATATCTTTGCTTGTTACTTATGGATATAGTAGCCTTGAATACTGATTCAATTTTTAGAACAGATTCACCAAATTCACTTAATTCAAAAGCAACAAGCTTACCAACCAACGTGTTTCTTGACATCTTTGTTACCGATCTGAGCTCTTCAATGGCATGAGCCTTCACTTTGTAGGAGGGAGGAAAGGATCTTAGTATCTTAGCCACAATTTCATCATCATCTAGAAAACCACTGACACATGTAATACCCATCACTATTTCATTTACTCTTTACATAAAATAAGTGATATTTTCATCTTCACACATCTTCAAATTCTCATACTTTCCTTTTAAACTCTGTAGCTTAGCCATATTCACCTATGCATCTCCTTCATACAAATTTTCTAGCTTTGTCCAAATCTCATGAGCTGTCTGGAATCCTACCACATTAGCCATCTTCGAATTTGTCATAGCACTCACCAAAGCTTCAATAGCCCTAATGTTGTTTTTGACATCTTTGATCTCATCAGCAGTAGAGGGACTATTCTAAGGAATAACATATGGATCTTTTGTAATCTTCTAGTAGGATTCACCAATACACCTTTAGGTGACATTGCACCCTGAATTTCCATAGTGAGTAGTTAGTTCCATCAAATCTTGGACTGTCCTTCTTAAATGTTGCCATCTTGGATCACCTCAAGCTTTTAGACTTCTTTAGAGGAACCTACTCTGATACCAATTGTCTGAAAATAAGGACAGACAACTGAGAGGGGGGGAATCAGTTGTCACATAATAATAAACTTTTCAAACTTAACTTAATATTAGATCTAATGAATAAGCAATTAACCATAAACAATTAACACATCAGAGAGACAAAGAACACCAATATTTTTTACGTGGAAACCCTGTTAGGGGGAAAATCACAGTGGATGTTACTCCACAAGATTATACCCTGTTAAAAGTATAATGAAATCAGTAAAGGGGAATTCACATGCATTCAGGCACACTTTCTAGAGCTCACTGCTCAATTACAGAAGGGGCTCACTACCCAACAATACAAAATAGGATTAAAATCCAGAGGGTATGAACTGAAAAAAATAGCTTCTGCACAAGCCTGATTATAGTTCCAATTAAGCATATAAAACTCCTTCACAAAATACTTCACACTCCGATTGATCTTCTTCACACTCTACTATGCAATCAAATGATATTCACACACACACATAAGAGCACACCCAACACATGAAGTTCCTTTTCCACACACTACACCGATGAAACAATCACTCTTATATATCTGCTACATGAGATTTCATCAACTTTAGTCGGCCAGGAAAATAAAACATATTTACAATGTCAACCCAAATTTACAAATAAATTTTCAATGTGAATCCACCAAGGTTGGCCACAACATAGTGGGGACCCAAATTCACAACTCCAACACAAAAGGAATTCAATTAATTCCTCCTCGAAGATCGACAACAGGCTACCATCAACATGTCGGCCAAAAAAAAGAAAAATTGAACATATGCAAGAAAAATTTCTGACCATGAGCACATCGATTAATGTGGATGTACCACAAAGATAGAGCATGATCTAGAAAAATCCAAGAGCACCAAGAAACAATAGAGAAATATTTGCAACAATTGAGATTTCTAGAATTACACAAACTTCACTCAAGAGCACTGATAGAGACCACATAAACACTGTCAGACCATAACATGGCCAAAACTATATGCGGACCTCTAAAACTTCTAGTAGATGATCTAGATACACTCAATAGAAAACCCTTTAATCCACAATAGCTAAACTTCAATGTAGAGAACAAGACACCTTCATGACTTGCACAGTTCCATTGGGAACCTGGAACACTTTCTTTTACAATTTTCTCAATATCCTCGATATATACAACCTCTAATACACCAAATGCTAATAGTGTTGCATAAATGACAACCACATATTAGCAACACATCCAAATCATCCAAAATATGAAAGCTAGTGATTCTAATTCTTATAATTTAGAAGAGTTAGATCAAGGATATGAACCCTCTAATGTAGAAGAGGAATGAAAATCAGATGAGGAAGGTTCAGAAGATGAATCTCTTATGGAGTTAGATGAGGATGAAAAAGAAGAAGAAGATTTTGAAGGGGATGAAGGTAAAACATGGGATGAATTAGAATTCAAAGCCATAAATGTAGATAAGGAAAAAGGAGACGAGTTTGACAGTGAAGAGGAAAGGCGGTGACCAAAGGTAAAAGCTACAGGGAAGTCTTGGGCACCTGATATTAGAGATTCAAGAGGAATTCCTACCAAGAGGCATAAAGTTAGATGAATTGAGTTCATCTACATCCTTCTACTATTTACTCATGCACATTAATTTTTTATCTATTTATGCAAATGATGCATAAATGTTAACTTGATTAGTGTTGTTACTTTGGTAGTTTGACTTTGATGGCAACCAACCATTAGGCAATTTTGTGTGGGAGCACGTTTGTGTTTTTAGTTAGATTTTTTGGATAGCTCTATTTGGTGTTAAGGAAATTCCATTTATCCTTTGAATGCTAAGAATTCTACAATTAAAATATTTTCTATGTTGATCAAATCAAGTTACAGGTTTTTTACTGTTGATTTCTTTATTTATAGAATTTTTTTAACTTGGAAGACAAGAATTTACTGCCTTTTTTTAAAATTAGATGGACAAATTAAGTGGATGGTTAACTACACCAAGTGATGTATGCTACAAGGATGTGTTAGATTTATAGGATTCCTACCAAGATGCTTTTGGAAAAATAAGGATAGACAACTGAGAGGGGGGTGAATCAATTGTCATAGAAATTTAAACTTTTTCTAACTTATCTTATCCTTAATCTTAGAACTGATGAATGAACAATTAACCATAAGCAATTAACACATCAAAGAGACAAAGAACACCAAATTTTTTTATTTAGAAACCCTGTTAGGGGAAAAACCACGGTGGATGTTAGTCCACAAGATTATAACCTGCTAAAAGTATAATGAAGAACAATAAGAGGAATGCACATGCTTTCAGGCACACTGCCTAGAGCTCACTGATCAATTACAAAAGGGGCTCATTGCCCAACAAAATTTGATTAAAAATCTAGATGGTATGAACTGAGAAAATAGCTTTTTCTCAAGCCTAATTATAGTTCCAATTAAGCTTGACACTTCTTCACACTTCACACAATCTTCTTCACACTCTGCTCAGTAATGATATTCGCACATATGCACACAGGAGCACATGAAGCATAAATTCCACCGATCACACAATCACTCTTATATATCCACTACATGAGATTCCATCACAACTTTGTTGGCCAAGAAAATAAAATATATTTGCAATGCCAACCTAGTTTTACAAATAAACTTTTAATGCGTATCACCCAAGGTCAGCCACAACATAGTAGAGACCCAAATTAACATATATCCAATACAAAAAAGACTTTAATTAATTTCACCTCAAAGATCCACAACATATCACCAACATGTTGGCCAAAAAATGAAAAACCGAACATGTGCACAAAGATCTTCAACAACGAGCTCACTAATTAATGTGGACAAACCACAAAGATAGAGAATAAACTAGAGACATTTGAGAACACCAAGAAGCAATAGAGAAGCATCCACAACAATTGAGATAACTAGAATCACATAATCTTCATTCAGGAACACTAACAGAGACCAACAAAACACTGTCAAACCAAAAATCACACAAAACTTCATACGGACCTCTAAAAATTCTGGTAGATGATCTAGTCATAGTCAACAATAAACCATTTAATCCACATCAACTAATATTTTTTGTACAGAACAAACCACCTTTATGACTTACGTAGTTCCACTAGAAACCTAGAACACTTTTCCTTATAATTTTCTCAATATCCTTGACATATACAGTAATAGATACACCAAATGCTAATAGTGTTGACATCAATGACAACCACATATTAGCAACACATCCACAACATCCAACAATCTACCAACAATCTCCGCCTTTGGAATTGATGGAAACACATGATGTGAAAAATACCATCAACCCAACTTTATTTCTAAAAAATATTTGTCATGTAGCACTTCTCCCCCTTTGACATCAATGGCAAAGGTAACTATGAACTTTGCATACACATGCTTTGAACCACATATCTGCACATCTGACTACTCCCCTTGAGTAGCAACCATAGAAACATCAATCTGGATCATGATATAGAAATGAGGCTCACAAATTGATGCAAGTAAATGCATCTTTTAGTTCTTATCAAGAGGGGTAATTACCCCTAGCATTCCTCTGAGATACTCAAAAGTATCCTTCGGCAATGGCTTAGTAAATATATTTGCAATCTATTCTTTGGTAGGCACATACTCCAATCTAAATTCTTTCTCATTCACTTTCACCCTCAAGAAATGAAACTTGATTGATATATGTTTAGTCTTAGAGTGTAGCACTAGATTCTTTGATATATTTATTGTGCTTGAGTTGTCATAGTATATGGCAATAGGCTCTTCATATACTATTCTAATATCTCTTAACATCTGTTTCATCTATATAACCTGAGTGCAATTATTTGCAATATCAATATATTCTACTTAAGTAGTGGATAGAGAAATTGAGTTTTTCTTTTTACTCAACTAGGATACCAACTTCTTCCCTAAGAAGAAAGCACTGCCACTAGTACTTTTTCTGTCATCCACATCACCAACCCAATCAACATCAGTGTATGCACACAAAGTGAGATCATCATCCTTTGGATACCAAAGTCCAAAGTCAACTATTCCTTTCAAATATCTAAATATTCTTTTAACAACAGTCACATGTGATTCTTTTGGATCAGCTTGAAATCTAGCGACCATACATACAACATTCATAATATCCAGTCTAGTATGAGTCAAGTAGAGAAATCCACCAATCATTGACCTATATCTGGTTTGATTTTCCTTAAGAGAGGCATCATTCTGAGTCAACTTACATCCGATTACCATGGGAGTACCAATAGGTTTGGAGTCTTGCATTCCAAAATTCTTCAACAGTTCTTTCACATATTTGGACTGAGATATGAAAATCCCTTGGTCTAAGTATGTAATTTGCAATCCCAGAAAGAAATTAATTTCACCAATCATACTCATCTCAAATTCACTCTTCATCTCATCAACAAACTTCATGCATAGATTATCATCTCCACCAAAAATGATGTCATCAACAAAGAATTATATGATTAACTCCTTGTCATGATCTAACTTGAAGTATAAGTTACTATTAGCAGTACCTTTAGTGAATCCAAGCTTCAATGGATATTTTTCCAACTTGGCGTACCAGGCTCTGGGGGCTTTTTTTAGTCCATATAGAGCTTTCTTCAATCTGCAAACCATGTATTCCTTATCTGTTAGCTGAAATCCATTAGGTTGTTCAATGTACACTTCTTCTTCTAGTTCCCTATTTAGAAATGCAAAATTTACATCCATTTGATAGACTTTATAGTTCTTATAAATAGCATAAGCAAGAAATAATCTTACTACTTCAATTCTAGCAACAGGGGAAAAGGTCTCTTTGAAATCAATACCTTCCATTTGAGAGTACCCTTTACATATCGTTCTTGCCTTATTCTAGACCACTTCACCTTCCTCATTGAGCTTGTTTCTGAATACCCACTTAGTACCAATCACATTCTTGTCTTTGGGTTTAGAAACTAGTGTCCATGTGTCATTCTTTTCAATCTGTGTCAATTCTTCTTTCATGGCTTCTAGCCAATGTTCATCTTGATAGGCTTCAGTGACACTCTTAGGTTCAATCTTGGAAATCAAACAATATTCTTTTGTAATTTTTCTTCTAGTTTGCACTCCTTTACTCTTATCTCTTGTGATTTAACTTTCAGAGTGATTCAACTTTACATACCTTGGAGTCTTGGGACTTTCTCAGACTTCTGTGTCTTCTGAATTTTCTTCTACACTTGCACTTGTCTGTGCTTCCTTACTAACTTGATTTTCCAAAATGACTTGTGGTTGCTTCACTGGAACATATGGAGTAATCTAAAGTAGATTCGGTGTTTGAGTGTTCTTCTCTTAATTTGTGTTGTCTTCATTTGAATCATAGCTACATCGTCTAGATGATTTGATAGAGTCCTCATCAACTTTGACATTTGCACTCTCAACAATCTTTCTCAATATTTTGTTATAGCATTGGTATGCCTTGCACTTTGTGGAATAACCTAGGAAGATCCCTTCATCGCTTCTAGCATCAAACTTTCCTATATCATCATCTCTCTTGATATAACATTTGCTTCCAAAGATCTTGAAATACTTAATAGTAGGCTTGTAACTGAACCATAATTATAAGGGGTCTTACCAGAATTACCATTCACATTTACCCAATTCAAAGTATATACAACAGTGCTTACTGCTTCACTCTAGTACATCTGAGACACATTCCCTTCCATCATCATTATTCTCGAAGCATCCATAATTGTTCTATTCTTTCTTTCTACAACTCCATTCTATTGAGGGGTTATAGGAGAAAATAACTTTCTTTTAATTCCATGTTCTTCACAATAAGAATTGAAATATTTTGAAATGAATTCACCACCTTTTTCAGATCTCAAGCATTTGATTTTCAAACCTTTTTCATTTTCTGCCACGGCCTTGAAACTTTTTAATTTTTCCAATGCTTCACACTTTTCTCTTAAGAAGGAAACCCAAATCGTTCTAGAGTAATCATCAATGACCAACATAAAATACCTTTCTCCATGAATACTTCTAACTCGAGAGGGACCACAAAGATTAGTATGTAGCAATTCCAACACATTATTTGAATGAAATTGTTTGCTCTAGAAGGAGACTCTAGTTTGTTTACCCATCTAACATTCTTGATAGGTTACATTAGCAGGCTTCACTAACCTAGGTAAATCTCTCACTGCTTGAGTAGAACTTATCTTGATAAAGTTGTCAAAGTTTACATGACACAACCTCCTATGCCACAACCAATTTTCATCTACTTGAGCAATTAAACAACTTCCACTAGCAGTATTCAAGTGAAAAATATTACCTTTAGTTTGCACACCAGTAGCAATCATATTTCTAGAACTCCCACGAATCTTGCATTTTCCATTCCTGAACTACATATCATATCCCTTGTGTACCATCTATCCAAAACTTAACAAGTTATGCTTTAGGCCTTCAACATAGAGAACATCATCATTTTTTTCCTTACCACCAAGGCTAATAGAACCTCTTCCATGAATCACACAAGCATTTTTATCCCCAAATCTTACAACCCCACCATCATACTTCTCTAGACTCACAAAATTGCTTTTATCATCGATCATATGATGTGAGCATCCACTATCAATGACCCACTTATCTTTCTCCTCAACTAGGGCTGCAAAGAGCTTTCTTATCTTCAGTAGATTCAGTAGGAACAAGTTTATTTTCAATGGTAGCAATGAAAGCCCATTCATCTTCATTTCCATTATCTTTATCAGACTCATCATCAATTAATGCTTCTTCAGAAAAGTAGCATTTCTTTTAGAATCTAGGTTTTCTAGGCTGTCCTAGGAACTCTTTTAGGACATCTTGAAGCAAAGTGACCTATCTTATTGCATGAAAAACATTTAATATGAAATACATCTTCATACTTACCTTTTCCTCTTCCTTCTTTCTTTGCAATTAGTGCTTCTAGTTCTTGTCCTTCTCTTTCTTGTCTTTGAGTTGTTTCATTTCTTCATCATAGTTAGCTATCTTTCTAGAGCTCTCTCCCAATCTGCATTTTTTCCTGTAGCTTCTAGATATAGTAGCTTTGAATGCAAAATCAGTTTTTGGTGTAGATTCACCAAATTCACTTATTTCAAAAGCAGCAAGCTTCCCTAGCAGTGTATCTCTTGTCATCTTATTTACAAATATAAATTCCTCAATAACATGAACCTTCATTTTGTAAGGAGGCAAGGATCTGAGTATCTTAGCCACAATTTCATCCTCACTTATTGACCACCAACACATTTAATACCTAGCACTATTTCATTTACTCTTTGCATAAAAGAAGTAATATTTTCATCTTCATCCATCTTCAAATTCTCATACTTTCCTTTTAAGCTTTGTATCTTAGCCATCTTCACCTATGTATCTCCTTCATACAAAGTTTCTAACTTTGTCCAGATCTCATGACTTGTTTGTAGACCTATCACATTAGCCATCTCCAAATCTGTTAGAGTGCTCACCAATGCTTCCATAGCTTTGGTATTACTTTCAACATATTTGATCTCATCAGCAGAGGAGGGACCATTTTGAGGAATAATATATTGATCTCTTGTAATCTTCCAATAAGTATCACCAATGCAATGTAGATTAAATTGCATCTTAACTTTCCATAGTGAGTAGTTGGTGCCATCAAATCTAGGACTGTCCTTCTTGAATGTTGATGTTGCCATCTTGGATCACCTCAAGCTGTTAGATTTCTTCAGAGGAACTAGCTCTGATACCAATTGTTGGAAAAACAAGGACATAAAATTGAGAGGGGGGGTGAATCAGTTGTCATAGAAATTTAAACTTTTTCTAACTTAACTTATCCTCAATCTTAGAACTAATGAATGAACAATTAACCATAAGCAATTAACACATTAGAGAGACAAGGAATACCAAATTTTTTTACAGTTCCAATTAAGCTCAACACTTCTTCACACTTCACACAATCTTCTTCACACTCTACTCAGTAATGATATTCACACAGGAGCACACAAGAGCACACGAAGCATACATTCCATTGATCACACAATCACTCTTATATATCCACTACATGAGATTCCATCACAACTTTGTTGGCCAAGAAAATAAAATATATTTGCAATGTTGGCCCAGTTTTACAAATAAACTTTGAATGCGTATCCCCCAAGGTCGGCCACAACATAGTAGAGAACTGAATTAACATCTCCAATACAAAACAACTTTATTTAATTTCACCTTGAAGATCCACAACATGCTATCACCAACATGTGGGCCAAAAACATGAAAAACCGAACATGCGCACAAAGATCTTCAACAACTAGCTCATCGATTAATGTGGATGAACCACAAAGATAAAGAATAAACTAGAGACATCTGAGAACACCAATAAACAATAGAGAAGCATCCACAACAACCGAGATAACCAAAATCACATAATCTTCATTCAGGAACACTGACAAAGACCAACAAAACACTGTCAGACCAAAACTCACACAGAACTTCACGTGGATCTTTGAAACTTCTAGTAGATGATCTAGTCATACTCAACAATAAACCCTTTAATCCGCATCAGCTAATATTTTGTGTATAGAACAAAATGCCTTTATGACTTACGTAGTTCCACTAGGAACCTGGAACACTTTTCCTTACAATTTTCTCAATATCCTCGACATATATAGTAATAGATACACCAAATGCTAATAGTGTTGACATCAATGATAACCACATATTAGCAACACATCCACAACATCCAACAATCTCCCAAAAAAAGCATCAAAAAATTCTTACATGTTAAAAGAATGGAAACATCATGAGGAAGGATGACAAAGATGCATATGGATCACTTAGTAGAATGGAAACATGAATTCAAGGAAGCACTCCTTGAGATACCAAGGAAGCACTCCTTGAGATAACATGTTTGAGAGAAAAGAAGATAAATCAAATCAACATGGGACTAAATTACTCAAACGACACAACTCATAACTTAAATGTAGACACTTAAGATATATTAAAAGATAATGGTCATTAATTACAAGATGCGATGAAAATAAGGCATGAATGTCACCCACTACCATTTAAGGCCAACAATATTTTTTTCCTCAACATGAAATAATGGGACAATTGAGTGGGATGTAGGGCCAACAGAGAAGCACTTTAGAACTCATCCTACACATCAATAAACAAATCAACACAAGAAATGAAAATTGACATATTAACACAACAATATCCAACTAAGTTATTGGAAGTCAACTATTGATACCTCATTCTCCATCCAAAGTAAAAAATCATCCCACTTTTTTCTTTGTAACTTTTCCTTTTCAAATTGCTTTGGATGTCGACCATATTTCTCCTCCTGTCAAAACATGGCACATGGACTAGTTAAATTAATTAATATGCAATCATTTCCTTTTTCCTAGGAAATTAAAAAAAAATCATTTAACATATTAAATATACTTACAAATTTATAGATCAAGGTCTGTAAACCTTTCTGGCCACTGTGATACATGGCACAGAGTTTTTGAAGCCTAGCCTTGGAGGCCTTATCTTGAAACATATACTAATTCAATTTTATTATGCACAAATAAAATTTAAAAATCATTTAATAAATTTGATATAATCTATTGAGAAAATTCAAATACCTATGTACTCTCCTCACCAGACTTCCTCCATGCATCAGACTTCTCATATGCTTTTACAAGCTCTTTCCATACTTTGACACTTACATCAATTGGCCTTTTTTTTAGCCTTAGCTCAGGAGGGATTTTTTTTATATTCTTTGTTTGGTTTCACTGAAATCTCTTGCAATTTTGAGACATTCGTAGCTTTACCTTCCTCACAGACCAACCTATGCCAAATTCAGTCTCAATGTCATTGATAACTCTTTTTTGTAGGTGTATGGGTATCTTTGAGAATGGAAAATGTAGATGGTATTTGAACCATTGAAGGCATGATTCCTTCAACCTATTCACAAACCCTTTTCCAACATTTTTCTTTTGGACTTCCCCTGAAACCACATCATATTCTATCTTGGTATTGTAGCTACCAATGCAAGATCGAAAAGATGGCATGGTGGAAGAAGTTTGTGTCCCAGGAGTGGGTGGGATAGTGGAATCCTCTACTCCATGTTCTACACTCCTAGAGTTTACTATTACTAATTTCCTCCTAGATCTTTAGCTTGATCCAGGACTACTTGGGGAATCAATTGATTCTCTTTGACATGGTTGATTTGGTTGCAATGTTTGAGGGGCTTCACTAGATCAATTTTCTATGTATCTGGAAAGCATTGTCCAGTGCACATCATCCAAATTGTTCATTGCCTCTACCCCCAATATGGAAGCCAATGCCTCTTTATCTTTGTCAGTCACATGTCCCTATATATATGTATATAAAATAAATTTATTCTTTTAAATTTAAAAGTAAATTTAAACTAAAAAGTAAAAATGAAAGAAACAAGGGAAATATTTACAAATCTATAAATTGACAATGAATTACCTCATTGTGGCTAGATTCTGCTCCCATTGTTCTCTTCCCTCTATCACTTGATATTTTGAGGTGACCTAGGGAAAATTATTTTCATCCAGTCCGTGGAGGAAAATGAAGTACACATTGTTAGGTACGCAAGTTTTCATCTAGTTTGTGGTATGAAAGTTTTTCCTTGAATGACTCTCTTTCTGAATTTAAATGCCTATGAATCAATTGCTTACAAACTTGTATAAAATATAAATATATTTGAAAGGATATAAATATATGCAAAATGAAACAAATGTATTGTAAAAAAATCAACACTTACGCACTTGTATAGAATGGTAATCTTTGGGGGATAAAAAGGGTGTAGAGTGTGGTTTTATTGAGAGTTAACATAGACATGTCCCATGCTTGAGTCACATCCACTGATGAGAAAGAAAATGAATGTGTGCGCACAATCAATTCAAAACCATGAGCTTATTGTTCTATAAAAGAATAAGAGAAAATGAGTAATAGCTAATTTAAGCCCGAAGGTCTCACAAATTTGAGGAAATGATCTATTATTCAACTTTTGTCTCAAAAGTCCTATCTCCTTGTATTGTCTTGACCAACCTCTATTCACATGGGACTTGACTGTAGTGGGGCGGATACAGTTTAACAACTTGTCTTGAAAGAACTCAACTACTTTTTTATGGAAGGAAGGTCTGTGAAATCGAACCGGAAACTGAAAGCTTGTGATGGGAATGATAAGCGAACTGGGGCATTAGGGTTTCAAAAATGTGTTCACCGCTCTCAGATGCGGAGAAAATAATGAAATGTCTACAATTTTACCCTCCTCCTTTGCAACCACATGAGACTTGAATGATTCATGTGTAAACAAAACAATATTCACAATCCTCTTCATTTAATCCAAACAAAAATATTTGTGGGAACGAAGAAACAAATTATAACCTTGCCTATGGTGTCACAAACTAAATTGAATTTATGATCTACTTTCTTGTAGCCCTCCTTCGCATCATTTTTCCCTTTTTTCTCCTCTCTTCCTTCACATGGATTTTTTCTCCTATCATCTCTTGCTTCTTGACATGGGAAGTTTTAAATTTTTGTTCTTGATTCAGTAGTCGACACTATAGTCGATGTAGCAAAGTGCACCTAATTTAGTGCCACCTTTCATCCAAAAATGTAATCTATTTGGGATGCAAAAGGCAATGCAAAGTGTGCCTAATTTAGTGCCTAGCAGTTCAAAATGATATATTTTTCTTAGAAGTTGATAAATATAAATTGATCCTAAATTGACTTCATCTTCATATGTTCCAAGGGAGAAATCATGGTTCCCTATTTTATTTATTCCTTATGCCATGTGAATTTTGTGGGTGCAAAACTAATAGAGGTTAGATTTGTGAACTTAGAAATGACCCCTATACAACTATATGAGTCATCTAAAGTATGAAATATATGTCAAATATATGTCTAAAGTGAGGCTTTTTGTTGGATAGCATATTTGTTGAAATAATATAATTGGAGTACTAAACATTATTTACTATGTTGTGTATTATAGGGGCGAGACAAGGCCATGGAAACAAATCATGTCATGTCAAATCAGGACACAATGGCTAAAGCAGGACATCAGGTATTCAAATTTTGACTTAACTTAGGAAAAAATGATCTGATGGAATTTTGTGATACATCCATCTTTTTTCACAGTATTATTGAAATTTATAATGTATTATCCAATCTTGACATAAATTAATGCATGTTGTTGATTATTGTAGATGGAGATTGGAGAAAATGCAGAGCCTCAACGCTCAACTAGCAAAAGAGGAAGAAATGTACGTGGACGTAGACCTAAAACTGTTAAATCACATAGGCGATAGTAGTTGTTCAAGGATATGACAATGGATCTTGTAGACACAACAAACGATTGCAATGAACAAGAGGTTGGTCAGGACTATAGTACATGGGATGAATACTTTGAGAAAATATATGATTGAAGTGAGGTTTTGTGTTGGATAGCATATTCGTTGAAATGATATAATTGGTGTAGTAAACATTATTTACTATGTTGTGTATTATAATGGCAACAAATCATGTCATATCAAATAAGGACAAAATGGATGAAGTGAGACATTAGGTACTCAAATTTTGACTTAACTTAGGAAAAAATGATTTGATGGAATTTTGTGATACGTCCATCTTTTTGCACAGTATTATTGAAATTTATAATTTGTATTATCCAATCTTGAAATAAATTAATGCATGTTGTTGATTATTTTAGATGGAGATTGGAACAAATGCAGAGCCCGAGAATTCAACTAGCAAAAGAAGAAGATATGTACATAGACATGAACCTAAAACTATTAAATCACGTAGATGACAATGGGTGGAAGAGGATATGACAATGGATCTTCCAGACACAACAAATGATTGCACTGAACAAGAGGTTGGTTAGGACTATAGTACATGGGATGAATACTTTGAGAAAATTGTTGTTTGTGGATGTTCGGTATGTTGTGGAATAAAAAAATTCAAATGAGAAATTGTACAAAGACATTACATACATGATGAGCTTCTATTCGATAGTATGCCTCCTACAATCACTTCAAATCCAATAGGAATTGTGGTAAGGAATTTTCCAATTTGATATAAATAACATGTATAATTCATTTAAACATTGTTTTATATTATTTAAATAACTATTTTTTTTCTCAATGGATACTTGCAAGATAAAGTTCTTGGTTTAAAGTTTCTTGGATCATCAACTTCTAGCCTAGAGGGAAATGATCATTTATTAGATGATACATTGATGCAAAGCCAAAAGACTCAACTCTTTCCAATTAGAAACTTGGCTTCAAAAGGCATTCACCAAGATTATAATGATAATTTAAAACAATGCAAATAGTCCTCCAAGTTCAACAATCATTGGAAACACAAATTCCAGAATTTCACCCCTCTAACTCTAGTAGTACAGGGAACCCAACTTTCAACCTTAACTCATAAATTTTCCATAGAACCTAACCAACTAAAGGGTGATCCAAATACCCATTTTTGAGACTCATAACATATCAAAAGATTGCATTAGAATCCTTCAAAACCTTTCCTTCAAAATGGTTTTTTTCACTGTTTTGAGGCCCCAATTAGCCCTATTTTTCAAAGGAACCCCTCTAAGATTTCATTCCCAAACCAATACAACCTAGAATAGTCTTGAGTTCTGATGCTAAACCTCCAATTTTTAATTTAGTTTGCACCTACAGGGTCTCTAACCCTCTGCCCCATGTAACCCTCCTAAACACACCCAAAACAAGGGTTTTTAAGAATCTCACAACTCCAAACCTATCCCAATCCTCCCAGGGGTCCAAACACCTTCCAATACCTTTGCATAAACTTATCAAACACTCAAAATGCCACTGGACTCCTTAATTCTCAGAATCACCACTTTGGTTTCTCATTTCCATAAAGAAATATCACTGTTTAGCCCAGGACAATGTGCCATCACCAGATCCCTTCACTTCCTAACCTCCTAAGACATTGATACAACTAATATTACATCGTACTAGCCAATGCACTAAACAACAGGAGCACTATAGTAGGTGGATTGGTTAGATATTCATTATATCACCCTCAAACCCTTATTCAGAAAAATAGAGCAGTTATGAATACTTGTTGCACTCCACACACAAACAGTGGACTTAAGCCCCCAAAAAAAATGTAAAGAAAAGTAAAAAAATATATAAGTGCACACCCACAGCCTCAAGCCATGACAAAATTGTACGGGCCTATATCAAAGAAGGAAAGTTTAGAAAAAACAATGAAAATTATGATCAGCGTTACAAAAGAGAATTCTTCTTTCCAAAAACTGAACAACCAACCTATTTTTCAAGGAATTACATCATTATATGAGTATATCAACTCCAAACTACTCCTTGAACCAAACAAATTCCTTAACCACATTTTTGTTTTCCTTTAAAATGATAATTTGACAATTTTTTGTTCCTAATCACCACCCCTTTACAACTTTGCTTTGCAAATTCCTCTTAACTAACCTACTATGAATAAAAAACCTTCAAATACATATTAAATGGTCATTGAGACCTTATTCATAAGGAAAACATGAAAATATAACTATTCTACCCCCTAGACCTCATTATCACCTCATGACATTAATGGACAATTTATTGCATTACATCCTATTTTGGCATATTTTGCAACTTCCTCATTGCATAGTGATTGAAAGTCCTTCAAATCATTTTTTGAACCCTCAAGACTCCTTCCCAATTCATTCCAAGGTGATGGTGCCCCTGCACTATACATCCCCCCATAGAAAAACTCTTGTCCCAAGAGGAAAATCTAACTTCTTGCCTCCACATTGCTGCTCCATGCACATCCAGACCTGCTACTTGCCTTTTCCTCACACCTAGATCAAAATTTGACATCCTCCTAGCCCTTACACCTACAACACATTGTTCTATCTCCTTCATTGATTTACCTCCACACTTGTATCCATCCAACTGTGCTTGTATATTGTGCCCTATCTTTACTGTCATCAGATCTTCACACTGAGGCTCACACTGTCGTTTCCCCATTGTGATCAAACCTCCCTTCTTTATGTCCTCTATCCTTCCAATCTCATGAGTCACTACCTTCTTGATTGCCACTTCACCAAATTCTGTCCTAACACTTTTTGACTGTTCTTTTCCCTGATGCAACACCACAGGGAACTTCACTGTCCCTACCAACACATTATCATGCTCTCCTTTCCTTTCCAAAAGCTCTTCCCTCTCACTCCACCCTTTACCAGTCTGAGTCACCTTGCCACTCATTGCCTTATGCCATACAAGGGCATGTTTCACTCCATCCTTGTGCAAATCACACCTATCCTTATTACCCATTGTCTGAGTCTTACCCATTTTCTCTCCATCTATGGTTCCATCATCATGAACATGCTCCATACCTGCAAACAAATTGGTCTTGATGTCCTCAATCCCTAAGGGCTCTTTCTTGCCAAACATCACCACCTTAGATTCACCCTTATCTCCTCCACTTGTTTGCAGGGGATTCAACCTAAAACTTTTGTCATCCTTCTTGATGGTATATGTGTTCTCCCAGCCATCATATATATACCTTCTATCAAATTACCAAGGTCTCCCTAAGAGCACATGACAAAAATCCATTGGCACAATGTCACATAAGATTCTATCCTTATACTTTCCAATCTGGAAATCAACATATTCTTGCTCATTCACCACCAAGCTTTTACTATCATTGATCCAAGAAACTCTATAGGGTGCTATATGAGGTATCTTTTCCAAACCCAACTTATCTACCATCTCAATTAAAGCAAGATTATCAATTGATCGTGAATCCACTACCATCGTACATACTTTACCTTGTACCTTGCAATTGATTTTGAAGAGTGATTTCCTTTGTGGGGGTTCTTCAAGGATAGGTGCCTTGAGCAATGTTCTTCTAATCATCAAACTCTCTCCAACTTTTGATGTAAGGTTCACTACAAGTGAAGTCACACTCTCTTCATCCTTGTGCACTATTTGATTCCTCCTCTCTCCACCATAAGAGATTAAGCCTTGCTTTTCAAGGCATTTGAAGGTTGGATGTCCAAGCTGGTCACAAGTATAGCATCTCCCTGAGAACTAGTAGGAGCCTATTCCTCCATTAAATCTTCCTCTTAAACCTCTCCATCCACCTCTAAAATAATATTGCTCCTGATCCTTCTTTTCATCCGCTTGACTCTCATTGTTTGCCTTTGAATTAGGATTGAATCCCTTTCCTCTAGAAGTGCTACTTCTTCCTCTTGCTTCCTTCTCTTGTCTCCTCTTTATTTTCTCTTCTTCTCTCATGGCCATCTGGAAACATTGTTCAATTGGCTTAGGTGCCAAAATGCTGATCTCATCCTGGATGTTGTACCTCAAACCATTCAAATACCTAGCAACCATTTCATCCTAATCTTCTTCATGCTTAGTCCTTATACTTAATTTATAAAATTCTTCAACATATGATTGCACATCCAAATCTTTTTGTCTAAGATTTTGCAATTTCTTAAGCAATTGAACATTGTAATCACCAGGAAGAAATTTACCTTTCATTTTAGCCTTCATCCTTTCCCATGAAATGATCTTTCTCTTTCCTTGTCTCTCCCTTTCCTCTTGCACAAAATTCCACCATACCAAGGCATGTCCCTTAAATCTTGTTTTGGCTCTCTTCACCTTAAGTCCTTCATCAACATCTTCACTATCAAAGTAGTTTTCCATAGCCCCAATCCAATCTAGGAGCTCTTCACTATCAAGTTTGCCTCCATACATAGGAACATCTATTTTTCCATGTCCCTCCTTCTTCACAGCCTTCAAAAGCTTTATTATTCTTGCATCATTAGGGTCCATCTCCTCTTCTTCACCAAGAGCTTCTTCTTCCTCTTCATTTTCACTCACATCCTCTTCCACTTTATGCTTCGCCTTCCAAGCAATGATCTCTCTTTTTAAGGCTTCTATCTCCCTATCATGCGTGTCAATTTTCCTTGCAACTACACTTCCTTTAGGTGGCATTTTCACAATCCTATCTCCTCACCAACCTGCAAAACCAATCAAACAACAACACAAGATCTATTCCCTTGCTCTGATACCACTATGATGTAGAGCCAAAAGACTCAAGTCTTTCCAATTAGCATCTTGGCTTCAAAAGGAATTCACCAAGATTATAATGATCATTTAAAACAATGCAAATAGTCCTCCAAGTTCAACAATCATTGGAAACACAAATTCCACAATTTCACCCCTCTAACTCTAGTAGTATAGGGAACCCAGCTTTCAGACCTAAACTCAAAAATTTTCCATAGAACCTAACCAACTAAAGGGTGATCCAAATACCCATTTTTGAGACTCATAACATATCAAAAGATTTCATTAGACTCCTTTAGAACCTTTCCTTCAAAATGGCTTTTTTCACTGCTTTGAGGCCCCAATTAGCCCTATTTTTCAAAGGAACCCCTCTAAGATTTCATTCCCAAACCAATACAACCTAGAATAGTCTTGATTTTTGATGCTAAACCTCCAATTTTGAATTTAGTTTGCACCTACAAGGTCTCTAACCCTTTGCCCCATGTAACCCTCCTAAACACACCCAAAATAAGGGTTTTTAAGAATCTCACAACTCCAAACCTCTCACAATCCTCCCAGGGGTCCAAAAACCTTCCAATACCTCTACACAAACTTATCAAACACTCACAATTTCACTGCACTCCTTAATTCTCAGAATCGCCACTTTGGCTTCTCATTTCCACAAAGAAATATCACTGTTCAGCCCAAGACAACGTGCCATCACCAGATCCATTCACTTCCTAACCTCCTAATACATTGATACAACTAATATTACATCATACTAGCCAATCCACCAAAAAATAAGAGCACTACAGTAGGTGGATTGGTTAGATATTCATTATATCACCCTCAAACCCTTATTCAAAAAAATAGATCAGTTATGAAAACTTGCTACACTCCACACACAAACGGTGTAATTAAGCCCCCAAAAAGAATGTAAAGAAAATTAAAAGAATATATAAGTGCACACCCACATCCTCAAGCCATGAAAAACTTGTACGGGCCTATATCAAAGAAGGAAAGTTAAAAAAAAACAATGAAAAACTGTGATCAGCGTTACAAAAGAGAATTTTTCTTTCCAAAAACTGAACAACCAACCTCTTTTTCAAGGAATTACATCATTATATGAGTATATAAACTCCAAACTACCCCTTGAACTGACCAACTTCCTTAACAACCTTTTTGTTTTCCTTTAAAATGATAATTTGACAATTTTTTGTTCCTAATCACCACCCCTTTACAACTTTTCTTTGCAAATTCCTCTTAACTAACATACTGTGAATAAAAAACCTTCAAATACATATTAAATGGTCATTGAGACCTTATTCATAAGGAAAACATGAAAATATAACTATTCTACCCCCTATACCTGACTATCACCTCTTGAAATTAATGGAAAATTTATTGCATTACACCCTATTTTGGCATAATTTGCAACTTCCTGGATTTGTATGGTGGTTGAGAATCCTTCAAACCATTTGTTGAACCCTCAAGACTCCTTCCCAATTCATTTCCAAAGGTGATGGTGCTTTCATTCCAAGGTGATGAAAGGGTGTTCCTGCACCACTTCCTAATTTTAATTAGTGAGCTCTAGGAAGTAATGAACGAGATGGGGTCATTCCCATTTTGTAAAATACTTATATTTTGAGTACTCAAATTGTTGATTGACCTCCACCGTGGTTTTTCCTTTAACTGGGTTTCCACGTAAAAATCCTTGTGTTATGGTGTTGTGGATTATTTTTCTATGTTCATGCATCTTTCTTTTGATTGAATGTTATATACACTTGAGAGATCAGTTTAATAAAGTTAAAAATTGCACAACACTGATTCACCCCCCTCTCAGTGTTGCTTGAGTCCAAGGAGATATTGTATTTGAATGCAAAATTAGAAAGATTCCCCATGGAAATACCTAAGTGTTCACATTTCTAGTAAGGTTGGATTGTTTGTGGTAACTTGAGTGCCTAGTGTGTATGTAGGAATGGAAATGGGAATTGTAGAAGAGAAAGGAATCAAAGTTGCACCTTGCCTTTGAGTAAATCCCAAAGCTTGAGTACAACTAGTCATGGTAGGGATGGT
The DNA here is from genome assembly GCA_007258455.2 of Sequoia sempervirens. Classification (NCBI taxonomy): domain Eukaryota; kingdom Viridiplantae; phylum Streptophyta; class Pinopsida; order Cupressales; family Cupressaceae; genus Sequoia; species Sequoia sempervirens. Next base: position 136,819,498 of record VDFB02379711.1, read on the forward strand.
ATTATTAACATTAAGCACATTGGTTGTAGGCATGGAAGTCATCGGAAATGAAGTATGCATACTAGGATCCATAGGGGGTTGATTATCAACACTATTAGGAAGAAAGCTACAAAACCCAAGATCAATGGTGAGTGGTATATTGTAGGATGACATGAGTCTCAAACTACATCTTACAATAGTATTGATAATAGGACTTAATTTTGTAAAGCTCATAAAGTTTTACAAGCAGATGTCTAAAACCCAAATTGAAGGAGGAGTAGGGGTCAATGTAGGGTTCTAGAATGAAATGCAATTTTTAGATTCTAAACAAGGTAATTTTTTGATTGTGTTGAACAAGACAATTAAGAGGGGGGTGAATCAGTTGTAGCAAATTTAATCTTTAAAACATTCACCAGAACTTAGATCAATCATTACTCTATTAATTGATTAAGCATTCAATGCAAAAGCAAAAAATAAAAAGAATCACACATACACAGCTACACTATATTTATGTGGGAAAACCACTAAGGGAAAAACTAGGGTGAGGATTAACTCACACTATAGAGAATATAAAAAATTGGTTACAAAGGCTCACTACCTGATAAGGCTCACTATCAAAACAACAAGGACTCACTATCCAAATCAAGACAGATTGTCCAATAAGGGTTAACCACCCGAAGGGCTCACTGCCACACAAATACAAAGAAGATAGAAGAGATATGTTACATAGAGAAGATAGAAGAGATACAAAGAAGATAGAAGAGAATATTTCTACCATGATTCACTTCAACCACTCATAGACATGCATAAATGATAAAGTACACCTTCAACTCACTGCTTCTTGAAACTCAACATTTAGATTTCAGACTAATCTAACACACTCATATCACATACACACTAATTTGCATATATTTTGCATCTATCTAATCTATTTCTTTGCACCACTCTTTGTATATCTTTCACCAGTATCTCATCCTATATATATACCATCTTCAACTTTGAAACATATCCAAATTCAGCCATCCATCAATTAAATTCAAGTTAGGTCGATGCCAAAACTTTCTAGGATGGAATTAGAATGAAGGAGACCCAAACACACACTTCATGATCTTCGAGAGTATTTTTTAACATGAGGTCATCCAAACCAATGTAAAACACATTATCAATTAAGCATACACAACCTTAACACAATACAATCCTTCCAAATGATAGAATTATCTTCAATACACTCATATTAGCTTAACTCGAGAACCAAAATTCATAAGACTTAAACAAAGAGAAATCTGGATTGACAACATTTCTCCTAGACCTCAACCAAACACCCTTAAAAATATAGTTCACAACTAGTGAACATAGCTCACACTGAACAATGACCTATAAACCCAAAATATAGATATAGCAGCTTCCAACACCCATGATTAACATATCTAAACCACACAAAAATAGGAGAAAATCCTAGAGAAAAACCTGGAGGAAACACAAAATACCTATAACCATTCTTTATTACAAATTTCTCAATATCCTCAACATGTACAACCAATAACCTTCACACATGACATCAATAACTATAGCAACTAGTTGATAACTAGTTAACCAGTTGACATCAATGAAAAAAACTTCATCCTTGCAACAATATCTCCCTTTGTCATTGATGGGAACACATGATTTGAAAAACCATCAAAGATTCCACTCTAGCTATGAATAATTTTCACTTTATGTTTCTCCCCCTTAGAGGATAACCTTTTCCGCATCTTTCTCATCTTAGTAGATAAGATTTTTCACATCTTCCTCATCTCCCCCTTTGACATCAATGGAAAAGGCATAAAATATTTTACATTGACTTCCCCTATGACATTAAACACATAATATTATTT
>VDFB02379711.1:136821450-136961873 GCA_007258455.2 Sequoia sempervirens
GATTTGATGAGATATGCATACACTAATGAGATGCCACCTAGCCTTAGTGATGATGATCATGATATTGAAAATGTAGTGCATGAAGAAGGATTGAATGAAATTCTTACAGGTTTCTTTGGGGATGGAAACAATGATGAAAATAATGATCATATGGCTGACAGTAACAATGATAGAAGGGGTAATTACCACCAATTTAATGTTGATGATAACAACCTAAAAGACTCCATCAAGAAAGTAGCGAAGACACCCGTGTTCAAATCAGGTGCAAGTAGAACCTCACAATTGGCATGCACATTAATATTATTAGAAATCAAGTCACTAACTCATTTGACTGCAAAATCCGATGAAACTGTCTGATGAAATATGTATAATTTGATGTATTGTCGGGTGCTTGTAAAATTTGATGTGTAATTTTCAATTTTTTGAAAGTTTATCCCCGACATTCATCGAAATTTTGACAAACCTGGGGTTTGTCGAAATGTCGGCTATCATTTTCGTCGAATTTTTGACAAACATGAAAAATAGAAAAAAATCAAATTGTGGCCGACATAAAGAAAAGTTCGCACCTGATTTATTGCGACAATGTTTTGCTCTACTTGAGATAGTTTGTGGAGAACTAAGGATGATTTTCTTGGAAAAATTAGAAAAAATTCAAGATGATATCGCTAGGTTGAGGGTAGTCATTGTCTTTTTGTAGAATTCAATTGTGAAGTCAGATTTGTAGTTCTAGGTTTGAAAATCATATTTTAAAGCAACATCTCATCAGATTTCATTTTTAGAGGTTTAGGGTTTTGAGAATTTCATGTCGAGATTTTGTTGTGTGGAATCACCATAAGATCACAACCAAGAAATAGATTCTTGTGACTATAATTATGTGATCCATAACTCTATTGGTCATGTGGCAAAATTGTGCTATAACAAATACAAGATGCATTCATGTGTGAGCCAAGTTTAATGTGGCTATGTTGTGATAGAAATGGAGGAACTCATATAATGTAGTTAATTCATGTTGTATAATGTAGGTGTCAATCATCATTCGGTGCATTTAGGTTGTCTCAAGTTTAACAGGTTAGTATGTAATTATAGCATGATCAAAGAGTGATTACCTCTTGCTGCAATAAAGAGCCTATAACTTTGGTTGATATGCAGAGTGGTTGTGTTATATCAATTATGTAGTGCATTCAAGCACAACCCATGTTTAATGGGATATTCTAGAGAGTGATCAAGATTTTCTAAACCTTATGAATGTTACTTGACATATATTTACATAATCTCAAATTCCTTCAGAGGCTTTTGAAGTATCAATGTATCCTATATAGGGTTTAAAATGATTTCTTTTAATTAAAAAAATAAATAAATGATGTATTTCCCCGTAATTAGATAATGTGGAGATCTAAATCTGCCCCAGCACACTATCCTCTTTAGCACTCTATTCATTACTCTAGCTACTAGGGTTTTGCATGTGACATCTTTAATATCTTCATGATAGTGGCTTTTAACAGATCTTAGTCTTTGCTTTAATCCTTTTCATGGTAACCCTTGGTGCCCATAATCCACCTTCAATCTCTTCTAAGAACGTGTGTCTAAGCTAGACTACATAGTATATAAAGGGTGTCTTTCATACCTACCATTGTTCCAAACCTCCACTCACCGCCTTGCTTAAAATGCTGCCTCCATAAGCACAATAACATGTTTTAAAATCATGGTTGCCAGTGATTGACCATTAAGGTCACTACATTCATCAAGATACAAGAGATTTTTGTCTTCAAACTTAAGGCCTTATGCAAGATAACATTGTGAATTGTTTATTGTGTACAATTTTATTTTTCTTTTGCATATTTACTATTTCGCTAAATTTCCTACATCAGTTGCACCCTCAACTCCGCAATTCAAATAATTCACTCACTATCACTTGATTCCTCTTTCTATGAGCATCCTTCTATAAAATCAAACTATGCCCTATAGACTGCCTACTTACTACAGGGGACTCATTGTTTCATGGTATTGTAGTTCTTAAGATCCTTCAACCTTATTGACACTACTTCACATTCCACAAGGTATTATTGACTATTCTCCCATCTTTGATGAGTCTCAAAACACTGCTCAAACATGCAATCCACTACCTCTGGATTATACATTAATGACTAAGAAGAAACATTGAACCTATGATTACCACTGTTACTTCATTTGGATAGTCATTCCCTGATTGCATTTGCCTTTTCTAACACTACCAAAAGCATTTGAAAAACCCTTAAGGTCAGCAAGGGGGTAAGGAAACTCACTGTTAAAATCTCCACTTTACTATGCAAAGTTTGAGCTTTATTATCTTTTCACTGCTTAGCCTATTTTTGACTGTGACATCTCAAGTGATTGTCATTCTTCTTACCGTAGATTGCATTTACAAATTTCACTAAGCTACATAGTGTGCTTGTTATTGGCTACAATCTTTAGATTGCAAGATTTTATTATTACCTACAATGTTTCAATATTTTTAGTATTTCAACCTCACTAATCCGCTATAGTTATTGTTTATGTTTCTACGAAGGCCTAGGGTTTGTACCCTAATCATGCTCTTACCAATGCTTTTTTTGTTTTTTATTAGGGCTCTCTCAATGTTGAGGGCCCTAGGGATAAGCTCGTCATAAAAAGTGACATATTACATCTTTAACTAAAAGGATAAATCTGTATTGACATTAGCAATAATGATTCTGACTTGTTTCTCCTTAGGAATGGGTCACTTGCTCTTACTAGCTCACTACCTCCATCGTTGTAGGAAGTTTGCGATCAAGTTCAATATTCTAATTTTAGGAATCTTAATAGTTGGAAATCATAGTAAAATCAGAATTTAATAAGTTTCGGAATTAGCATTTTAAAGTGTTTTTTGGGGTCATTAATTTTAGACTATCTTCTCTTTTGTAGGGGTGGCTGTATGCCAAAATTTTTTGGTGTAAAATATCAGAATTATTAGATTATGTTACCTGTCTATGAATACAAATTATTGGAGTGTGAGTTTGATATTTTTTGAAGATCTAAATAGTCAAGCTTGGTAAAGAAAAATCATGTCAGATAATATTAGTCCAGAACAAAATGAAGAGACACTTGATAGATTGTGGGCTAGATTGAAAAGAAAGGGTGATGGGAAACGTTATTGTCCTTGCAATAATTGTAAGGGCTTAAAGATGAGACAACTTTTAATCACAACAACTGAGAAACATTGTAGGAAACATGGTCACGCTGAAGGGGGCATGATTATCGTCCATTGGTAAGTTGTTCATTATATGTGTTTATATTGATTGAATTTGTAAATGTTTATATCATTTTAACATTTTATATATATATATAATCACTTGATCATGATCATGGTTTATTTGTGTCCATTATTATTATAAAGTTGGGGCACCCTAGGGTAGATGATATGGATTATCACGGCTTGGAGAATGTGGTTTTGCAAGTGGAGGAACATGGAGCTATGAATACCAAAGATGAAGTTAATGATCCTATGGAAGAAGATGATCATGACCAGAAAACACAGTTGAAGATGATGGTACGAATACATTGATCCATGATATATTTAGTGGTAGAGTTGATCATAATGATCAAGATGACTTTGATGATGTTCATGATTTACCTGTACTTGAGAAGGCATACGAGTCCCTTTATGAAGGCTCCCAAACAACTCTTCTCTTTGCTGTATTGTTGTTGAACTTGAAGGTTATGAATGGTTTATCAAACTTAGAAATCTCATGAATGTTAAGGTATGCCATATATGCCATCTTTTTTCATCTATTTTAATTGTTGTTAGTTCATCACTAGTAAATAAAGGATAAAATATGTACCATTAATATTCTTTATATGAACAAATTATTTTTTGTTGTAGATTGATTGGTGAATTTTTGTTACCACCATCAAATATTTTACCTCACTCATATCGAGATTTATGTGCCATTATGAAAGGTATCAGAATGGAGTATCAAGCAATAGATGCATGTCCCAATGATCATATTATATATCATAAACAATAGGAATTTGCAACAGAATGCCTGGAATGTCATATCAGTAGATATCAAGTAGATCAATTAACAAAAAAGGTGCCTCACAAGGTTCTTCATTATATTCCCATTATTCCACGTATGCAATGATTCTTTAGGTGCGAAAACTTAGTGCAATTTATGGATTACCATGCACGGAATAGAAGTGGAGATGAAATTCTTTGAATGCCTGTAGATGGTTTTGCATTTAGGGACATGGAGGAAAAATGGCCACACTTTAAAAAAGAACCTCGTAATCTCAGGCTTTCATTTGGAGCAGACGGTGTCAATCCATTTGGAGAGATGAGATCTATTTACTCAGTGTGGCCTATTTTTGTTATCAATAATAACATTCCTCCATGGATGTCAATAAAGAGGGAGCACATAATGTTGTCAATGATTGTTCTAGGTATTTTCTTACATCAATTTTCTTTAACGTATTAGCATCTCATTTTTCTTATTTGTTGCATAATGACAATTTTTTTTCATTTAATAGTCATGTACATTAATTTATATATATTGCAGTAAAATGGTTATAATAATTATGTAATGTTTATGTTCATTCAATTAGGTAAGTACCAAGTTAAATATATGAATGTATATATCAAGCCTCTTATTGACGAGTTACTAAAGTTATGGAATGGTTTCACTATGTATGACATCTCTAGACCAATAGGATAAAGACAATTTCAATTCCATGCAATACTTGTATGGACAATTCATGATGCCCTAGGGCTAACACATTTTTTTGGTATGTTATAACGTTTGACTGGACTTTATTAATATTTAATTTGATGAAGTAGATATCATGCATGTTTTTAAAATAATCTATTCATTATATATAATTAAAAAAATTAACATATTTAATCCAATTATATATGATCTTGCAAGTCTTCAAACAAAGGGAAAATTTATATGTCCAATTTGTGGTCCAAAGATGAAATCTCATCGTTCAACAAGTTTAGGAAAGCAGGTGTTTGATGAGCATAGACACTTCCTCCATAGAAATCACAAGTATCGAACTACTGAAAAACATCTTTTCAATGGGAAAGAGGAGACTACATCAAAACCACGAAGAATGACACCTCACCTATGGAAGTTGGAATATAATAGAATTAATTGTCAAGGTTATACATCAGATCAAATTGTTTATCTATCATATATGATATGTTTTGAATTTATATTTTTATATTGTGTTGTGTTTACTCACGGTGTAATTGACAATGATTGTCGTTGTTAATTTGTTTAACTTAAATGCTTCATGAAGGTCATCAAGGCATTAATGGCTGGCTTCCACAAGGACTGAAAAGTTATCCTAGACAATTTAGTAGGTTGCCCTACTATGAGCAGCTACAAATTGTGCATTTGTTTGATACAATGTATATTGGAAAGAATATAACAGAAATGTTATTGAAAATATTGGATGGAAGGCATGACAAAGAAAAAATTCTCAAAATTTGTAATGACATTAAGGAAGCCAATCATGCAATGAAAAATTTTATTCAATTAAATAGCGACAGAGACCAAATTAATATAAGTGCCCTTCCTTGGTTATTAACAGAGCAGCAAAGCAATGCTATAAAAGAAGTCATGCAAAAAATTTGATTTCCCACATGATTTACTACGAACATAAACAATATAATAACAAAGAAATGTGAATTTGGGTCAGGGATGAAAACGCATGATTGGCATACCTTCATTAAGGTAATTATTCTTTATATTATATACACTTGTATAATGCATGTACTTTTTAGTGTATTGTGTTTACTACTTTTGAAAAAAAAATGAAAAGACCATTTTATAATTGTTGTAGTATGTTCTACCTCTATCTCTCCCAGACAACTTTGACAACAATGTCAAACAAGTTATATATGATCTTGGAAAATATATGAGGTAAGTAGCGAGATTTGTTCAATTCGTTGTATACATCGTATAATTGCTATTTTTTTTACTTTTTATGTAATATACTGTATATTTTTTTTAAATATTGTCAATATATTTGTGCCTTGAATCACTTGTAGATGGATGTCATTTAAAGAAATCCATAAAGAAGATATAAATTATTGGAAGAGAAAAATTCGTCATCTAATGTGTGAAATGCAAAAGTGTCTACCTTCAACATTTTTCAATGCTCAAGAACACTACCTCATACACCAAGTTGAGGAGATAGAATTGTGTGGACCTGTACACACAAGGTCAATGTGGATGGTTGAGAGGAACTTGAAATTTTTGAAGGCTTTGGTTAGACAAAGAGCACATCCTGAGGGTTCTATGGTGGAGGGATATATGGTATACCAGACCATGGTGTAGATTAGTGAATATCTTCCTAATTTTGCAGCAAAGATCCATGTAGATTGCATTTGGGATCCCAACTCCATTAAAAAATTTGAAGGGAGTACCTGATGGGGAAAGGTTGATTGAGGAAAATGAGAGGTAATTATAAGATGGTCATGAAGATTAATTGGAATACATTTTACATATGGTTTTTATGTATATTGTACTTATTTAATTTTTAATTTTCAATATACATCAATTATAAATTAAGGTCGTATACTGTGGTATTTAACTAATTATACGTCGTTTGTGAATTTCAATTTTTTTTTATATAGTTGGTCGAGAGTGGGATGCACTACATTTGTACATCACCAACAATCTTGATTGGATGACGGTATGGATTGAACGATGTCAACAATCTGGTCGCGCATTCACATGGGAAGGTGTGGCTTCATTGGTTAAAGAAGCTCATCGTAATGGAGATTCCAATGTTACACAAAGGGAAACTGATTTAGCATATGGTTTAGGAGATAAAAATGTATGTATAAATATATTAATCACCCATATTATTTAATTATTTTCAAGTATATTGATGTATATATATGTTGAGATTGTTTTCTTTGCATACATTCGGCCAAGAATAAATATGTTTATCAACTGACGATATTGCAATAATTTTTACATGTTTGACATATTGTAGGTGAAACACCACAAGGCTTTGTGGTGCAATGGTCATAAATTTCAAATCAAAATGTTGGATGACATGAAGAAAACTTGTGATTTTGGTATAACTGCAGTCTTTCAGGTGACTAATGTTTCATCTAGAAGCGACATATATCCAGAAGTCTTAGAAAATTGATACTATAGGATTTTGGATGATATACTTGAGTGCAACTTTAAGTCTTTCAGATTAATTCTGTTCATCGTCCTATGGTACAAGCTACGATTGAATGAAAATGATCTTGAGAGAGCTGTTATTGAACAAGACAATGGATTTACCATTGTTAATATAAGGTTGATCGAGTGAGTTGGAAATGAGCCCTATGTTCTTCCAAGCCAATGTGAGCTGGTATTTTACTTAGATGTTCCAAGTAAACTGGGTTGGTCATTTTTTGTTAGACATGATCCAAGAGGAAGGCCGGTAAAGTATAATGTAGTGGAAGAAGAAGATACTGAAGAACTAGAAGATGATGTAGATGATGATCAGGATCAATAGTTAGTTGATGATGTCCTTGACAAAGATGTCGAAGAGGAGGAACCAGATCATGATGATGTAGGAGTTAATGTTCATGAAGATGATATACGTGTGGATGATGACATTATCGAAACTAATATCAATGATGACGATGATGATATGACCAATCCTTACAATGTCAAATTTGGATTGGATGATACAGACAAAGAGTTGGATGAAGAAAAAGATCAATGACATTGAAATGTATAAGTTATGCGATTATATTATCTATTTGATATTAATTTCTTGATAGAATTATATTTGACTTATGTGGTTACATAATTAATTCATGATGTTTTTAATTTTTATGCCATGACATAATTAATGTAATGATGTACTTTTTAATGTTTGAAAAGTCAAAAAATTAAAACATTTCAATAGTGATGTTAACAACCTTGAAATTAGTGTGTTTTATATTTCATGTGATCATAAAAGATTAAAAAGTCAGTTGTAGAGGTGGTTGTTTAGTGGTTGACATGTATGTTGGTTCTTTTTACAATGTAACCAGGTTTGTCTTCTAATCTACCTATGGAATTGCCAATTCCAATCGAAGGCAGCTCTAAGAACTTGAACCAACTGACGAGGACTTTAAAAGCCTCCTACACTTTGGGCTCTGCAAGACCTGAGAGGGTGATCCCTTAATGTGTTTACAACCTCTGCACCATTATTATAAACAACATTAACAATAACAGATGATGTCACTTAATAGCTCAACATGATAAGATAATATAAACTAGAATTGCTATTCATAGACAATATCAACTATCTAGAGCGTGAGATAACTAAACACAATCCATTGTATAAGATAGTCAATGATTTGAAATTTGTAGCAAGCTCTAGGCAAAGACAAAAAAATACTGAACTACACTAATAATTACAACTTAGATCAGTGCCATATATCCATTGCAGGAGTCAAATTCATAAGCATCTAGAGGTTTATAATAGATTTAATACATCACATATAAGATCCCTGACAATATTGCATTACAATTTCATCAGTGTGCATTCTAACCCAGGACTACTTATCAAATCCTTATACAACACATATCCGCCTATAATCCCATTCAAGCATTTTGATTAATTCCTTGAATTAAAGCTAAAATAGAATCATACACACCACAACAGTGAGATGGATAAAACAACCCTTAGTTATTTCATTCAAAGTTCAGATATGCATGTACAATGGAGAGACATGAGCTCAAATTTTTATTTCAACTCAAATGCTAGTACTATTATACAACATTAAATCTCTATGAACTCAAAACCTATTACAAAATTACTCAAAACCTAAATTGCATTTTTGTAAAACCATCGTACTTTACAATTCGCTTTGCAACTTCACCTAGACTCAACAAAAATTATCTAACTTGCTAACCTGTACTTCTGGCCTTGAAATCCTTCTTATAGAAAATGAAGGAGCAAACAAGCACTTGGCTAGAAAGTATACCTGTCACTAGTCAATTGGAGCACCTGGTGATATTCCAATTTTTTTTACAATAGCCACCACCATGAAAAATATTCTTGTTCATCATATCAACTAAGGAATGTTGATGCAAAAAACCACAAGAAAACTACATTGAGAAAGCTGTCAACACAAAACTGGAACCGTTGCAACTGCAACATCTGATCTGCCACCTGTTAGTAGTTCACTCCTTTTACTCCTCCTCAGTCAAATATTTAGTTACCCAATTCTGGTACTCATCATCAGTCGGCCAGTCAAAATTAATTACCTCATCCACCTTGGTATTATAAGGTGTGTATTTTACCGCTACCTGATTTGCATCCCTTTTAAAAGATTCCAAAAATGAGCTGGTACTAATGATTTTGTCCATACAACTCACCAAAAAATCATAGTCTGAGACATCATAAATTGAATTGATTTGATCATTGATGGCCTCACTTGCTTGAGTTTTCCATTGTTGAAATGACCTGATTTTCCCCTACTCATCAATTATATTAGGTAGCAATGTGTTACCCCAATCATTGAAATTCTTCACCAGCTCCTTAATCTTCCTACTCAAGTCCTTTCTTCCTTCTTCAGGAGTGATGTTCTTGAATTCTTCCATTAATTCAGCTTTTACCTCCTCATCATTCTCCTGGTCTGACTTGTCAGGCCTTAGTTCTCTTCTCTGCCTACATTTATCTTGATACTCTTCAAACTTCATCCTCCATACCAATTGCAAGAATACAAGAGTTTTTACAAATGTATTGTCATCTAGAAACTCCTTGCATGCCTCCATTCTTGCATCTTGTACACTTTTACCTTTCATATGTAAATAAGATAAAACTAATTTAGCTGGCCTAGGAGGGGAAGACATACCAACTTCCATATTTTGATTAGTAACAATAATCTCATCCATCAGATCCTCCTGTGGTTGATCAATTCTTTGCCTCTTAGGGCTTGGCTCAGATGGTGGTGATGAGGGATTGTCTTCCGGTGATGATTCTAAATCAATAATTTTGATTGCTCTAGGCACTTTGAATTTTGGACTTGGTTGTGGAGGCACTTTCATAATTTGTTTTCCTTTTCTATCCACTTCTTATTCATCACTGCTACTATCCTTTTTCCTCCTATAAATGGGCCACCTTTTTGTAGGCTGGTATGCTGGCCTTGTTTTAATTGGTCTGGCACCTTGCTTTTGTACACCCAGACTCAATTCTAAATTTATCTTTTTTGTCCTCAATGTGCCCATAATTTCCTTGAAGTTTCCCATCAGAAAATCAATTTTCTTATGGTGGGGACTGAACTCCAACAGTGGATCATATTTCAGATCCATTTTGTGCACAACATCTAGTAGCTTACCATAAACTATCCATTTCTCCTTATTCAACTCCTGTCTATTCAAATCAAATTCATTTCTAATCAAGTCTTTAGGGAAATTGAACTTATGCACAAAATTTTTAGCTTTTATTCTGTCTAAAAAGAGCAAAGAAACCCTCAGGATCATGTTGCCTCTTTGGTCCACACCTCAAATGGTAATCATTAAAGAAATTATCAAAATGCGTCCAACCTCCCTTTGAAAATACAAAATCAGGCACCACTGTATAATCTAGGAAAAATGTTCCCTTACCCCTTCTAGTGAGGTTGTCCTCATGAATGCAACCTATCTTCCACATAACTTCTGCAAATCCCACTCTTGGTGGCACATTGTATGGCAGTATATGAGGGGCTCCCTAAAAACCATATGCTCTCAAGACAGTGTTGACTGGGTATGGGATAATGTCACCCCAGTTATGGTAAACCTTCAATTTTGGCTTCCTTTCCTTTGGCCTAAGGAAATCATGTAATTCCTCAAAGATCCTAGGTATATTCACCATTAATCTAGCCCTTAATTTGGAAGTAAAACAATTATCAAATTGCACATAACTAGTGCTTTCCTTATTACAAGATAAATCTGTAGCCCATATTTATATTGAAAATCTTTCTCCATCAACTAATTGACTTAATTTCATCCTCTAAGAGAAAAAGTCAGCATTCTTAAACAAAAACATATGCATTAGCATACAATACCAAAAGAATTGAGTGTCGGTATCATTGTTTTGCAGCTTTGATAGCCCTTCATGCATCCTCTCAGCCAAGAAAGAAGCGAAGTCATAGGTCACAAAGAAGTTAGGGTGTTGTATTTGCACCCCCATGAACATATAAGCAATGGGCATTACTGTACCAGGACTGAAACCCAAAATATTACATAAAGAATAGAAAGTGGCTAGGAAATGGTTTGCAAAAAAAAATTAATTTGAAAGGTTCCTGGTCACTGGGGTTGATATGAAATTTTGAACCTCCTACTCTAGCCAGATGAGGTTAAAGCAACCTTGCTCTAAAAAGAGATTTCAGATTTGCATACTCCTACTTCATTTCCTCAAGGTTGATAGGAACCAAGTCTTCTCTTGGTTCACTCAAGTCAAAAATATGTTGGACCTCTTCTCTGTTAATGCTCAATAGAACCTTTCCATCATTGTCCCTGATTATCCATGTAACAGGGTCATATCTTGCAGCCATTGTCCTAAGTAGGTCTACATCAGGGAATACATTTGGTACTGCCATCTTCCCCATATCATACATCCATCCATTTGAAAAAGGGTGAGGAAAATTCCTCTGTCCGTACCATAATCTAAACAATTCCAAGCTAGTGAGGGGAACCCTAGCATCGACAATGTTGGAGCAATTATACACTAACCCTTCCCCCAAGATTTTCCCTCGCATTAAGACCAATCCCATCCTCCTATCATTCATTGACAAGGGAAATTGATCTAGGAAATTATCATACAGGTTTCATTTCAAATATTTAGTCTGGCCAAAATGTTGCTTGGGTGGTACCATCTCAAAAAAACTAGGGCTTCTTTACAACGTTATAATTCAGATAGCTAGGACTAACCAGAGATAGAAAATTATAGGACAAAACACTGCAATTTCTCACAACTAAAATTAAACTATAGCCGTAACACATTCATCAACAAGCTCACAACACATCCAGCTAATCCTTTCCCAAATTCAAATGCAAAATTACAAGGAGCACATAAAATATTCTCATGGCTTTATTCGTAGAACTCCTAAATTTTGGCTGTAGAAACTCGCAATTCTACCTTCGGCTCTGAAACTGCTCCATTAAATAGTTGAATTCTTTGTGATACAGACCAAGTAGGAAAATTGATTTTATTGTTGATGAAATTACACTAGCAAGTGTTTCATCTGCCATTAAAGCTCAATTTCATGCTGCACGAATGACTCCAACCATATTTGATGCAGATTTAAATTCAAACCATCGATTCTTCAGCTTGATCAAATCATTGATGACCACCTTCAAAATAAACTAACACAATTTCCAACAGGGCGATAAGGGGCCCACCTTACCATACACCATGAAGTCCTCGTGGCGGTTGCCCATGATATCGCAATCCTGAAACTTCTGATCGCGCAATGGTGAGAAACCGTTGATCCTGAGCATCAATAATCTCGTTCCTTTAACATAGTCACCAACCATGTCGTTAAACTTCGAGCAGATTTTCCAATGAGATTATAACATATGTGTCAATTTAGAATATGTGTCTCGAGAACACTTTAGTAATCCACCCCTTAATACATTTAAAGCCGACTAGTGTTTCCTTTACTCTTTAGGCTTCATCGGATGAGACACGTGGTGCCTTCTTGTGATTTCACAATCAACCCAAGCACCATCGCAGGATGGCGGGGAATGACTCAGATCAAATGGCAGTTGCTCAGGGATAGTGCAAATTTGATCCCCCGGATAGGATATGTGGCGCCTACCCGTTATTTCGCGATCCTTCAATTCCCGATCATGGGATGGTGGGCACCGTTGATATCTATAGGAAATAGATCAAATACAACACTAAATCAACCCTTGCAAAATAAAAAATTCATTAAAAGGAGAAGTGGGCATTACTAGGAAGACGACAAACAACAAAATAAGTTGTTTTTTAAAAGATGAAACACGGGGCCAACTGAGACTTAGGAAATAAAACCTTGCGGAGGAAATAAAGTATTAAAATCAAAGAAGGGTTTTAATTTTAATTCGGTGATGTAAGCCTAAGCCATTAACCCCAGTGGTCATGTCATCGATAGCTTAGCCAAATATTTTCATTAAATACTAATCGTGCAATGTGTAGGTTTTTTAGATTCAAAGATATGGGAGAAGATCTTGATAGTACCCTGCCAACTTGTAGACCTAAGGTGTTGCCCTATTATTTGGCATGAGTTCAACAAAAGGAAGATGCATGTCCTGTATAGAATGTGGGGCCCAATGTCCACTATTGAGCTCATAACTCATGGTTTTAGATCGACAACAAAGATCAAAAGATAATGTAAATCTCTGTTGTTCCCTCCTAGCTAGTAGGAGGAAGATGAAGGTTGGTTAAAAGCCACGAGGTCAACGAGATTGTGATGCATAGCTCCAGCTGTTCAATTTGCAAAGTGCATAGGACTTTTGTTGATGGTGTTTTCTGCACAGCAACAACTCAGACAGAATGCAATATTCTATCTCTCTTGAAAGGTAATCCTCAACAATAAATTACTAAAAATCACCCCAAGGTCTCTCGGGTGTCAGGTCATGACGATGCATAAACAACTCAGATAATATGTGAAAATGCTGGTAATCACAAAGGGACCTTACTATAAGCAAACTGTATCTCTCAATTTATCAGATTTCGCAATATAATGATCTCTAATCCTAAATCTAACCAAGTGATGAAGAAATAACAAAAGATAAGGGGTACGAGAATATGATGAAATCTAAACTATTCCTAGAATGAGTGATGCAAATGACATATATCTGGAATGGACCAATCTTAAATAACCAATTCTTGCTTAACCCACAATGCAATCTTACAAGAACGATGCAATCTTCTAAGGTATACAAATTTTCAAATCATAGACATTCATCCACAATCGAACTTAAACACATTTAAATGTATGGTCCAGGTTGACTTCACCAGCCTACTACAATTAGATAGTTACCAGGAGTAT
This sequence comes from Sequoia sempervirens, assembly GCA_007258455.2. Lineage (NCBI taxonomy): Eukaryota > Viridiplantae > Streptophyta > Pinopsida > Cupressales > Cupressaceae > Sequoia > Sequoia sempervirens. The sequence goes on from VDFB02379711.1 coordinate 136,835,468, forward strand.
AGACCAGAGATTGCTACAAACATTCCAAATATGAAATCATAAACATCATTCACCAAACTAAAACTGATTTGTTTTTGAATACTAAACCCTAAATCTTTAAGCAATTTGAAAGATAGAACAACAAGAACCATGCAAGATGAAATAACACAAGAGATTGCATCAGGAAAACCACAATGTATTCAATTGCATTAAGTCATCAAAAGGCTGCAACAATTCCACCATTCTGATTACAATATTTGCTTCAAGAAATTGAATACTACTCCTACTACAAAATACTCTAGCTCCTTTTTGCTCTTACTTGTCTCTATTATTTTCTAGCTAACCCTTTACAATAAGGCAAGAATTCCCTTTAATAGCAAATCCCAAGATATGTCAGCCTAGCCAAACATTTTACAAAATAAGAATATCCGCCAAAATAAGTCGGCCTTAGGAAATCAAAATAAGACACACATTAAATGCCATATATCATCAAGGTCGGCCCAAGCACAGTCCCCAATGCAGTCTGGTCCAATGCATGCCCTATGATAATAGGGAAGCACAAATCTCAAAATAGGCATTAACTACCACTTCCCTTATCCTTATTCTGAGCCGATGATCCCTGAACCTTCAAGAATGTTCTATCCAATTCGGCGACAGGTGGCAAAGGTAATATCCTAAGCCGACACTCAATGGAGCCAATCTCCTCCTTTGACTGTCTAACAGTCTTATCCCAATCCTCCTTGTTGGCCTGGTACTTATCCATTACTGCTAGGTATGTGGCTACATCATCAAGTTGGTGGCCGGTTATAACACTTTCAGAATCTAGAGCATAAACTTCATGCCACCATTCCCTAAGTTGCTCCAGACTTAGGTATTTGGGAGCAATTTTCCTCCTACTAGTCATGACCTCAAAGAATGCAATGCATTCATTATACACTGCAGTAAGATCACCATCTATTTGTTTCTTTCGTTTATGAATCTTCTTCATGGCCTTCTGCCGCATCTACAGAGCCTCAAACCATTCCCAGGGTTCATCTAACCTAGAAGAAGGAAGAATTCAATCTGCAGCCAGTTGTTCTTTACCATGCCCCATGATAACCTTAGATTTCTGCAGCAAGAGGTCAATGTCTTCCTTGTCCTGGGACAACACATACTCCAATGCTTCCTTGGCCCTAACTGCATCCTTCCCAACCAACAGGATTTCCTTAATTGTACTATCTCCCTTTATCTGCACATCCTTCAGCCAATCTACTGTAGTTTGAGCAGAGGTTTTCATTTTTTGAATCTCGGAGATGGTTTCCTTGGGTAGAAAGCTAGGAGTGACAGAGGAAGAAGGTTGGAGGGACTGCAGAGGCTTCATCACCTCTTCCAAGGATTTCTTAAGCCTTTCATTCTCCATCCTCAGCTCATGCTTGGTTTGGGTCTCTTTCCTCAACCTGCCAATAATCACAACACTAGACCCTTCATATTCCTCTATGTCCTGCTCCATGGAGGCTGCTCCAAGGTTGATAGTCTGCACATTGTAGTCCTGACCAGTGACCTCTTCCCTAGTCTTGTCTGCAACAGGGGTGGCAATATGGATGACCCTGTTATTCGCTTCATCTCTCTCCACCTTGGAAACTACCTTAGCTGCCTTGTTTTTCTTCCCTTTTCCAATTTTTGATAGCATTTCATCCCAATCCAAGGGAGTGTCTTTGACTACTACCTGTTTCTTTCTTGCAATCTCTTTTTTGAGCCAGTCCGGGGCTGCAGGTTCTACCTGGATTTCTTCTGTTCTTGCTTCTTCCTGCTGTTATGTCATTTTCTCTTCTTCCTCTTCAGTTATTTTATCCTCCTCCCTCTCAGAGAGCTACTCACCTTGATCATCTTCCTCAAGATCCACCTCTTGCACTGATGATGGGGTTTTAGCAGGGGTGTCTTCTTTCTACTCGGGCGATCCGTGGCCTCTGTCACTTTCCGAAGAATCTTCATACTGCACTAAGGGAGAAGTATGCCTTTCCTCTTCCTCTGCTTTGATCCCAGCTGCCTCACCAAAGAGTGTCCCTTCCTTGAATGGCTCTACCTCTCCGCTAGTTTCATGCTCCTCCAGAATTTCTGGGTCAGGTATGCTTGAAGGTGGGGAAGCAGCCTTAGATGGCTCTACAATTATCATCTCTGGAGGAAGGTCTTTCTTTTGCTTTGGCTCCTTAGGAGAAGGAGTCCTTGATCTTCTCATATAAACCTTTGTCTTTTCTCCTCCCGAACTCTCTACGTCAATAATAGGAGGCTCATCTTTTGATGCATCCTAAACCTTCTTCTTCGAGACCCTGGTGGTTCTGGTCTTTTTTGGCGGTGGAGGAGCACTTTCTTCTTCTCCTTTTTCCAATTCTTCCTCATCAGAGGATTTTCCAATCTTCAAAGCCCTACTCCTCTTCTTTCCTTTTGGCTTCCTCTTTGGCTCAGGCTCACTTTCTTTGGGGCCTCTGATTTTTATCTTGAAAGGTGAGCTCCTTTTGGTTTTCCCTTTGGGGTCATCTTCCCCGGATTCCTCTGAAGTCGACATAAGATTGAGGTCTCCCATCAAATTAAAGGTACAAGTCACCTTCTCACTCTCCAGTTCCCAGACCTTATGTTTCAACCAAGAAGAAGTAAATTTCATGACCGGGGCCATTAGGTCCTCCAACTCTGTAACCTCATCCTCATTCCAACTGATTTCCCTAATGGACCTGTCCTTCACAGCCTCATAGGCATGATCTTGTACTAGGTTTCCATCATCCTCTAGTTGGTCTGGGATCAACTTGACATTGTACTGTCTGATTGCATCAATAGGGAGCCTAGAATACCTCTTCTTTCTTGCCTCAAGGTCATCCTTAATGTTAGCCCAATAGTCCTCCAGGTCATCTTTATGCCAGTACTCCCTAGTGGCCTTCTTTTGTGCCTCTCCTGTGATATCAAAGTTCATCCTTTTGGAATGGAAGGAGAAACCATATGCTACCAATTCATCTCTTGTAGTGTGTGCTGATTGAATGGAAGGGCACACTTCTGCTATGCCAATTCCGAGAGGGAAATCCCCACCAAAACCTGTTTTATGCTTCTCCTTCTTGATAATAGCATCAAACTCACAGATCTGTTTGACAATCTCCAATAGCACAATGTGATATGTGGGGTATCTAGGCAACCTGTATGGGGCAACCGAACATCCATCAATTCTTATGTAAGTGAAGGTGGGAAATTGAATGAACCAGGCCCCATAATTCTTTATCAGCCCTTTGGCTCCATCTGACAATCTCATATGCTCGACATTCTGGAGCATCCTGGTGATATGCATTGTGAATGCATCATTGGCTCTCCAGTAGTCTTTGTGTCCTAGATGCAACTCCAGGTAAACTTCATAGACAATGTTCTGCCCGAATGTCCCTCGTGGATTCAAACCCCTGTATGGGTAGAATCTGGCAAGCACATACATGACATAGGAGGACATGGTGAACTTCTTGGTTTCCAGGACGTTCCTTAGCTGTTTGTCAATCTCAGAGCTAATGAGCCCTGCCCAGTGATAGTTGGTGCCCTGTTCAATTTTGGTGATCACATGGACCATCCAACTCTCCAACACCCCAGCAGTCTTCAATCCTGCTACTCTACTCAGAAATGTTATTGCATCATAGATATCTGACCTGAATTTGACTCTATGTAACTGCTTGGGCAGTTTAGAGTGATGTGACTTTGGTTTCTCCAACCAAGCATTAATCATTTGTTGAGATTTGACGGGCTCATTCTCGTAGTATGTCCTGGCCAAGTCCATGTTTAAAGCACATACTGAGGGCAGATCAAGCATGTCAAAAGCTTGGGCAATGGAGATAGGACTGAAATTGGCTAAGACTCTTCCCTCAGTACTGACAACTCTTTGTGAGTCGAAGTCATATTGACGGGCACACTCGAGTATCAGCTCATAGCACTGGATTGCAGGAGGAAATCCTGCCACATGCACCAGCCTGGACTTCATCATGCCATTCCTTAGCACTGACAGATTCTTCTCAGCTGTCCTCTGCTTGAACTCCTCATATCTCTAGGCCCCCACATTGGTGTCGGACACCTTGGACCACACGAAAGATATCTTGCTCTCTGGTAACTGACTTTTGGTATCCAATCTTATTCTTTCTGCCTTGGAGATGGAGGACCCCTCCGTGTCACCCTTGGACTTCCCTGCTGCAGCCTTGCTTGATTCGGCCTACATACACAAAACACATCATTAGTATTCAATTATTATACATATTCCAATCCAAAGGTTAACATAAAATCATATAAAGCAATTAAAACCCATCACAAACTACTAATCTTTGAAGAACCAGAGAAATAAAGCAATCCGGGAAAACCATGCAAACCAGGAAAATCCCGTCAGGGCAGAATTTCAGAGAAATCCGACCTAGACGGATTCTGGCTGCCAAAACATCATTAGTCAAATAAATCATTAATTCAGCCAAAAGATCATTAGATTATCATGAAATTCATTCATGGGCAACAAGAAATAAGCATTCAACATTTGTTCCATCAATCATATCTTCAGAAAATTGATAAAGATAAAGCCATACAGGGAAACCGAAAAAGTTCGGACAGGACAGATTTTCGCGGATAGTTTGAAATGTTCCGGAAATTACTCCACCCCATGGAATTAGCCTAAACCGGGAAAATCCGGGTGTGCAGAAATTTTGCGAGCACCACGAGAACCCAACGATCGGTGACACGCGAACTGAAGACTAAATGATCATGCAATCTTTCTATTTGGATTCGAATAGTCCCGAAATTGATGACAAACAACAAGATTCAAAATGTAAATGAATTTAGGCTTCAAAAGACGTCAAAATGTTTAAATCCCACGGTGAAACTATGATGCCCTAATTTGATGACCAGATTTCCGCCATGGAAAATAGTGGAAGCTCGGGGTCTAAAATACCAACTGCAAAGGTCAATCCAAGGTACTCTGAATCTTCATAGGGCTGTGGTCAGTGTAATACAAGGGCAAGATCGATCAATCATAACAATTTTTCCGTTCTGGGCCGAACACCGAAAAAACCCTAACCTTGCACAATATGGTGGATTTCACACTAAGAGGGAAAACAATCTAACCCAGAAGCCCTTCCAAACATGTGCACCCATCATCTAATGGATAAATAACGCTCATAGGGCACGGGTGATGAGGTTCTACAAAAAAATGGGTCAAACCCTAACCGGATAGGAAGGAAATAGTGGCTAACATGGGCCGACACGAAATGACCACCAATCAATATGGAAAAACTCAATCATTGCGTAAACCAACAAGAGGGGCCATCGATAACATACCATGGATCAATTCAGTTGAAACTCGAGGTCGAAGAAGAAACCACAACGCAAGCACGCTCAAGCAATAAAAACCTCAATCAACACCAAACAATCCACGCACAAGCAACACAGGATCAATGCTCAAAGCTCAAATGAAAGCTCTCAATCGCCAAAGCAGCAAGCAAATGAATGATAAAGTTGAAAAATGATGCCCAAAAGGTTTTATGTCCCTCCATTTGTGCATCTGAGCAAAGGTACCTTGGTCATTAATGAGTGACAAGACACTTTTGACAAATCCAGAAACCCAAGCCAAAAACGAAATTTCAGAAAATCTCAAGATACGCGGAAATCCAGATGAACACAGATTTCGCGGAAAAGCAGAAACTAGGAATATAACAAAGTTCGGGATTTTAGCTTAGTCCGGGAGAATCCGTCTGAACTGAAAAGTCCTAGAATCAGGCAGAAACCCGGATATCAGAAAATCCAGCTAGACACAGACAAAGAACCAGGGCCCGGGAAAATCCGCCGGAACCGGAAAATCCCGGAGTTGGGTGAAAACCCGAATTTTGCTTAAAACTCAATTTAGCCAATTCAAGCCTTCAGGGAAAGATCAAAGCCAAAAATACCAACATGTCAAGATCTCAAAAGATAAGTCCAATGAAACTACAGGTCAAAAGACATCCCGAAAAGAGGGTCCCTACTCCAAGTGGGGCGTGTGTGCAAAACTGCACAACAACTTGCTGACATGGATTAATGTTATTGGTCATGAGGAAGGTGAACAATGCTTCGTTGGATGTCAAACTGAGTTAGCCTGAGATAAACCGTTTGATCTGCTAACTCTTTAGGAGATCAACGGGCATCATTCAAAGTTGGAAAATGACACATGGTGGTCATTTTATCATACAACTGGTGAAGCATTAATGAATTATTCCTTGCTTGTGTAGTCACATTGATCTCAATCTATGTGAAGATGTTGTTGGCAATCATGAAGGGTGATCTACTGATTCTCATGCAACTCTAGTTAAATGGTGATAGTACATACGCTGCCAAATTGCCATGTTTGCAGATGCATTTTTACTAAGCATTTATGAAGGTTGCCATTACCTCGCACAATAAATACAAGAGGAATTAAGTGCTAATAGTGTCATTCTTGTAGCACTTAGAGAACTTTGTGGGCTGAGACTAATCAAGTTTGAGTGCTTGTTTGATAAGATAAAATAAGTAAGTCAGTAAGGAGGTTTGTTCATTTGAGCTCACAAAAGCTCGATCCTATTATTCAAGAAGGTGCTTTGGTTGAAAAGCCAAGGCTTGTGCCCACTAGATGTAGTAGAAGGTTGCAATTCTAGGATGTTGCTGCTCAACTAGTAGATGACAAAGGCAAGCAATCGATGTGCTCTATTACTAGGGTCGGTAGGAAAATAAGGTATGGGCATGGCTCCTCTAGATGCCAACACTCACCCATTGACCTTACGAGCAACACTTCTGATGATGTAACCGAGATCGACTTTGACTATTGTCGGTATTTAGCTCGCTTCAATCATGGTCTTCCCTCTGATGAGGAAGTGATATTTATGGTGCCATTGGTTGTTAAAACCCCAAGTGGATGGACTAGAATCGTATTGGGCAAGGATAAGAAAGAAGAGGAGGCTGAGGGTCTATCGTATTGAGCAACAACTAGAAGCGGGTGTGTATACCGGGGTTTGAGTGTTGGTAAGGGAAAGGTGGTGGGTAAATAAGAAGTTGTTGTGGTGCCTTTGTGGCAATTTGGTTGCCTGGTTTTTTGCATGGATAGCAATAAAGGGGATTTTGATGACAATTTGTGTTCCCTTTTCTTTTAGCTTTCCCCAGTTCATGCACTATGTGTTGCAGATTCAACGTGTGGGAAGTTTTGAAATGAAAGTCAAATGCAATGGAGATTTTGTTCAAATGAAAATTTGTGGTGAAATTACATTTGAGCCTGAAGCTTGTTGCTCCCTTGTCATATAAAAGGGAATTCAAGGCTCATTTATAGGGAGAGAACTAATGAAAGCTCTAGCTAGGTTTTGAGTTGAATATATGGGTAGAAAGATATCTGTCCTCTGATGAGGTAGTGATATCTATGGTGCCATTAGCTATTAAAAGCCCAAGCGGAGGGAATAAAATAGATAGCCTATTTTGAGTTTTGGATGAATATATGCAAATTATCTTAAATTGTATGTAGATATGACTTATAAGCATGAATAAACGTATAATTATAATATATTTTCTTTCCTTATATGGATTTGAGTGAACTTTGAATGAAATGTTAATGATGTCATTCTTCTTTTGAGAATTTGTTCAATTGTGTGTCTATGTTTTTACTTTGATTGAAGAAAATCAATTAAATGCTTAAATGGAGTCATAAATTTACAATTATTTACAAAGGATTTGATAAGTAGTAATATATCAGAGAATTGAGCTTCATAATGCAAGGTATTATATGAGTAGTCCATTCTATTAAATTCTTGGATCATTTCTGCTAACGGTAAATGGGTAACTAAATATTTAACTGACGAAGAATAAAAGAATAATATGTAAATGGGTCACTCACTCACTCCCTCTATCTCTCTCCCCTTAACCCTAAACCCTTAACCCTTAAACTCTAAACCCTTAATATTAGGTGTGTATTAAAACATTATAAAAGTATAAATTTTTGGAGTTCTATTAGGAATTGAATGATAAATGACGATGAATGGGAAAATCTAAGGAACTTTAATATTTTCAACTAAAAAGTTAGAGTTCAATTAGGATTAGTGTTCACTTAGGGTTAGGTTTAGGGTTCAATTAATGTTCAATTTGGGTTAGGATTGAGGATGAGGTTGGGGTTTAATTAAGGTTATGAATTCAATAAGAGTTAAAATAGGGTCAAGGATATGGTTAGGGTTGGGGTTAAGGTTCAATTAGGATAAGAATTAGTGTTAGGGTTAGGATTAGAGTTCAATTGTAGTTCAAAGTTAGGGTTATGGTACAATTAGGACTAGTGTTCAATAAATGTTCAATTAGGGTTAATACTTAAGGTTAGTTTTAAAGTTCAATTAGGGTTAGGGTTAGGGTTGGGATTATGAATCAAGTAGGTTTGGGTTAGGGTTTGATTAGAGTTAGGTTTAGGGTTTAGTTAGAGTTAGGGTTAGGGTTAGGGGGGGTAGAATTCAATTATGCTTAGTGGTAAATTACAATTAGATTTAGTGTTCAATTAGGGTAAGGGTTAGAGTCTAAATAGGGTTAGGGTTTAACTAGGGTTAGGATTAGAATAGAATAAAGTTTTGTGTTTAATTATGATATCTAGAATTTAGTATAATTTTTGAAAATGAAATGATTTAGACATAAAAGAAAAATAGAAAAGTTGATTTTATATAGATCTTATTTGTTAATTTATTCTAAAATTATAATTAATAATTGTTTAATTAATTTAAAATGAATATTTAATTTAATTTAATTTAATTGTATTAGATAATTAGTAAAACTAAATAGATAATAAACATTTTATGGATTTTTAAAATTATAAGGGTTAGGATTATAATTCTATAACTAGCTACAAATGATACTAGCATATATATATAATTTATTAATATATAAAAAATACACCAAGAGATATCTTTGTTGAGGCACCTATTTTATAACAGTACAATAGACACATCAAAAGGATATCTCTCTGCATATTTTATATATATTATTAATAAATAATATATATGCTAGTAAGTATTTAATAAATAAAATAAAATAAATATATCAATTTTTTACCATACTACTCGTTGCCAAGGAGATCCATGTGGCGCCCTCCCGTGATATCAAAATCAATAAAGAACTCACAACTTTTGATCACGCGATGGTGGGTAACCGTGGATCTCAACCATTGACAATCCTGTTCGTTCAACACAGTCGCCAGCCTTGTTATTAACCATCAAGCACCTTTCTACCGAGATTATAACATCTCCATTGATTTAAAACACGTGCATCTTATAACTGCTTTAGTAACCTGCGGCATAATGTATTAAAGATGCATCAAAGTATTTATCATTCCTTCGGCTTCACTGGATGAGACACATGGTGCTCTCCCCTAATATCGCGATCAACTGGTGGGGTCATCGAAGGATGGCGGGGAACAAATGAGATCACATGACAATTGATCTATGACCATGCGAACTTGTCCCTCTACAAAATAAAAACATTTATTAGGGGAGAGGGCACACTCAATCATGATGATAATACCCAGTCTTACCACATATTTATACTATATATAGTAAATAAGCAATCCAAATGTAAATAAAGAAAAAACCAAATGTTGATAAAAAATGGACCCATACTTGAACACATGAGAACCTCTAAATGTTATATGAAAAAAACATAAATACATTCATGAAGAAGTGAAATAAGTAATTTTTGTTTCAAATAAAATATCACAACTCTCCACTATAAGTATATCATTTAAAAAATAAAATGCTCATTTAATAAAATAAGACACTCATTGAAACAAGTATTGTTATCATAGTGAAAAAATATTGTTCTTATGTGTACAACAATTGGGGTAGCAATGTACAAGCATTGGATAATTTTATATTAATAGTTTGTCCTATCACAAATATAAAAGGTGAGCACAATAAATAACATGTGTTTTCCCATTAAATGTGAAGGATTTTTAAAAAGTTTTAGTGTTCAACTATTGGTCCATTTTTGTTCAATATAAGTTGTATTTTAAATCATTATGTGTTGTTTTTATAACAACAAATAGATTTTTTGTGTTCAACTATTAGTCCATATGTGTTGAATATAAAAGGTAGAGATATCAAAGATTTATGGTTATCAATAAGTATTTGGTCCACTTAGGTTGTATATTAATTTTAATTTAAATAAAAATATCATATTCTACAAGCAACAAATGATATTTTTTTGGTTCAATTATTGGGGGTTCCATGATTAAGTTTTGGTCGAACCTTTAAAAGTCAAATTTTAGAAACTTCTCAAAAGATCTACCGATTGATGTGGCGAGTTGCATGATGAGTTGCGCCTCCAAACCTTAGTTATAGATAAATAAGAGACTAGTCTACATTTAAAAAAAAATGAAGGTTCTGTGATATTCCAGTTAATTGCTACATGTTGAGAAAGTTAGCTTGCATGACTATTGGGCCCTCTCCCCTAAACGAATAAGGGGACATCACTAGGTCGATGAAAAACAATGACATAAGTTGTTTTAATGAGGGAACACGAGACCAACAAAAGACTTAGGAAAAATAAAGTTAGGTGAAGGAAATAAAATAATAAAACAAAAGGGGGCCCAACCTAGACAAAGCGATGGGGCTTAAGTCATTTTAAAGCCTTCCCAAAAAGTAAGGGCCAAATAGATCCCATCCAAGGTGTAAGATGAACACTAGTGTTTTACATGAAGATGAAGGTAAAACACCAACCTTAGGATTTTCCCAAACACCATAGATGACCAGAGACACAAGGTAGGATAAAATAGAACACAACGAACAAAACTTTGAAGTTCCATCACTACCCATAATGCTAAACCCTAAACCATTAACCCTTAACCCTTAAACCCCAAACCCTTAAACCAACCTCTACCCTCTCTCTCTCTCTCTCAAGTCTCTCCCTCCCACCCCTTCTCCCTCTCTCATGTCTCTCTCTCAAGTCTCTCCCTCTTACCCCTTCTCCTCTCTTAGGTCTTTCTCTCACTCACTCACTCCCTCTATCTCTATCCTCTCCACCCTTAACCTAAACCCTTAAACCATCTACCCTCTACCCTTAACCTCCCTCCCTCTATATCTCTCCCTCCCTACCTCTCTCTCTCTCTCAAAGTATCTTCAATATCCTACCCCCTCTCCCTCTTGTCTCTCTCTCACTCTCCTCCCTCTATCTCTCTCCCCCTCCCTCCCTCTCCTCTAAAGTATCTCTCTCTCTCAAGTCTCTCCGCCTATCCTGACTCTCCTCATTCACTCTTCTTAAGACTTCCTACCCCTTCTCCCTCTCTTAGGTCTTTCTCTCACTCACTCCCTCTATCCCTCTCTCCTCCACCCTTAATCTCTCCCTTCCCTCTACCCTCTACGTTTCCTCTACCCAATATCTCTCACTCCTCCCTCTTTCCTCTCTCTCCCTTCCTACCCCCTCTCTCTCTTAGGTCTCTCTCTCTCACTCTCTCTCTCTATCTCTCTCCCCTCTACCCTTAACCCTAAACCTTAAACCCTAAACCCTTAAACTCTAAACCCTTAAACCCTTAACCTTTAAACTCTAAACCCTTAATATTAGGTGTGTATTAAAACATTATAAAAGTATAAATTTTTGGAGTTCTATTAGGAATTGAATGATAAATGATGATGAATGGGAAAATATACAGAACTTTAATATTTTCAACTAAAAATTTAGAGTTCAATTAGGATTAGTGTTCACTTAGGGTTAGGTTTAGGGTTCAATTAATGTTCAATTTGGGTTAGGATTGAGGATGAGGTTGGGGTTTAATTAAGGTTATGAATTCAATAAGAGTTAAAATAGGGTCAAGGTTAAGGTTAGGGTTGGGGTTAAGGTTCAATTAGGATAAGAATTAGTGTTAGGGTTAGGATTAGAGTTCAAATGTAGTTCAAAGTTAGGGTTATGGTACAATTAGGACTACTGTTCAATAAATGTTCAATTAGGGTTAATACTTAATTAAGGTTAGTTTTAAAGTTCAATTAGGGTTTGGGTTAGGGTTGGGATTATGAATCAAGTAGGTTTGGGTTAGGGTTTGATTAGAGTTGGGTTTAGGGTTTAGTTAGAGTTAGGGTTAGGGTTAGGGGTAGAATTCATTTATGCTTAGTGGTCAATTACAATTAGATTTAGTGTTCAATTAGGGTAAGGGTTAGAGTCCAAATAGGGTTAGGGTTTAACTAGGGTTAGGATTAGAATAGAATAAAGTTTTGTGTTTAATTATGATATCTAGAATTTAGTATAATTTTGAAAATGAAATGATTTGGACACAAAGAAAAAAATAGAAAAGTTGATTTTATATAGATCTTATTTCTTAATTTATTAGAAATTCTAATTAATAATTGTTTAATTAATATAAAATGAATATTTAATTTAATTTAATTTAATTGTATTAGATAATTAGTAAAACTAAATAGATAATAAATATTTTATGGATTTTAAAAATTATAATTTAGTTTAATTTTATTTGTAATGTCAAATATTAAAATTTTAGATTAAAATACTTAATTGATTGTAAAATATTTATAATTAATGTTCAATTTATAAACTAATATTAAGACATTAATAAATATAACCTGCGACATAATGTATTAAAGATGTATCAAAGTATTTATCATTCCTTTGGCTTCAGTGGATGAGACACGTGGCGCCCACTCGTGATATCGCAATCAATAAAGAACTCACAACTTTTGATCACATGATGGTGGGCAACCGTGGATCTCAACCATCGACAATCCTGTTCATTCAACACAGTTGCCAACCTTGTTATTAACCATCGAGCACCTTTCTACCGAGATTATAACATATTTTTTGATTTAAAACACGTGCATCTTATAACTGTTTTAGTAATCTGTGGCATAATGTATTAAAGACCCATCAAAGTATTTATCATTCCTTTGGCTTCACCGGATGAGACATGTGGCACTCACCTATGATATTGCGATCAATTGGTGGGGTCATCGCGAGATGGTGGGGAACAATTGAGATCACACGATGATTGATCTACGGCAATGCAAAATTGTCCCTTTGCAAAATAAAAACATTTATTAGGGGAGAGGGCCCAACACACATGGTGCTGGCCCATGATATTGCGATCAACTGGTGGGGTCATCGCGGGATGGCAGGGAATGGCTGAGATCACATGACGATTGATCTATGACCATGCGAACTTGTCCCTCTGCAAAATAAAAACATTTATTAGGGGAGAGAGCCCAATAGTCATGCGGGGTGCAAAATAAAAATATTTATTAGGGGAGAGGGCACACTCAATCGTGATGATAATACCTAGTCTTACCACATATTTATACTATACATTGTAAATAAACAGTCCAAATGTAAATAAAGAAAAATATTTATACAATCCAAGAAAATAAGTTAAAATGTATTTAATAAAAAATTATATGTCAATTTGTTTTTCTTTTTTAGATGAATTAAGAGTATGATTTAAAATATTTTAATTCAAATAACATAAATGATAAATTGAAGTGGGAAAACTTGAATATTATTTTAAAATTTTGAGGTTTCATATTTAAATGTGTGAGATTGATCTAATATTCCAAAAAATGAATGTTAAAATATCATGAAAAAAATAGGCATAGAATGAATGTAGAAGTAAAATTATATTTGCATATATTCATAAAATAAGATCTAATAAACAAAAAATATATGCAATTAAAAATAAAGGAAAAATAATTCAACCCAAATTTAGATAAGAGAGATAATTAGATTATATGATAACTTTAAGGCTAGGGTTAGGGTTTGATTAGGATTAGTGTTAGCTTAGGGTTATGATTAGAGTTATGAATCTACAATTAGGGTTCAATTAATGTTCACTTAGGGTTTCTTTCTTGGGAGAAGTTTATTGAATGGTAAGTGTATTTTATAAAATTGATATGTCAAGAATTAATTTTAGATAATACTACATGTGATTTTCATATGGTATTAAATTGTAGATTAAAATTGATAATAGATTTCATTCCTTCTTTTGCATTGTAAGCTACCATAATATATGGCCTTAAAATCCTATTCATATTTTGAGCTTTTCTAAACTATACAACACAACATCCAACAAAAAAAATTGTTATGCATTTTTTCCAAGCACAAATCCTTAGAATTCTTAATGTGTTACTTAGGTTAATTCTTTATTGCAATAAATAAATACACACTAATATATATATTACGGATTTGAGGGAAAATATTAAAATATTTATATATATAGAAAAATTTAAATGCAAGGGATTCAAGTACATACCTTTGCTTTTGTTAATGTTGATGAAGATACAAATCTTGATGAAGTGCCAAATTTGATGACATGATATAAAAAACTAGAATATCTTTGCTCTATGTGGCACTTGAAATTTTGTACAAAACTATAACTAACTCTATGTCAAATTTGTGACTTTGGACCTATTTTGCATCAATAAATATGAGCTTTGACACATGCCTCCTAATCTAGCATACAATATGTACTTAAATGCTCAAAATAGTTGGGAGTAGTGTTGAGATTGGTGGATCTTTGGGAAGGTCCAATGCTTCACCTTTGTATCTCTCCCTATAGATAGAGGTAGAGATGAATATACAATGAGAGAGGAAAAGGGATAAAAATAGATAGAGATATAGAGAGAGATAGAGGGAGAAATAAATATATAGAGAGATAGGGAGATAGAGGGGGGATATATATATATTATATATATATATATATAGAGAGAGAGAGAGAGATAAGGAGATATAGATCGAGGGGAGAGAGAGAGAGATAAGTAGAGAAAGACAAATAGAGATGGAGAGGGAGATAGAAATATTTGGAGATAGAGAGAGAGAAAGAGAGAGGGAGAGATAGATAAATGGGAAGAGAAAGATATAGATATAGAGATATATAGGAAGATAAAGGGACAAATAGGTTGAGATATGAAGATAGATAGGGGTATAGGGAGGGAGAAAGAGAGGGAGAGATGGGGAGAGATAGAGAGAGGGAGGGAGAAAGGGAGAGAGATATGTAGAGGAGGGAGAGATAGCAGATGGGGAAGAGGGATATATATGTAGAGAGGGGGAGAGAGGGAGAGCGAGAGGGGGAGGCTAATATATAGAGAGAGATAGAGATAGGAAAAGAGATAGGGAGATAGATGCATAGGGAGATATACATATAGAAGTATATGGATAGAAAGAGATAGATAGATGAGAGAGGAAGATTGAATAGTATATGGATAGAAAGAGATAGAGAGATGAGTGAGAGGGAGATCGAGTGAGAAATAAAGATAAAGATATAGAGTAGAAGAGATGGAGTGAGTAAGATAAAGAGAGGGAGACATTTCTATAGATGGAGGAGGAGGGAGGAATATAGAGGTAGAGATGAATATAGAGCGAGAGAGGAAGAGTGAGACAAATTGATAGAGGTAGAGATGAATATAGAATGAGAGAGGAAGAGGGAGAAAAATCGATAGAGATATATATAAAGAGATAAGTAGAGAAAGACAAATAGAAATGGAGAGGAAATAGAAATAAGGGGAGAGAGAGAGAGAGAGGGGGAGAGATTGGAAGAGAAAGACATAGATATAGAGATATATGGGAAGAGAAAGGGACAAAGAGGTTGACATATGAAGATAGATAGGGGTATAGGGAGAGAGCTTATATGGGAAGAGATAGAGAGAGGGAGGGAGAAATGGAGAGAGATAGGTAGAGGAGGGAGAGAGAATATGGGGAAGAGAGAGACATAAAATTAAGATGTGTCAATATTTAAGAATCCGAGTGTTTATTTTGAAATTCTTGCAAACATTTTTAAATTTTTAGTTATGTTCAAGTATAATTATTAGATCAAAAAATGACCTTTCAGTTGGCACAAAATTATAGGTGACATAAAGTTTTTGACCAGATTGATGAGCATATATCCAATATTTCAATACAATTTTATATCTTGCCTATAGCTATCTATATTTATTCACATATTCCACCCAAACTCAATCTCTCCAAGTGAGGTGTAGGCAAGCATATATGCAATATGTGATGTTTCTGCTAGACGATACTTACAATGATCTCCACCAAGAATGCTTGTAAACTCATGACAATGATGTAAAATATTTTCTTCCATGACGATATTGTTAGCTACATTCTTCCTTAATGAAATCTTAAGCTACTTTAAATTAGAATTTAGAATCATCATCCAAGGTTGGGATATGATACAGGAAGAGAACCTACTTTTCTTCTCTTTTTTGTCTTCATTTTCCTCCACGAGCATGTTTTCCCAAGAGGAAACCAAGGAAGCCTTGATGGTGTTAGGATTATCATAAGTTTATCCATAACCATCTTCAATCTTCATATTATGTTTCTTTGCCTTCTAATTTTGCATGTTAAATGAAAAAACTTGGTTTTACACATTATTTAAGTCATTTAATCCTTGATTTTTGTCTCCAATAGATTTATTTAAAACTATAGACACCGTCTAATTAAATTATGAGATTCCTCTCTTCTTCTATTAGGATGTAAGAAAAATCATTTGAGAGGTCTTTTTGGATCTTAGCCATTCTACTTTCAAGGAGATCCTTTCTTTGAAAAGGTTTCTAAATATTCCACTCTTTTAGTCTGATTTTTATGAATTTTAACTTTTGATTGAATATGCACATCTTAGTGCAATGATCAACTGTTTGGGTTAGCCAAGAGTCAGTGACAACCATTTCAAAGTTTAAGTTTTCCATCTACACTTTTTCAAACTTGAAAGACACTCTTCTAGGGAATTTGTCCTTGTCTATGAGCTTGTAATCCAAACCATCTTCAAATAGGGTTACAATTAGGGTTCAAATAGCTTTATGGTTGGGGTTAAGCTTCAATTTGGGTTAAGGTTCAATTGATTAAAAATAAGCATCTTCAGAAGAAGGATATCTCTTGACGTACTTTACATATATTTTTAAAATATAGGTATGCTAGCGATAATACCCAGTCTTAGCACATATTTATACTATATATTGTAAATAAATTGTCCAAATGTAAATAAAGAAAAAACCAAATGTTGATAAAAAAATGGACCCATACTTGAACACATGAGAACCTCTAAATGTTATATGAAAAAAACATAAATACATTCATGAAGAAGTAAAATAAGTATTTTTTTTGTTTCAAATAAAATATCACAACTCTCCACTATAAGTATATCATTTATAGAATAAGACACTCATTGAAACAAGTATTGTTATCATAGCGAAAACATATTGTTATGTATACAACAATTGGGGTAGCAATGTACAAGCATTGGATAATTTTATATTAATAGTTTGTCCTATCACAAATATAAAAGGTGAGCACAATAAATAACATGTAATTTCCCATTAAATGTGAAGGATTTTCAAAAAGTTTTAGTGTTCAACTATTGGTCCATTTTTGTTTAGTATAAGTTGTATTTTAAATCATTATGTGTTGTTTTTATAACAACAAATAGATTTTTTGTGTTCAACTATTAGTCCATATGTGTTGAATATAAAAGATAGAGATATCAAAGATTTATGGTTATCAATAAGTATTTGGTCTCTCTCTCACTCACTCCCTCTATCTCTCTTCCCTCTTCCCTCTTCCCTAAACCCTAAACCCTAAACCCTTGAACCCTCTACCCTCTACCCTTTACCTTGCCTTCCTTTATCTCTCTCTCTCTCTCTCTCTCTCTCTCTCTCTCTTTCAAGTCTCACCCTCCTAGCACCACTCCCTCTCTGAGGTCTCTCTCTCACTCACTCACTCACTTCCTCTATCTCAAGTCTCGCCATCCTACCCCTTCTCCCTCTCTTAGGTTTTTCTCTCACTCACTCACTCCCTCTATCTCTCTCCCCCCTTAACCTTTAACCCGAAACCATAAACCCTTAACCGTTAAACCCTCTAACCTTAACCCTCCCTTCCTTTATATCTCTCCCACTCCCTCCCTCTCTCTCTCTCAAGTCTCTCCCTCCTACCCCTCATCCCTAAACCCTCAACCATAAACCCTTAAACCCTAAACCCTTAAACCTTCTACCCTCTACCCTCAACACTCTTCTCCTCTCCCTCCCCCCTCCTAATTAATCTATCTCTCTCTACCTCTATCTAGCACTCCCTCTCTAAGGTATCTCTCTCACTCAATCACTCACTCTATCTCAAGTCTCTCCCTCTCTTAGGTCTTTCTCTCACTCGCTCACTCTCTCTATCTCTCTCCCCTCCACCCTTAACCCTAAACCCTTAAACCATCTACCCTATACCCTTAACCCTTCCGCCTCTATCTTTCTCCCACTCCCTCCCTCCCTCTCTCTCAAGTATCTTCAATATCCTACCCCTTTCCTCTCTTAGGTCTCTCTCTCCTCACTCCTCCCTCTATCTCTCTCCTTAACCCTAAACCCTTAACCCTTAAACCATATACCTCTACCCTTAACCCTCCATTCCTTTATCTCTCTCCCTCCCTCCCTCTCTCTCTCTCTCAAGTCTCTCCCTCCTACCTCCTCAACCATAAACCCTTAAACCTTCTATCCTCTACCCTCAAACTCTTCCCTCCCCCTTCCCCCTCCTAATTCTCTCTCTCTCACTCTACCTCTCCCCTTCTTCCCCTCTCCCTTCCTCCTCCTAATTATTTCTCTATATATATCTCTCTCTCCCTTTCCCTCTCTCTCCCTCTCTCCCTCTCTCTCTTTCGCACCCTCCATCTCCTAATTACTGTTGGGTATATGTGTGCAAAAATTGGATAACCGATTTAGATCGGATATTCAATTTATAGCACCAAAATATTACATTTTAAAATATTTTTTAAATTAGATATTAGACACGATTTGGATATCCGATTTGTAGTACTTTGGCTTGGGCATTGCTATGGAGCAATGTACTGACAGCCAACCCAAAAAAAAAGTCAACTCAAGATTTTCACATTTTTTGGCAAGTTCAAAATGCTACTTTTTTCATGTTGCCACTTTTTGGCCCATCATGATCCTACACATACCTAGGTCTAAATCAGGTAGTTGTTATTGCTAAGGTGGATCACTCCTTTCTTCGAAGGCCATACATTTATGATTGGGTCAAGTGTTCTTTTCTTTAGAAAATTCCTATTACCTTTTTGATAGGTTAATTATCATTTGATTAGATGGGTTATGAAGCACTTATTTCAAACAAATATCTTTATCAAAGAGGTATATTGGCATGAAATTAAATATGATTCGTATTCCAATGTAAAAAATACAAAGAATGGAAACAATTCTTTCAACACATAAACTATTATGTAGTAGTCAATTAAAATGAAAAAGCTTACTCTATATTAGTTAGGATACACAACTAAGAAAATTATCTAAAGTTACTTATTTATCCTAGAGGAACTAAGTATATAGTATACAAAGAAAACCAACAAACCCACAACTACCCCTATTTTGAAGGAGTTTAGTTTTCTCCCCTTCCTGATCTCGCTAATATTGTATAATTATTTTAAAGAGATGAAGGGTCATAACACAACTTTATTCAACCCAATAAATAGCTTGGTTAATGAAACTTGACAAAAGCAACAAAACAATTGCTACATTTGGCATTTCATGTTGAATGAAGAGTGGTGACAATAATCTACTTATAGTTTAATAAAAAACTATTATAGTTTTACCAACATATACTATTGTATGATTGCATGGCTTCTTAGTTAATATATGGGGAGATAGAGATAGATGGGGAGAGAAAGAGAGAGAGATAGAGATATATGGGAAGAGAAAGAGAGATGGAGATATATGGGAAGAGAAATGAAGAGAGGTGGAGATAGAGAGTCAATGGATAGGGGGATAGGGAGGGAGAGATGGTGAGAGATAGAGAGGGGGAGGGAGAGAAAGGAGATATAGAGGAATAAGAGGGAGAAAAAGAGAAATAGAGATAGAAATATAGAGTAGGAGAGATGGAGGGAGAGATGGAGTGAATGAGAGAGAAAGGGGGGAGAGGGAGAGATAGCTCAATAGATAGAGGGGGAAGAGGAGGAGGAGATATAGAGATATAGAGAGTAGGGGAGATATATCAATCACCCTCCCTATATCTCTATCTATTCATCCTTATCTCTTTATCTCTCTACCCCTCTCTATCTCTTTGTCTCCCTTTCTATTTGTATGTTTGTCATTATCTCCCTCTCTCTCTATACTTTCTTCCATATATTTATCTGTCTCCTTAAGTGTGCAATGGGTACATTGAAGAGGTCTTAAAGGAGAACTATCATATCTTTAATCAAATGGCATGCTACCTTGAGCATAACTCCCCAAGGACACATGCCATCCTTAGATTGTTGACATGAAAAACCAATCAAAATTTAGTTTCTCTCTCATATTATATAAATTACTATTATATTAAATATATATTATATTAATTATATTTTGTATTATATAAAAATATACTTATTATTAATTATTAATTATAATAATTTTATACATATTTAATAATTTTGTTAAAGAATATAATATATAATTATAATAAGTTGAATAATTATATTATTTATTATGTAAAATATAGCTAATATATACTTAACTATATTGTAGAATATTAAAACCTAGCTAAATGGCACCAAAATTTTGAACTTAATTAACATACTGTAAAACCTAACAAAACCATGTTGTATCTCATCAAATTGGAGAAGTGAAAGGTCAATGCCAACGTTGAGGAAGAGTTTGGAGGAGTGAAAATAAGGTCAATTCCAGCACTGAGGAAGAGTTTGGAGTTAAAACAAGGTCAATACTAGTGCCGAAAAAGAGTTTGGAGGAGTGAAAACAAGGTCAATATCAGTGCCAAGGAAGAGTTTGGAGGAGTGAAAACAAGGTCAATACCAGCGCCGAGGAAGAGTTTGGAGGAGTGAAAACAAGGTCAATACCAGTGCCAAGGAAGAGTTTGGAGTTAAAACAAGGTCAACACCAGCACCACCGAAGAGTTTGGAGTGAAAACAAGGTCAATACTAGTGCCGAGGATGGGGTTGAGGGAACTCAGGGAAATCAACGACCAAGGGGCAATGAGTACTGTAAGTTTGGCACCCCCATTCTCTTTAACCTTCAATTTTCATGCCTAATTTCCAAAGATATTCTCGTACATTGGCACCCCCATTCTCGTAAAATGGTATAAGATAAGAAAGAAAAAATAAAATAACTTAGTCTTTCACATTTTTATCCACCAGCCTCAGGTCTTGGAAAAACTTCCATAATCTACCCACATCTTGGTTGAAGTCTAGGATTTCATCACACATAGCCTTCATCGCATGAGTCTGAAGCAATTGCAGACTTAGCCCAAGTATATGCTAGGCTAAGGTAGATCTAATGAATTGAAATAGAGGCATACAATTCTTCTTTAATACCTCCACCACAAAAATATGCAAGGTGTTGGTTGTTTTTATGGTAAGCAGGTTGATCTTCTAATCTACCTATGGAATTGCCAATTCCAATAAAGGGCAGCTCTTAGGACCTGGACCAACTGATGAGGATTTGAAACACCTACACTTTGGGCTCTGCAAGACCCAGGAGGTTGATCCCTTAATGCATTTACAACCTCTACACCATCATCATAAACAACATTAACAACAACATATAATCTCATTTAAGAGCTCAACATAATAGGATAATACCGAATAGAATTGGTTGTTTATCAATAATATCAACTATTTGAAGCATGAGATAACTACAACAACATTTCACAGTATAAGATAGTCATTGATTTGTAATTTGTAGCAAGATCTAGGTAAAGGAAAACAAATACTGAACCATATGAATAAGTACAACTTAGATCAGTGCCATATATCTATTGTCACTTGGATTTTGCACCCTGCTGAATATAAAATTCAACAATCTAGTGCAACATGGGAAGACCTCTAAAGCTGTGGGTCACTTATAAATAGAGGTCAACCTCTGGAGAAGGCCGAATTCCTATGGTGATATCTCTTAATTACTAATCTTTGTGAGGTAAAGGGAGAAGGAGAATGCATGAAAATTAAAACTTAAACCTACGGTGATACACCAAATTGATAGAAATCATGGAATGAAGACAAGATGAACATACACTGAGAAACTAATGAGAGATTTCATTTACTCAACATAACTTTGTGAACTTATGCATCATTATTGAAAAGGTTTAATCTACGTATATATTTTAAGAAGGAAAGATGAATTTCACAACTTTAAAGTTCAAATACAAACTTAGAAAACATAGTTCAAAACTTACATAATCTGAAAAGAAATGAAAATAGTATGAAACACCAACACTGGTTTCCAAGGTAATCTCTGTATGTTATATTCTAGATTCCAGTTGAGTCACAAAGCATACATCAGTTGAGAAAGGATTTGAGAAAAATCACTAACTCTCCAGAATGCATAAATCGAACCCCCTATACAAAAAGGCAAAAATGCCTTATATACAAAAGATGTTGGCCCCCCTAGGGCTTACAAAAATATTAGTCTTTAGAAAGATCTACCCTTAGATATTTTTGAATGAAATTAATGCTACATTAACGTGCATCCTTGCTGTCCATGTCGGTGAAGAATTGCTCCAGGAATGATCTCCTTGATCTTTTGCAACTACAACATTAACTTACTGGTCTTCGTGTCCACCCTCGAACCTCCTTGCTGAGCTGCCTTAAATGCCTTGAAGTAATATCATTAATGTCTATTGACCCTCACTAGTTGACATCCTAGTTGTCCCTGCGGTCTCTAGCTTTCTTTTTATCGATGACACCTCCTGGATATCGAACTGATTCATCGCTTTATTCTCAAAGCAGATCCATGTTGCTTATGTTCCGCTGATCTTCTTCATAGGGGTCAAACTACCATAGCTCTCCTGTAGCCTCCTTCGATTGACTGAATAGATGTTACATGGAATCGCAAGATGGTCAAGGGTTGCTCAGATTGAATCACATGTTGGTGAGACACCTACCGTGTCTCCCTGATGTGATTATACTCTACAGCAACATCAACAAGACTTTTGTCCCCGACAAGAGGTCATAGCAGGCGCTAAGAGTCATGTCAATACCCCTCATTGATTGGAAAGTCCATCGCTATCGACAAGATTCTCCATTTTCGGCAAGAGCTTTCATCGAGCCCTTCATCCTTCGACGAGCCACTATCGATTGGGGAGACCTCTTAGCGAACACAAACCACCTTCCTCGGGCTTAACATTTCCTTCAATGAGACACTGGCAAGTCGGGAAGACCTCATAGCGATGATGTCTCCTTTTTCCGGTGAGCTCATCTTCATTTCAGGGAGACCCCATCCTGTCGGCTAGAATTCCCGCAAAATACACCTTGCTTTGGCGAGAACTCTTAGTCACCGAGACATCTCCCCAAGCTCCTACTCTTCGGTGAGACCCTCGGCCTTTGGCAAGGCCCTACGCCAAACTCCTTTCCCTCACTGATGACACTTTACTTTGGCTAGACCTCACCCTATCGGTGAAAATTTACAGCGAACACAAACCACCTTCCCTGAAGGCATCTCACTTCGGCGAGACCTTACCAGATTGGCAAGACCTCACCCCGACAACAACTGCTTCACCAAGATGATAATCTTTTGGTGAGTTGAGACCATTTCAAGGAGACTCCCATGTGTCAATAAGACATTATGCCGAAGGAAAAACCTTTGGTGATACTTTACATGGTCAGAGAGACATTACCCCAACCAAAATCATTCCCCTTGATGCCACCCTTGTGAAATTTTTTTGGCATGACCCCCCTCCAAGCGGAGAGATACATGAAAATTCATGGCGATCCAAATGTCCTAGTGACAGGTGTATTAAACCAAATAGAATGAGCTGCTAGTTGGTAAGACAACAGGAGGGTCTTGCTGACTTTTTCCCCTGATGAGTTTCTGATTGAGGCATGCCTTCCAACATACCTCCTCATGAAATATCCTCAGGTGCATGATTTAACCCTTGATGTAAATGTATCCATTTGGCCTTCATGAACACCTGAGACACAATTTTTCCTGCCTGAGCCCATAGGTGAAAATCGGGCAACAATATCCATTGGAGGAGTCAAATTTATAAGCATCTAAGGGTTTATAACAGATTTAACACATAACATATAAGATCCTTGATAACATTTCTTTACAATCTCATCAATATGTATTCTAACCCAATACTACTTATCAAATTCTTATACAGAACATATCCACCTACAATCCCATTCAAATATTTTAATTAATTCGTTGAATTAAACCTAAAACATGAATCATACACACCATAATAGTGAGATGAACAAAACAACCCTTGATCATTTTATTCAAAATTCAGATATGCTTATACAATGGAGAAACATGAGTTCGAATTAATCATATCAATTCAAATGCCAGTACTGTCATAAAACATCAAATCCCCATGAATTCAAAACCTACTATAGAATGACTCAAAACCTAAATTGCATTTTCCCTAAAACCATCAGACTTTACAATTTGCTCTGAAACTTCATCTAGACTCGACCAAAAATATCTAACTTGCTAACCCGTACTTCTGGCCTTGAAATCCTTCTTATAGAAAAATAAGGAGCAAACAAGCATCAGGCCAGAAAGCACACATGTCACCAGCCAATTGGACCGCCTTGTGATATTCCAAAAATTTGTTACAACAACAATCTCCCTAGAGAATCTTCTTGTTCATTGCGCCCGTTGAGAATGGTTGATGCAGCAACAAAAAACTTCAAGAATTCCACACCTAGACTGTCACCAAAAAACAAAACTAAAATTTGTTGTAACTACAATAGCTGATTTGTCAACCGTTAGCAACCTACTCCTTTTCACTCTTCCTCAGTTAAATATACATTTACCCATTTCTGGTACTCTTCATCAGTTGGCCAATCAAAATTGATCACCTCATTCACCTTGACACTATAAGGTTTGTACTTAATTGCCACCTAATTCGCTTCTCTTTCAAAAGAATCCAAGAATGAGCTGGTGCTAATGATTTTTTCCATACAGCTCACCAACAAATCATAATCTGAGTTACCCTATTTTTGAGGGTTTTGTAGTCAAAACATGATATAAAAGGGCTCTTACACTTTTTATGATTACTGTAGCTTGTATAAGAGGTCCCATGGATACTGTTGTAATTGTAGGATGCATGAATAGGGCATAGGATGAGAAATAAAGAAGGTATATCTGCTGTCCTCAATAGTTTTATGAAGAAAAGCAAGTGAAATGAGAGGTTCAAGCCTAGGTTTCAACAAAACATGTATGGGAGATCTTATTTTATGAATTTTTATCCATGTGCAGACCTAATGGGTTGTTTCTGAATGCTGAATATAAATGATATGCATACACACACACACATATATGTATGCATGCATGTATGTATGTATATGTATTTTTAAATGTAAATGTAAATGCAATTATTGGATGCTCTCCTAGAACAATAAATGTAACATATCATTAAGAAATCTATATCTATGTATATAAATGTGTATTTTTAAATGCAAGTGTAAATGCAATGAGCATATGGTTTTGTAGTATTATAGATACAACATATCTATAAATTAATGTAATTGAAATTCTAAAGTCTTCAACACATATAATATGAAATCGATCAAACTATTAAACTACATGAGAAATAAATGAAAAGATGCAATGTATGTGTATTTGTAAATGTAAGTGTAAAATAAATAAGAATAATGAAAATTATAAAAGAATACAAGGAAAGGTCTCCTCCCTTCTTGGTAGTGATAACCTCCTCCACACACAACCCTTAAAAATTATGAATAGAGGAATATAATCTTTGAAGAACTCAAAGTTGATTCTCTCCTACCTGATGCAATTAGTCATTTTATCCTTACAAACATTTATAGTGATTATTAGAGGCACATAGACCAATTCTTCATAATAGAAGAATTTGATCATACTTTTCCAATGATGGCATTATGAGAAAACCTTAGGTTAAATGAATAATTCCTAGCTAAGTTCTTTAAATCATGTCCAACTATATAAGAGAAGACCACTGCTATGTGTACCTAGATACCATGGAGAAAGGCTAGTCTTTGGGCTCTTTCATCAATCATCCTACCTTAAAACATACCAAAAGTCTCCTAGCAATTAGACATAGGAAGATTTAATATGACTTAAAAAAAGTTCATTGCCAAAGCGTAAACTTATGATGACTTAACCAGGCCTAGTAGACACTCCCTCCCCGTTAACCACTTATACATATGGAAATTAAATATAAATTTTCTACTAGTTTTAGTCATGTGGGTGTCCAATAAACCACTTGGTGGTGTTTCCCTTCAAGTTTTTTTACTTGAATGAAGAGAAAAAGTCCTTTGATTATAATTAGAGAATACATTTGAGGCCTTGGTTATGTAACTGGTGGACCATAGTCACATTTAACACTTGTTACAAAGTTTGGGAGTTAAAACATTAAGTAGATTTAATTTGTGATGGACACATTTGGACGGTAGTAACAATAGCTTGCAATCTATCAAGACTTGATTACCTTATAACCTTTGAAATTCTAGCGATGAAATGATAGATTAATCATAATGTCACCTTGGAATCACATCACCATGAAAGAACTTCATCCAACATCCTTATGAGTGTAGGTACCACCAAATAGGTATTTTTCATATTTGTCTTCCTTGAGCGAGGGTAATTTAGGAAGAGAAGAGGAAAGCAAGACATGTAGTATGTCTAAAAGAGGTAGATCAACTAGAGGTCAAAAGATTAGAGGAAAATTCTGTAAATGCATGGAATTTTTTCTTGCTAAAGGGGGGTCATGCTCTTATGATGATGAGAGCATAGGTGACGTCAAGGTGCCCTTGAGGTACAAACATCTACAGAAACAATGGGTACCCAAGGAACTTCCTCCAATAAACACTGATTTTTGTGTCAATGAGAGGATATATCGCATAGCACCATCGTCATTACATGGTTTGGGCCTATTTTGCATGGATGACATAAAGGTCTATTATGAGAAAGTTACTGAATTGATGGAGTATGTTGGACCCTGTTATAGTTAGAAATATTGGATGCAACTAGTTCGATATACATGAATTATGCGTAGGTATGCACTGTCAGCAAATTATATACAACTAAAAGATAAGGATCAAAATAGAGGTGTGGCTATGTACATTGACGGAAGACCAAAAGCATCAGGGAATATTACAGGGTTTATAAACAATACATGACCTGGGTCAACAAATAAGCGACCCAATTGCATATTCAAGGCGCGCAAGGGAAACTGTGTATTCGTATGTGCGATAAAATCAATAACTGCAAGGGAATAGTTGCTAATCAATTACAATTTGAATCGCTTAGTTACAAACAAAGTTACTATGGGGGTGGTACGTACTATGTACCATTTTACCCAACCTCCAATTAATGACTCTAATATACCATTTTATTCTTATGTTTTTTTTTGTAAGTCTATTGGTTTCATTTCGGTAATGTTTTTTTATATTTAATTTTTGTCACAAGGGGACATTGATCATACGGAGAAGGCTCTAGCCCAGAGCACAAATCGTGATGTATCTTCAAGCACTTCTACCCGACAGGTTTACCTCATTGTAATTGTACAAATTACATACGAGCAAAATGTTTTATTATTATGTTTTTTTATAAGTTTTTTGGGTTAATTTTGATAATATTTTTAATATTCTTGTTGTAGTCAACTGATCAGGGAAAGGCACCAGCAGTAGAGGAGAGCATCCATAGTGAGGTGTAGTCAATATTTTGTGATGATGACATCACTTATTTAGCAAACCCTCTCGATACGATAAAGAAGATCCAAAAAAATTGCAATGAAGAAATGGTTAAGTTGATGTTCATAGTGCCTCAAACAGATGAGATAAGAGAGAGGGTTAAAATATTGACTGAGAGATTACAAAAATTGCAAGTAAGCTTTCATGAGTTCTTTAATTATAACATAAATTCATTCATGGTTTTATATTTTGTACTCTTTTATATCATGAACTAAAATATGTGTTGTTTTTATAGGGTTATTTGCCTCCTCATGATGCTCCTCGCCATGATCAAGGTACTACAAGTGCTGCCCGAGGAGTAAGGGTTGGTACAGGTGTCCATCCTGATCTTCCTATACATACATCACATCATCTGACCCCATCATTCGTGCCTATATTGTCATCTAAAATTTCAGCAACACATACCATGCAAAAATCCGTTAATGCACCCTCTGGCAGTGAACACATACCAGAACATGTACATGGGGATGCAAAGGCCACTAGTATTGGTGATATTTTAGTAGCATTTTTTGGATCTTCCCATATTACTAGTACATGAACATTTCTAGTCATACTTGTGGTGACCGAGGATTTCGTTCCCATAAAGATAGAGAAGGTCCGAGGTACTTTAAAATGTTTTAATTATTATTATATATAATCCAATTGAAATTTACTTATTGATCGCTCTTTTTAGACTATTGATCCCATGATCATTTTGTAGGAAATGATGTTTTTTTATAAACATCTAGGTGATATTACATTGGAGCTCTTCTGGCCCACCATACGTACACGGTGGAATGCCCAAAATCAAGATTTAAAAGATGAGCTCATTAACCATTTAGCTATGCTATTCGGTGATAAAACATTCAACTGAACCAAGGTCCCTAAGAAAGCTGGTACCTATCTAAAGTATGCAAGGGACCAATATAGGTCACATTTAGAGAAGAACAAAAAGTACGAGCATCCCCTCATGATTCTGGAGAGGGAGTGGAAGGACCTGGTGTCCGATGGAAAGGAGAAGGCTGAAAAGAAAAAAGGAAAGACACCACCAGGCCAAGGAAGGTATGTGATACTATCAACAATGTAATTATATACTGATTACTCTTTCTTTTTACATAATATAATGTATTTCAAACTTTTCATAGGCTTCCTGACACATCGAAGGAAACAAAGGCAAGACTAGAAAAGCACGGGAAACAAAAACTTGGCTCTGGTGGTTATATGAAATTAGCTGCATGAATTATAAGTATTAATAAATGAAATATTGCATCCAAATTATAATAAATTGAATTTTTTTTTGGTTTTATCACACCATAGAAGCAAAATTCATGATCTTATGAAAAAATTTAGGGCTCTGAATTCAACAAATTTCCCACAGAAGAGGACCTAAAGATTTCCTTCTAGCAAGGCTATGGAGCCGTGGCTGAATGCCTAAGAGTCTTGATTGGGCAAGCACAATCTTCCATTGCATTTGAAACGTAGGTAAATAAACTCAATAAAGTTTATTTAAAATTGAATACTTGTGCAATCTATTCAATATTAATTTCCACCATAAAGTAATTACATGCCTATTTGTTTTAAACATTCAAGCAATGATAATACTGCACATGACATTGGAATGCAGCCTGGTGAGGGTGGAGCACAATGTGCAGATGAAGGCCATGGTGTGCATCTTGGTACTTTAGAGCATGTAGAGTGTGATCAACATGTTGAGCATGATCCGGCTAGAGAAGATCAGGAATATGATGTGGCCCCATCAGGATAAAGAGGACCACTCTAAAGTTCTTTTAAACTTATTTAATTGCAATTGGTGTATTAATTAATGTAACCTTTCGTGTTTCAACTTTAGAGCATGTAGAGCATGATCAACATGTTGAGCATGATCAGGCTAGAGAAGATTAGGAACATGATGTGGCCCCATTAGGTAAAGAGGACCACCCTCATGTTCTCTTAAACATATTTAATTTCAATTGGTGTATTAATTAATGTAACCTTTGTGTTTTCGCGATCGATTTAGAGGGTGTTCAACATGTTGAGCATGAGTCTATAACAAAATTTCAAGAACATGATGTGGACCCATCAGGTAAAGAGAACCACTCTAATGTTCTTTTAATTAATGAAATACTTGTAACAATAATAATAAAACATATCAGTTTAATATTTCTTTCTTATTGCAGCATACCCCCCTTGCAGCGGCGTCCACATCATGAGCAGACAACTAGGCATACATTAAGATCACAAGCAGAGGGCAGAACAACTAAAGGGGGGACAAATATTGATTTAGAAAAAGATACTCCACTTCAGCTTTATGTAGCTTTAAAAAGAAACAAAAAAAAGTGATTGTAATCATATCATGACAACCATATTTTTGATAATATGTAAAAAATGAAAGAATGAATATTATATGTTAATGAATGAATGTGAATATGTTAATTAATGAATGCTATATGTTAATGAATGAATGTTATATGTTATTAATGGATGAATGAATGTTAAATGTTATTAATGGATGAATGAATGTTATATGTTATTAATGGATGAATGAATGAATGTTATATGTTGGATGAATGAATGATTAATGTTATATGATTGGGTATGGGGAATTGAGAGTGATGTGAGGGGCCAAATGAGCTTCCACCCACGTGGTTGGCCATGTTAAGTAGAGAATATTAAACTATTCTCAAAACAAAGAGAAGCTCAATAAGGTAATGCACTTTTCAATATAAGAAATGCATCGTTTGAAGCATCAAACCAATATGTAGTTTGTATGTATGATCAGTCGTCAGTCTCCACGATGGTACATTTCAACAAATATATATATATATATATATATATATATTTTTAAATTGCATCGTTTCGTCGCAATTTTGACGAAACCCATAGACAAATCACAGAAAAGGTTCGACGAAGTTGCTATAGCTGCGATGAAGGTTTCGTCGTAATTCCTTGCCCATTGCGACACCATTTCGATGAAATTTTGGTGTTGTTTTGACGCTACTACTTTCCCATTTTGTCACAATTTCAACACACTTTTAGTGTTGTTTTGACGCTACTCCTTTCCCATTTCGTCGAAATGGCGACAAACTTCTGGTGTTGTTTCAATGCTACTCCTTGCCCATTTCGTTGAAATTGCGATAAATTTCTGGTGTAATTCATCAGTGGATGCAAAAAATTTTCATTGATATTTTGATGAAAGTCTGAGTCATTTTATGATGTCGACGATTGACGAATCTGCACCATTATTTCGATGTTTAATTCGTTGTCAACCTTTCGATGAAAAAACAATGACGAAAATATTTTTGTCATTTTGTCGCTTGTCCGACAAAGATTTGTCGAATGCCCAATGAACGTCTGTTGGAAAATGTTGTCAAATTCAGTAGTGAGTCACTATTTGGTTGGTCAAACAAAGGATTCACTACCCTACTGAAGTGAGTTGAAATATTTTTCTTACTTTGCATTGTCAATTGGTGTACACAATTCTTAAACTTTCATCAACTTTGTTTATATTTATTTAAGGGGATTTTAAAACCATCTATTGTATATAAACAATCCTAGTATAGATTCACATATCAAACATGTTCATCATAAGTCAAACATTCAATTGATTCAATCTCTAGCAATCTTATAGGGCACTAAAAACTAAAATATTCCTTGAAGAGAATGTGTTGCCATCAACTTGCAGATCTAGGCACGTTTGTTGTTGGTTGAGTTGGGGATTGAATATAAGAAAATTCATTCATGTAAAAATAATTGAATTTTTCATAGAGATGAATATCAGAACAAGGTATAATTCCCTGCATGCAAAGAGAAGAGATATCGTACAGATGTACAAGGTCCTACAGTTCCAAAGAAGGTTTTACATCACATGCCAATTATACCTAGACTTCAACGAATGTTCTGTTGCAATTCACTTGTACAATTGATGGACTAGAATGTAAAGAATAGAAGTAAAGATGGATTCATGTGAATTCGAGCTGACTCCAAAGCAATGAAACACATAGAGGAAAAATGACCAAGAAAATTCAAAGATGAACCCCGTAGTATCAAGTTTGGTCTTGCAATTGATGGAGTGTGCCCATTCTCTTTCCTGAGCTCAAATTATAGTGTTTGGCTAGTTGGATTGATAGTATAAAATATTCCCATGTGGATGAGTGTTAGAAAGGAACACCTTATGTTGACTCTCATTGTTCTAGGAAAACATCGAGTTAAAAACATGGATTTTTATCTTGCATCTTTTATTGATGAGATGCAACTGCTATGGAAAGGCATAAGAATGTATAACATATCACATCCTCCATCAAAAAGTTCCTTCATGTTGTATGGTGTGCTATGTTGGACTATTCATGATTTCCCAGGGCTTGGTGTTTGTTCTGGTAAGATAAAATATTTACGTATTTACACTCATAATTTACTTTCATCCCAACTTTCATACTTAGTTTTATACTATTTTTTTGATGTTATTAACATTACTTGTTGAATTGCAGGGCTTCAAACAAAGGGGATATTTGCATGTCCAAGATGTGCAGAACAATTTCAAGGGTGGTATTCTAAAGATCTACATAAATTTTTTTGTGCAAAGAATAGGGTTTTTCTACCACTAGATCATAGGTTTAGAAATCACCAAAAGAATCAATTTGATGGAAAAGTTGAAAATAGAGGCCCTCCCATGATTATAGGTCTAGGTGATTGGCTTAAGAAGTATGAAGATGTTGAATTGAAAGCTTGGGAGGATTTTTTTGATTAGGGTGATTTAATTGAAGAACCAGAACAAGTTGTAGTTCATATGCCAAAAGGAATGAAAAGGAAATCCATATTTTATGAGCTCCCTTACTAGAAGGATCTATTAATATCTCACCTATTAGATCCTATGCACATATTCAAAAAAAATCTGAGATTCTATATTTTGAAATATATCAGGAAAAGAGGACACCTTGTCTTTGAGGAGAGATATTGCTCTTTAACATACCAAATTTGATAGAAAATATTTGTGTCCAAGTAGGGAAAATGAAACATATGTAGAAGCTCCATGGATTTTGAAAAAAAAAGAGCTAGACCAAAGGGTATTTATTGAATGAAGCATTTTTCTTCCTATTTGAATTCCTTGGTAAGGATTTTGAAGATGGGCCACACATTTGGGATGAAGAATGAGCATCAAATATTATTGATGGAGAAAAACCACAATCTAGTGGTGTTGAAGTAGAAATTAGTAAGTAAATTCACGATTAGTGTGGTTGTTTTTTCACAATCATTAATTTATTCTTTAATTTATTTTTCAAATTAACAACATGACATTTGGAGTTTGAAATAAACATGTTGACATGTAATAGGTGTAGACGAAATTTCTATACTCGACAAGTTCATTTTGTACCACATGGACTTTATGAACAAATGGATTGATCTGTATGATAAAAAGGGAGAAGTGTTAGAAGAAAGGAGATAGTTTAAGATATCAAACCCAAAGAATACTCCACTTCCCATTGATTTTCTTTGGGAATGGAGAAAATATTGTACACTAGAATGGGTTACTGAACAAATTCAAAATCAAATAGAAGATGTAGGTATAGATTCAAACATAACAGAAGATGAAATCAACATGTCTAGAGGATGTGAAAGAAAGGAATTGTTGGAATTTTACAAAATGTTGTTTCCTTACAGTTTTGACACTATTAACTATTTTAATATTCTTCATTATATTTTTTTTCACTGAAATAAATGGTCTTTCATAGGTGAGGAAATATCCAACAATGTGGGCATATGGTCGACATTATAATGTAGAAAGTGTAGATGTAAAGAGATAATCCTTCAATTGTGGCATCATGGTTGACTTCAAGCAATCTAGTTGATCAAGATCAAAAGATAAGAATATAATCGAAGGGAATCTACAATATGTTGGGAAAATACAAGAAATTATTGAGTTGGATTACCGCTCTTTTAAATGTTGTATTTTTAAGTGTAGATGGTATGAAGCATTTGAGAGGACATGAAGACATGATACCCATAGTAAATTGTTTTCTATAGATTCCACATGCTTCCTACCGAAGCATAAGGAGCCTTATGTTCTACTAATTCATTGTGAGCGGGTATTTCTTTAACTCAAACAAGAAGCAATAGTGATCATTAATCTATTAATTCATAGTTTATTGCGAATATATACATGTGTTTATTAATCAATAAATTTGTTATAACATATGTTTAATATATGTATTTCATTCATATGTAGGTATTTTTCTATGAAGATATTTTGGACCCAAAATGGATGTTTGTCCTACATTATGATCCAAGATTAAGGCATGTATTTGATGAAACATTAGTGGATACTGAGAAAAACAATTATGGTGAACAAAATGAGAGAGAGGGATTAGAGAACATTGAAGAAATTGACATCCATGATGATGTTGAAGATGGTTATGTTCAGGCACAAGAAGACAACAATCCAAAGTTAGATGATGTTATGGAAGACAACAATATGGATGGTATAGAAAATGATGATCCAAATACATCTGCTAACAATATAAATGGTGTATAGTCAAATTTCAATGATGATGAAGATGATGCAGGTCAAGATGAGGATGATGATAATATTAAATACTTGAAAGAACATATGAACATTGACAATGATACACTAGATGACATTGCAACAAACAATAATGTTAATGAT
This sequence comes from Sequoia sempervirens, assembly GCA_007258455.2. Taxonomy (NCBI): domain Eukaryota; kingdom Viridiplantae; phylum Streptophyta; class Pinopsida; order Cupressales; family Cupressaceae; genus Sequoia; species Sequoia sempervirens. The sequence goes on from VDFB02379711.1 coordinate 136,869,727, forward strand.
CAATACTTCTAAATTTTTAGAATTATTTGCAATCCATGTTTAAAAAAGGATGATTCTTATGACCCAAAATTTGAAATGCTTCAGTAATATTATTTGTGTCAATACAAATTACCTATTGCAATATCCTTAAATTGTTCAATCTTTGGTATGAATTGTTGGTAGAAAAAAAAATGATTACTTGGATGCTTCTTCCATTCATTTTGTATCAACATATGTTCGTGAAGACACAAAATTTAATAAAATATTAATGCACATAACTCACAATTATTTAAATAAGCAACTTTGTTAAATTTACTATTTTTAAATAGTTTCCATTTTTATGTTGAACATAATTTTGAACATGTAACTAAAAACATCCACAATAAATGCTTTACTGTATTAGCATATTCATTCACATAAGAACAATATTAAGGCTCAATAACTAATATTCATTCAAATATAAGAAGAAATAAGTATGAAAAACATATGAAAAAATAAAGAATGATAACACAGTCATGGAGAATCTCTGATAATAAGATGTTCTATTTCAATCATAAGCCCAAAATAATCACACAGTAAAAAAAATGTGCCCTAATAAATCTTATGAATTTAAATAGCTTGAAGAAACCACTTTGGAGTTAGCACAGTAACATATAAGCATGAAATTTAACACAACAATTGAACACCAAAATAGATTACCAATTATAAGCAATCTTCTCCATTATGTTGTTTCATATATATATACATTTATAGTAGAAGTCTTTGATATGATATGGATGGGTGGAATGTGCAATCTATCTTCTTATTAATTCCTACTATAATGGAAATGAAAATGGAATATGATATGATGATCCTCTCAAAATTGGCCTTGGTTTCCTATTTATATAGGAAGCAACAAGCTTCAGGCCTTTTACAAAAAGAGATGACCCTTCAAAACTACTTCTTTTACTAACAACTAATTAATTTGCATAATTGAAGAAATAACAAGGCTTAAGACACTTTAGACGTATGTTTCCTTTAATCAACATAGAAAGCCCGTGATCATCAATCTAGAAAATATTTCCTCTCCATGATAGACATCTAGATGCCCTCACCTTAGTGACCTACTCATCTGAAGCCAAATACTTCTCTTCCCATTGATACAATGTAAAATTTGATGGCCACTAATATTCCTGGATCTTTGGTATGTTTGCAAGATGTGTCTACCATCAACTATCCAATAGTTCCTTTGTATCATTGATTTTTTTTAGATATCCAACATCAAGAGCAATCAATCCATCCATGATCAAATTGAGCCTATGAAGACCGATGTCACTATCCCCCTGAACATGGGTTAAACACTTATGAATAACCTAACCAAATTCTTTCTTCCATTCATCCAAGTCTTTTACTTGATCATCATCTTTCAAAATTTTTGGTGTATACCATTGTTTTAAGGTATGGAATGAATCCATTCATGCTAGAATCCTCTTATCCTCCCTTTGTATATATTTAAATTCATCAACAATCATTTTTGTTGTTTGCTCAATCAATTTTAATATTGTAGGAGCATCATGACTCCTTTTTAGAACTCTACATAACTTAGATAGAGTGTGGTGAATAGGTGTCCACCTTTGAAACAGGGGGTCCAATACAAGCATATATGCTTTTATTTGATCAATTTCTCATTGAAGTGATTTATAACCATCATGCACACTATCCAGTCTATCAATAACCAACTTTATTCTATACTCAAGAATCTTCTCCATAACTTCATAAACTTTCCTTTTTACTTCATCTTGAGCCTCCTTCATTTCATCCACTTCCTTCTTAGGAGCCTTTTCTTGCTCGACCGAAATGCTCTGTACAATATTTAATGGAGCACTAGGAGGCTAATATAACATTATCCCCTTTCTTTATGAAGTTCCCGCTCCTTTTAATTGTTCTTTCAATTTGGCATTCTCCATAAAATTTTTATTAACTTCATCACTTAAGAAATTTTGTTCCCTTTCATACTCCTTTAATTTGTCCTCCAATCCCTTAACATTTGCACAAGTGAACATGGTTGAGTGCATGGTCATTGTGGCTACCTCCAAAGGGGTGGTGTCCTGTATTGTTCTTACCATTGCGGCCCCTTTCATTCCCTATATTATATCCAACAGTTTAGGCTTCTGTGTGTTTTTATGGTTGATCCAAATGGCCAAGGTTTTAATTTTTGGGTTATACCCAGTTCCACTTACTCCTTCATCAGAGTCAAACTCTATAACTAACACTAGATCTTCTTGAGCCCATAATTGATTAAGCAAAAACATTTTCTTTAATCCCAACCCAAGAAAAATGAGCTTGTTGATCTTCAAAATAATCTCTCTAGCCTTCTGAGGGCTAATGTCAATGTGATCAACCCTCAATTCATTGAAGGTCTGTGCCACCATTTGATTCTTTTTTGGTTCTTCAATTCCCACTTCATCTGACTCCATTGTATCTTTAATTTCTTTTATCTTCATCTTTGTCTAGAAATACCTAAACTCTGGAGTATTGATGAACTCATCATCCTCTATAAACCTCCTGGCAGAAATTTCTCTCATCTTCATGTATCTTTGCACTTGCTTTTTCTGCATCTTCCATCCTTTCCTCATTCCTATGGGCGTTAGTCTTATGGATGGGCTAATCAACCTCAATATCACCCTTTAAAGATTGCAATAGAGTGGCCAAATCTTTAGTATCTCCCACCCCTTCACTCTCCTCATAAGGTACCAATGGCTCAATGCTCTGTGACTTTTGTCTCTTGGAAGGCAATTGCTCCATGGGAGACTCTGATACTGTGTCCGAGGTGTGCTTTGTATTTATCTTACCACCATGTTGCTGAAGATACACTTCTTTTTTAGCATATAAATCCTCAAATTTATCAATTATCTAGTTGATCATCCTAATGGGGTCTTTTTCTTCAATGAAATAGTCAAGGAAACTTCTATCATTTTGATTATTCCTTCCTTCAAACTTCATTATAACCTCCCATTTCTTCCGTATGAGGGACACCTTTGGAAAAGTAAGGAAATTTCTTATCACATCATCCTCATGATCTACTTGGAATGCCACTATCATTTCGGTAAGAATATTATGCCTTATATTATTCATATTATTTTTAGGATCAAAGGCTCTTGCTTTTCTAGAACCCAATGCATATCTTTTCTTCAAGTAATATTGCAACTCCTCCAGTGTATCTGAGCCTACTGTCTAGTCTCCACATTTGGTTAAGTTTGGAAAAAATGTGCCCTTCTTTTGTTTGTGCATTACATCATTTTCCACATAAATTCAAGAAATGCTAATCTGAGGGGCACAAACTTTGGTAGTATGCGTGGAGTAGTAGGGCAGCCATAGATTCTTATTATTGTAACTTTTGGGAAAAATAACGAATCGCCAAAATTATGTGTGACCCTATTCCTATCTTAGGTCCAAAGGTCTTAACAATTGTTGCATTTTGTTTGGAAATCTTGGCATTGAATAACCAAGAACTTGAAGGATTATTTGCACAAAGTTTTCATCCACTCTAGCCAAGTCCATTCGTTTAGTCCAATGGTCCTAATTCTGGTATAGTATCAAATGGAACAGTAAGGAATAGTGTTTGAATGTAATAAGTGCTCTATCCTCTATGTCTTGTGAGAATTCTTCATCCAATGCCCTCTCAAGGTATGAATCAAAGTCATACTCAATATTAGTCTTAGGGTTTTGAATTCTCATGGCCATCATCATCAGGCTTATTGGCATTTTATCTTGAGCATCCACCCCTAGTACTTGGCATAAAGCTAGATATGTATTCACAAAATAATATTGAAAATCTATCACAATGAATGGTTCAATATTGGAAGTAGAAATGGGAATCGTTTTGTTACTAATGCCTCTTTTCATATATAGGGGTAGCTCATCACTTCTATAAGTTCTTCTTAACCTCTTATAATCTTCCTCGCTCTTCTATAGGTTTATTTTGGTCAAAGCCTACTTGTTTAAGCCAAAACACTCAATGATAATAGCTCTGGTTACCTCTAGCAATATTGAGCCATTTAGAAAGCTTACTATCTTGGTTGTAGAGTGATAATGCTTGGCTAGTAATCTAATAAACTCCACATCAATAAACACGTTCAGGACAATCAACTTTTATAAATCCAACATCCAAGGGTTTGACACTAGAATCTTCTCATTTCTCTTACTGTAAAAATACCAAAATAAGTCCCACCCATATTTGGGAATGAGAGCATACCTACAGCCTTGTGTAGTGTCTATGAGAAATTTCTTATTTCCCTCCTTGGTTGATCTTGGAAGTATATCTAATATAGATTGGTAGAGTGGTCTCTTCTTTACCTTAGGTTCTTCTTCCTTAATTTTGGCCTTACTTTCTTTTACTTCTAATTGTTTTCTTTTAGGAGGCATATTTTAATTTTTCCTACTATGACTTCAAATAATAGAGCTCTACCAAATACTACACCAATCAAGCTTCTTCAGAGGGTTATTCATGCACTTACCCGAGTGCTCGTCATTCATAGAGCTCCTTTTCTTGACACCCTCATCTCTGTCCACAACAATGCATTTCAACTAAGAACAGTCTTAGGAAAATTCACTTGCTTTTGAGGGCACAATATTTATTCGTATCAGTATTAATGCCAATTCTTTGCTAGATAGATTCCCAACAAGCTCAAATCCTTTAAATTAATTTTGAAGCATGTGTGAGGGAATTTATTGCTATAAATTGTAATGATGCCATGATTACTGTACTACCATCGTCTCTTATTATACCCATTATAGTATGGCAGTGTTTTTCCCTTCCATTCTGATGTTTACCACACTACCGCCTTGCTTAAGAATTCTTACTGTGGGGTTGTGGTGTATATAGCTCTACTGCCACCATCTCATCCACCTCACACAATACTGTGGTGTCCACTTTTCTTCCATGCTTATCACTCTACTGCCTTGCTCAAGACTTCTTGTTGCGGGGTTGCAATGTACACCACTCTACCACATATTTTGCTCACCCTCCTGGTGGTATAATAGTGTATACTTTATCTTCTTATTGTTTATTGCTGTACCACACTCCTTTGAATCACCTTATGCAAGATGGATTAAATGTAAGTCAATTGAAAAATATTATGACCTGACTATAGGGAGCATTTAAATGATTAACCATTCATGATGACGGACTAACTTAGAACTCAGGGCTAGTACAAAGAACAATTTTAATGGCTCAACTCATGACTTAAATGACTAATAACCAGATGTAGTAGGTCAACACAAAATTATAAGGATGGAGGTTTAAGATTGATTACTATGAAGCGAGGGTTTTTGAACTAAAACCTTAAACCCTACTCATGGACGCACAATCCTAGAATTTGATGGTCTATTTGACCGTTTTTTAAATTTTAGATTGTATATTACAATTTTAAAATTTATTAGACCGTATAGTTTGACTTGCTATATTTTTATTAAACCGTAAAAAAATATTATAAGCAAAATATAATATATATCATTTTATAATTTTTATTATAAAAAGATAAATTAATTTAAAATAGAATATAACTTTTTTGAATATTTTCTAATATGAATTTAGAAACTTTTGACATTTTTATAATAGTTATCATTTTTTTATATTAATATATGTGATTTATAATATTATTATAAAAATATATATTAATTTAGAATCTTTTCAAAATAGAATATAATTATTTTTAACTTTTAGAATATATTTAACAAGATTTGTTTTTAATATGAACTTAGAAACTTTTGTTAATTGATAATTATAATAGTAGATTTTTGTATTTATTACAATAATTATCACTATTTTCTAATTTTTCAAGATATTGCATTTATAAAATATTTTATATAAAAATAATAATAATAGAAATACTTATAATTAATTAAATACTATACAAAAACATGATCAAACATCACCCTCATTTATACCAGGGGGTACGACATTTCTGACTGGCGGTCTCGACATGACTTTTTGGTAGCTCAAAGGGTGGCACATACACATTAAAATGAATGTCATGAAAGGGTGGCATTCATTTTAATCCAGTGAAGGTGGTGATCTTCACATTCTATATTTGCTAGAGTTTTCATTCTAGAGGCTTTGCTTGGGTGAGAAAGAATAATGGAGGAGGATGCAAAGTATTTAGTGTTTAAATCGGTCAAGGCACTATTTTCCTTTGGGCACGACACTCCAATTTTCCTAGATTGTGGTGTGAGTTAGGTAGGTTTCAAAAAACTCACAGACCAGAGGCTCAAATAGATTCTTCTAGAGTTTGATCCCTTGACAGTGGCTGTGGTGAAAATGGTTTTGGCCTGAGAGCATGTGGCCGACAGTGAAATGGTATGAGTTAATTCCCACATAGTCTCTCATTTTATGGTGTCTTTGATTGATCAAAGCACCCCCAAAAACCTAGTTCAAGTAATGATAAGCAAGCTATTCAACCCTAATCTCCTGGGTGACATGGATGAGGTTATTTTTGGCCTCTATTCTTGGCTCTGGGGTGCTACATCTAAAAGAATTAGAAATGATCAAGACTCCTAGTGTGGTGGTCCAATTTTTTTCGCTTCTATTGGAGCTGAAAGGACCGACATTGGTCAGGCATCAGATGGTGGCTGCGGTTGGGGTGGAGTATCTGAAAAAATCTCTTGAGCTAGTGGAGACTAAGGATTTAGAGTGGGTGGAGGAATTCAATGACTTCACCCATCTTAATGGCTTCCTATGACCTCAGGCTCGTGGTGGGATGGTGCTGGTTTTTTGGCTTCTGTGATTGTCGGTGGCTCTTGGTGGTGGTTTGGTTAGTTTCTTGGTGATGTTTTGGTGGTTGTCTTGGCCTCTAGTGAGTCTCAAAATGGTTGGTTTGTGTAGCCTAAAAAAATTGAAGCATAGTTCTAGCTTGTCCGCTTAGGTTTTTGGTTGGTTGGGAAATCTATTGCTAGGGTTTCATGAATATTCCTACAATGGTAGAAGATCTATAATTTTTTGAATTTTGATTGATACAATCTCTTGCTTACGTACCAAAAAATAAATTAAATACTAATCTGGCAGTTTGCTATGTAATTATTCTTTTGGCAACCTTCATGTTGTCTTATTCTTATTGTACTCTTTTTGCATTGCTTGAGGTGTATCTGGCTATTTGCTATGTAATTCTTCTTTTGGAAACCTTCATGTTTCCTTATTCTTATTGTACTCTTTTTGCATTGTTCCAATACAAAAAATAATAATAATATGTATATGCAAAAAGAATTTACATTTCCCATTCTCATTATTTAAATAGTTTTAAAATTTTAAGAAAACTCAACTAATATTATCTAAAAAAATTTATAATTACTAAATGTTTAGTTTACTTGTTCAAAATTTAAAATGGAAAATAAAATAAAAAGAAGAAAAATCCTTATAATTAAATACCAAAAAGAACAGTACAATCCTTATAATTAAATACTTAAGAAAAGCAATATGTATATGCATAGAGTATTTTGTTAACCAAGTGGTTTGTAAATTTATACCAAGGAGTAAAACGATAGAATAGTCAATTTAGTAGAATAAAAAGTAATTTTGTCTAGCACTTGGTAATTTAGGGCTCACAAAACAAATAATATTTACATTCCTATAAAAAAGTAGAATAAAAAATACTTTAATCACATGTGGTAGCAAATATTATGCAACACACACATAAATAAATTGTATGCAATCCGTATAAGATATTATGTAGCACGGGGAAAATTTTTATAGGTAAAGTATTATTATAATGTGATAAAATAAAGAAAAGGGTATCAATGGACCTTATAGTTTCAAGGGTCAGAAATTTGATATCAACCATCGATTATAAGTTTCATGTTTTTCTTCTTCAAATAGGATATGCCTTCGGTGTAAAATATATAGCGCCATCCTGATAAATAGTACCAAATTTTTCAAAATATTAGAGAAAAATACATTAAACCCTTAATTACCCCTCAACCCTCTACCCTCTACCCTCACCTCTCAACCCTAGTTAAACCCTAATCCCTCATAACCCATATACCATCTACCCTATACATTGGACCCTCAACCCTAATCTCTCAACCATATACATACCCTCAACCACTATACCCTCTATTGGCCTATACAATATTGGACCCTCAACCCTAATCCATCAACCATATACCCTCAACCCTCTACCCACAACCTTAATAAACCCTCAAGCCTCAACCCTTAAACCCTCTACCCTTTACCCTCTGATCTACCCTATACATTAAACCCTCAACCCTCGACCCTTAATCCTTCAACCCTCAACCCTTAAACCCTAAACCCTCAACCCCTATACCCTCTACCCTCTACATTGGAACCTCAACCCTAATCGACCTTCAACCATATTAAACCCTCAAACATCTTAGCTATACCCTAAACCCTAAACCGATATTAAAAGCTCTACGTCCCTCTACCCTCAACCCAATATGCTCTTATACCCTTGACCCTAATCCCTCAACACTAGTAATCCCTCAACCCTTAAACCCTTAAACCCAAGTAAATTACTCTCTACCCTAATCCCTCAACCCTTAATCCCTCAACCCTGAAACCCTTGACCCTCTACCATCTACCCTCAACCCTCTGTAAGTACCCTTGAACCCTAATCCCTCAACCCCTATACCATCTACCCTATATATTAATGGAACCTCAACCCTAATCCTTGAACCATATACCCTCAACCATCTACTCTCAACCTTAAACCCTCAACCCTCAACCCTTAAACTAAAGTACCCTTACACCCTCTACCCTCTACCCTCTACCCTATATATACATTGGACCCTAATATAAGTAACCCTAATCCTTGAACCATATTATTCCCTCTACCCTCGAACCTAATCCCTCAACCCTAATCCCTCAACCCTCAACCCTTAATCCCTCAACCCTCAACCCTCAACCCTGGTTAAACCCTAATCTGGCCTCAACCCCTATACCCTCTACCCTATATTTTAATTGGACCCTCAACTCTAATCCCTCAAATTTCATATACCCTCAACCCTCTACCCTCAACCTTAAACCCTCAAGCCTCAACCCTTAAACCCTCTTATACCTTTTATGTCCCTCTGATCTACCCTATACATTAAACCCTCAACCCTCAACCCTTAAACCCTCAACCCTCTACATTGAAATCTCAAACCTAATCAACCTTCAACCATACTATACCCTCAAATGTCCTAACTATGCCCTAAAACCTCTAACCTCAACCCTTAATGTCCCTTAAACCTAAACCCTTAAACCCTATATATACTTTGGACCCTAAACACTATCCTTCAACCATATACCCTCTAGTACCCTCAACCCTAATCCATTGCCAACCCTAGTTAAACCCTTAAACCCAATTACTAAACTCTCTACCCTAATCCCTCAACCCTCAACCCTTAATCCCTCAACCCTTAATTAACCCTCAACCCTCTACCCTGTACCCTCAACCCTAGTCAGACCCTAATCCCTTAACCCCTATACAATCTACCCTATATAATATTGGACCCTCAAACCCTAATCCCTCAATTTACATACCATATACGTACCCTCAACCCCTATAGCTGCACCCTCTACCCTATACATGAATATTGGACCCTCAACCCTAATCCCTCAACCATATACCCTCAACTGTCTTCCCTCGGCCTTAAACCCTCAACTCTCAAGCCTTAAACCCTCTACCCTCTACCCTCTGATCTACCCTATACATTAAACCCTTAACCCTCAATTCTCAACCCTCAACCCTTAATCCCTCAACCCTCTACCCTTAAACCCTAAACCCTAAACCCCTACACCCTCTACCCTCTACATTGGAACCTCAACCCTAATTTTCCTTCAATCATATACCCTCAAATGTCCTAGCTATACCCTAAATTGTCTACCCTCAACCCTTAATGTCCCTCAACCCTAAACCCTTAAAACCTAAATAGGCCTTAAAAATTCTACCTTCTACCCTCAACCATAATCCTTAAACATGCATATACCCTCAACCCAATACCGTAAACCCTAAACCACTAAACCTTGTATGTCCCTCTACCCTCAATTGTCCAATACCCTCTTATAACCTCGACCCTAATCCCTCAACCCTTAAACCATTAAACCCAAGAAAATTACTCTCTACCCTAATCCCTCAACCCTCAACCCTTAAACCCTTAAACCCAAATAAATTACTCTCTACCCTAATACCTCAACCCTCAACCCTTAATCCCTCAACTCTTAGACCCTCGACCCTCTACCCTCTACCCTCAACCCTCAAATACCCTTAATTAACCATAATCCCTCAATCCCTATACCCTCTACCCTATAGATTGGAACCTCAACCCTACTAATCCTTGAACCATATACCCTCTACCCTCTACCCTCAACACTAGTTAAACCCTAAACCCTTACACCCTCTACCCTAGTATACATTAAACCACCCTCAACCCTCAATTCTCAACTGTCAACCCTTAATACCTCAACCCTTAATTCATCCCTCCCTCTCCACCCTAATCCCTCAACCCTATGCCCTCAACCCAATACCCTAAACCATTAAACCCTCTACATCCCTCTACCCTAGTCAACCCTAGTAATCCCTCAACCCTTAAACCCTCAACCCTTAAACCCAAGTAAACTCTCTACCCTAGTAATACCTCAACCCTTAAACCCTCAAGTACCCTCTACCCTCTACCCTCAACCATCAAGTACCCTTAAACCCTAATCTCTCAACCCCTATACCCTCTACCCTATACATTAAGCTGCCCTTATCCCTCAATTATCAATTCTCAACCCTTTATCTACACAAAGTATTGCGGTAAAGGTGAAATTTTCTTTGTTTATGATTATCTAGAGGAATAAATGGGTATATACAAAGGGAATGCTGGTGATAGTATGGATCTTGTCACACAAATTATTGCATTTCATGTTAAATACAATGAAAAATCAAAGGCAATAGATCTTTTGATGCAAGTGAAATGTAGGCAAGCAATTAAAGGCTAGTGAATATTAGGGAAGGATTTTTTGTTCTAACACCCTTAATCCTTGCTCGATCAAAAAAATTAGGCACTAAATTAGGCGCTACATTACACACTAAATGAGGTTCCAAGAAAGGCTCTAAAGTAGGTGCTAAAATAGGCATTACTTTAGGTGCTAATATGGGCACTAACATAGACGCTAATCTAGGTGTTATCATAGGCATAGTTTTTGACGCTAATCTAGGTGTTAATAAGGGCACTACACTAGGTGTTATTTTCCCATGGAATGTGAGGTTCAAGGATAACACAAGGAATAAAAAATTTAACCCTTCTTCACTAGGAATATATGTTCAACATAAGATCAATATGGAAAATATACTTTCTACTTGAGGAGTGTGGACGAAAATTAATTAGAATTACCTATCCACACTTAGTAATTGAAGAATTATTTTTCTTAGTATTTAATTTAGTTAAAATATATTTTATTTATGTAGTCATGATTATTGTTCAATTATGATGATGTATGTTTTCTTGTTTTGGTTGTGTTTTATTCATGTGTTATGTTTTTTATGTTCTCCTTGGTATAAATTCAAAGTACCATGTTACTATTCTTTCTATGCTCATGAGATGCACACATCATGAATAAGATCCAATATTGGCTTCAATTTTTTTTTGTAAATCTTCATGTCTTCCTATTTTTCCCAAGCTCTTTTGTCCCATTTATTTATAATTTATCTTAGAAAACTTGATTTAATGGGTCCCATTAAATCCTTTTATCATGAGCATATTCCTTTACCCATGTCAATATGATAAATCATTACATATGATGTGTGATCACATTCTCTTAAATAAATTTCATAAGTTACAACCCATGATATCCCAAAGTGATCATTTGATAATATCAAAGGTTTGAAGATATGAAATTATTGATACAGTGTGCTTAAGGGATGTAATAGATAGTGATGGATAATATAGTATTAATTATTAAAAGGTTAGGTTTGTTGAGATCATTGTTCATACGGAAGAGTCCAATTAGTGTACCAAAAATTTCATATATTATAGAAGACTCATGAGTGATTGGTGTGATCTTGATCTAAAAATACATTCTTATTGAGGCACTTTTGGTTTTATGAATAGTCTATTTAATGATGGGTCAATTAGGTCCATTTATTTGGTGGTAAGGCCCTTTTCTTTTATTAATTTGTGCACATTCGGTTGTATCAAATAAGGCTTCCCCGTGTGGTGGTTATTGATACAATTTTGTTGTGAATGATCATGTGGCCCACACAACCCTAAGATGTGTTGTAAATCATTATCAATCCCAAGTTTTATGATCCATTATATGTGTGGAAGATATGATAAATGGTTTGTACAACCCCTTTAAACTCAAAAAAATACATTGGGTATATATTATGTTATATAGAATCATAAATTAAGTTAGCATGTGTGGTGGAACCCACTCTAGTATTTTGTGCATACATATGCTATAATGAATATTTAATAATTGGTGCAAAGAAATATGGTGGACCTCTTGAACCCTATGTGTAGCATAGGGAAAATTCACAGGTTAAGCAATACAAGCATAAACTCAAACTAAACCTACACTAACAATAAAGAACAATGGAATCTAAAACATAAACAAAAGAATGATCTCACTATACATCTATGTAATTCCATGAATAACCCTGATTGCACTTCTCCATTTTGTTGTAGTATAAATGCCCTAAGATTTCTCTTAAGTATGCAAATATGGCCTCATGATGGTGTTAATAGAAAAACATCAAAGATTAAGAAAGTTGCTTCCAAAACTCATAAGATTTTTAGAGTAATAATGATGAAGGTAAAGCAAATTTATAGAAAAGTGATTTTCAAATGACAGGCTCAGATTAAAGATAATTAATCAACGATTTAGATTAAAGATGTGACATGCGATAGAATTAGGTTTAGATTAGTGTAAGTGATAAAGCATGAATGGTGGGGATTAAATTAAATAATAATTTAATCTTTAGTGGAAACTGGTTGAAGCATAGAAGAATAAAGATTGTGCATGTAAAGATAAAGATTGAAATAGATAAAACGGTATGTTAGAATGTGAGAATAAATTAATTAAATAATTAAATTTATTTAACTAATAAAGGTTTGCACATAGAAGATAAGAATAAATCTAGATAATGAACTGATTAACCCATAAAGTCTATTCGTTAGAGACAGTCATATATTAAATCACTAGATAATTGAATGATCAATTTAGATCTAGAAATAAGTGATAAATGACTAATTACATAACAAAGGGATTATCTAATTATAGAGGATTATGCTAAGGATAAATCTTTTTTGAATTAAATAATGATTTAATTGAACATTCAAGATTTTGGATTAAATTAAATAAATAAAGATTTATTTAATTAAATGGAAGAAAAGGCTAAGGAATAATTAAATAATTTAAAATGATTATTTAATTATAGTCAAAAGTGTGATGGGAATGAATTAAATAATTTGAAATGATTATTCAATAGAAGATAGATTTAATTAGCAACATAATTAAATAAATAATATTTATTTAATTAATCTAGAAAAAAAAAGGTAAAAAATGAATTAATTAAATAATTAAAGTTATTTAATTAATAGAAGACAAATGACTTTAGAGAATAATTAAATAATTAACATTATTTAATTATGAAAATGAAGATAATAATTATGAAGAAATTAAAGTTGCAGGCCTAGGAGAATTTTTAGTGTCTATAGTTTGTCCCTCTTTGACATAATGTCATTTTGGCATTTGTGTCAAAGAATAATAAATAACATGCCCCAATCATGGCCTAGTGTGAAACAGGTAAGGGTATGCCCCAGTGAAAGTGGGATGAGGAAGGATGATGAGGAAGTAGTGGTATGCCCCCTCAAGAGGACGGGCTGGTTCGAAGAACAGGAGTGTGCTCTCAAAATGGATGAGAGAACTAGAAGATGAAGGACAAAAGGATAGAGGAACATAGATAAGGGTGGTGAAGATGCAGAAAAGAAGAAATGTTAGAGTAGAAAAAATGAATAATAACATGAAAGACATGGATGTTAGTACTATAAATCTTCAATGTTCTGCCGAAACATAATAGGCCTTGCATTAATCATAATTGGATGTTAAATGATACAAATGGATAACAAACACCATGATATGAGATAGACCAAGGTGTGCAAGGTCATCCACTTGCTAAAAATAGACAGTCGTAGACAAGGAATTTCCTAACTCATACTAAGGGTAAAATTGCCCCAGTCTTTTGCCCCCACGGGTTAGAGTAGTTGGTCTCAAGTCTCGGGTTTGCTCCCCGAGGTCTTGGGATCGACTCTCAAGCCCGGTATGAACCCCATCATAGACACTAGGGGGGCGGTGCTGGTTATCCCGTGACCGTAGGGATTAGTCTCGCCTCCCGCTCGCACCTCTCTGAACCAGTGTAAGGGTGGGCCGCTGGGCGGGGGCCACGGGGATACCCTTCGAGACCAAAAAAAAATAAAAAAATAAAAAAATAAAAATTGCCCCAGTCTTTTTATTAAGACAAACCATAGACAATAATCAAAGAAAAGATGAGTCATGAGACATCATCACTCCTCTAAATCCTTCATGGGACATCCTTGAGGAAGCTAGTAACTTGACTCAAAGAAAAATCCAAAAGATAGCAGACAAACAACAATCAAAGAAAAAGAGTCTTGATACATCCTTGCTTCTCTAAATCCTTCATGGGACATCCTCGAGAAAGCTAGTAACTAGACTCAAAGAAAAATCCAAATGAAAACATAAGACAAAACAAGCCATAATGTCAATAGGAAATAAAAATATTTTCCACAATTTGATCATGTTTGTTGTTTAATTGATGTTTGATAAAGCCTGGTTTTAGGAATGACACATATCGTATAAGATGTCGAGTCTGGTTTTGATCATGTGACCACCTATATAAGGCAATGACTAAGCCTGGTTTCAGAAATGACACATATCGTATAAGACATTGAGTCTAGTTTTGATCATGTGACCACCTATATAAGGAAATGATGATTGTTTGACTAAATGATCATGTCTATTTTTAGGAAGGACACATCCTATATAAGACATAGGTTGATTGTTTTTGTTATTGCTTTGGAAATTTGTTTGATTTGACTTGATGACCTTGTTGACTTGGTTTTTCTTGTTGATGCATAACTTGTCTTGATGTTTTGACAATTTTGTGTGTTTGATAACAATGTTTGACTTATCTTGACTAATATGACGAACCCTAAAGGACTGACCTAGTGCGGCCTCAGGGGCTCATCAATTGATGGCCTTGCCTATGTTATACATGCATAGACCTTGTAGTTTGACAAGACTTTGACTGACAAGAATGACTGAAAAAGATTTGATTTATTTGACAATATCTAATGTGTGTGTAGTGAATGTGACGAACCCTAATGGACTGACCTAGTGCAGCCTTGAGGGCTCATCGATTGATGGAATTTCCTATGTTATACACACAAATATCTTGTAGTTCGACATGACCAATGACTTTGTCTTATTGACTAAGGATTGAGTCATGATTTTATATAAACAAACCTAAAAAGACTGACCTAATGCCTCGAGGGAACATCGACAGATGGCCTTGCCTACATCTATTCGCAGAGGCAACGTAGTTTGACAATAACAAAGACTGACGAGTGTGACTAACTCTAAATTTTTTTTTTGACATATTTTGATTTTTTTATCTTTTTGAAGTTTTTTGATGTTTTTTTTAGGACATTTTGAGATGTTTTTGGATTTATGAGGATCGTGACAAATTCATGTGAATGATTCCTATAAGAAAGTGAGAAAGCATGCACAAGAATCCAAGGACAACCATAATTTTTCCCCTAGTCAAGCTGAAAACCAATTGACAAGTGATGATGATGATGACGACATTGTTTGTTGTGGGAAGGACACATCCTGAAACAATGTGAGGATGACAATAATGTGACTAAAGGATCAAGGTTTGCAGCAAGGCTAGAAAAAAATTCAAGGAATGTTTTGGATGATGCACTAGGATGCATAGCAAGATTGTATGGATTGGGCTTGTTGCATTTGGAATGACTTTTCGGGATTGGATGGGATGATTGAATATCCTTAGACCATTGACAAGGGAAAAACCAAGGCATCTGATAGGTATGAATAGGTGATAGGTGGATTTGGAAAAAGATAAGTGACATGAGGATTTTTGGCTATAAAAATTATCATATGGTCTCCAAGGATTATGTCATAGAAGGATAACTCATTTTCTTCAAGGTATGGGTTTGGAAAATGCTATGAAGGCTATGCAATGATATTTTGTGGATAGTGTATGACCAAAGGATAGACATGTCAAGAGTTTTTCCAAAGCGTGATTTGTGTTTGTACCCTAGTCCTTCTCAAGATTAAAGTAGGTGGGAAAATGGATAGGAATGACAAGGATTAGCTGGATAGATGGAAATATCATGAGAAATGTCATGGGAGACGAGACAACTTTCCCCCAAGATTAAAGGTCCACATAGATAATTACTCTTACACATGACACCTGTTTACCAAGTTTTCATCAAGGTACTTATCCAAAGTTCCATAGAAATGATTTTCACTATTGGAAGAAATTTTTCTCTTTACTATTTTCTTTATTTTTTGATGATTTTTTTTTGGTGTCACCAAGATGCCTGTTTGTCATGTTTTCATTGAGGTAATTTTTTTTTTTTCAATTTTTTTGTATTTTTGTATTTTCTAGATGGCCTTGATCCTTTAGATGATCACTAACTATGTTGAATCCATTGATGGTGTTGATGTAAATACTGGTGCCATGATATGCCAATAATGACCTTGATGAAGTAGTTGCCTTGTTAGGATCATAACGCTTGCATACAATGATTGATGTCATTGTGATCCTTGTTGATACTAGCTTTGGCCTGATCAAAATATGAACATCGCGATAGAGTTCCATGGTAGTCCTTCTAATAAAGAGTTGCTACCAAGATACGATGGATTTGTGACGTAGGATTTTTAGACTTTAGGCGAGATGCAAGATTATGACGGATGATGGTAGACGTGTTGGAAATTTAGATGTAGGAATTTTCATTTTCCAAACTTGGGGTGATGGATGATAGAGACTGGATTTCAGATTGGGATAATGTTTGGAACCATGACTTTTATATGTCTTGTATGATGACCATTTTGAAGGAGGTGGACATTTATTATATGTGGGAGTCCTCTTTTCTTGTGGCTCCACATTTTGATTGACTTTTGGATTTGGAATATTTTCTTTGTTGGTTCCATTTTTCTTTGGGATCCATTTTAACTTCATTTATCCCCCTTAGATTTTTGTTTTCAATGGCCTTTGACATTTGATTTTGAACTTTTGATTTGTAATAATTTTCTTTTTGTTGGTTCCAATAGGAAGGTTTATGCATGTTGGAATGATAGTTTTTGGTGTGGATGGAAGGAGTGCTGGCGGCAACCTTATGGTAAGAACTACTCATGGACCCCATTTTGGTGTTTGTATCAAATAAAGTTTCCCCCAATATCGAGGAGGTACCAATGACATCATTTGATTCTCTGACTAAAGAATAGCCAAGGCCTTGATGTCTAGGATTTTCATAAAACTGTATTGGTTCTCAAATGCCTTGCTCATGTATGTTGAGTCCTTTTCCTTGATACTACATGTTTTGACATATTCTCTTTGCAATGGGGTATTTGTCATTTTTGAAGCAAGATGCGAACCCATCATTAAGGAAATTGTTGCTCGAAATATTATCCTCTATGAGAAAGCCTGATTTAACAAAAGTGGTTGATCCTAGTTGATAGGAAATTTTGGCATCATCATTTCTCAAGCTTGTGTCTTCTTGGTCCCTTAAGACATTAATTTGATCAATAACATATTTTGTGCCTTCATCTTTGACTTGGTTAATGATAGCTTCCTTATGTTCTTCTTGAATGTTATTTATGTCATTTGTTTGATTATCTATGTGTCCCAAGGAGGCAAGTGTCTCATTTTGGGAAGTGTTGATATTTGGAGCTTGGATAGGGTCATCTTCCAGTGTTTGACCCTGAATGACATAAAGGTCGATGAGTGGATCGTTTTGGATTTCTTGATCAATGGTAGTGTCTTGATCAAAGATGGGTTTTTCTTGAATGATATGGTTTCCTAGGAATGGAATTTTGATCAAGGATAGGCGTATTTTTGATGCCATGATTATCTAAAAGGACTTCTTGGATAGAATTAAAGATAGGGTCATGGGATGGACTACTTTGATCTTGACATGAAGGTGAAGCCATGATGTCATGATTTGGACTTTCCATTTGACATGTATCCTCAAGTTTAGTAGATGGGATGTGACTTTGGAGACCATGACTAGATGTATTTTCATGACTAGATGTAGATGGATATGGAATGGATTGGAAGGGATTAGTGGATGAAGGACTAGGATAGGACATGGAGGATTGGAAGGGATTAGTGGAAATTTGGTTTCCCTTATCAAGGTTAGGATAAGTATGACTTATAGATTTTTATCGTGGGTTAATGGCATGGATTATGCTAAGGGACTCTTGATAGTGAGGGTAGATGGATGGAGGATTATGGTTTATGAGTTGTTGGTATATAGAATTAATCCATTGTCTCTTGAATTCTACGGCCTGTTGGGCTTGACCATTGCAGATTAATTGGTATTCCACTTGACTAGCAAGCATATCAAGGTGAATGGAAGACATGGCAATGGGGTTATGATGAAAGGTGGAGTATGGCTAAGGTATGTGATATGAGGTCTAAGGTATGACAATGCAAAGAGGGTGACTTAAGTCTAAGGTATGCAACCTAAGCTAAGTTTTTGGATTTTTTAGATATAAGGAATGAATGCTAATGCAACTATGTTTTTGGTATTTTTTGGAAAATAAGTAATGTTAACAATAATGTGCTCATTTATGTCTAAAATGATGGTGTCCTAAAATGACTATCTCTAAGTATGTGATAGTGTAGGAAAGCTTTTAAAGGTAATCAATTTTGGGAGATTTGAAAAGAGGTTACTAACCATCCAAATTTTAACCAAGGCTTCAATTTAGTTTGTCAAAGCACCCTTTGTGAGACTAAGACCAAGAGATAAAGTGAGTTCCCAAAATAGTCTGACGAGCTGGAAAAGACTCGCCAAGATGACAAAAGATAATAAGTGTGACAAGTGACTAGGTTGAATGACAATTTTTTGTTGAAGCAAAGGTTTATCCAAAGTATGGAAAGTTGGCCAATTCTAAAATATGCAAAGGTGATTTTCCTAAAAGTCTAATTGACCTAAAGGTAACTAGGACTCCTAAAACATAACTAAGTTTACAACTATTATGTCTATCACTATGGCTAAATGATACTAAAAGATGCAATTGTGACAAGTATGAGCAAATATTTCTAGTTTCTATTCAGAGATCACTGTGAAAGGATAATCAAAGTCTGGTTTTGACTATTTGACCTCAGACTGTGATAGTGGAATCTATTTTTTTGGTTATCAGACAATTGTGGTTCATGTTAACAGATGCGTTGCATAAATTAATAGATGCGGTTTTTAGTGTTAGATGTGGTTTACTAGTAAAATATGTCTCAGGTCTGTGATAGGAAGATGCATCGTTCCAGACTGCAAATGTGGCTCATCAGATCAGATATGTCATAGGGGTTTTCATATGCAATTTTTTAGTCTCAGATGTTTTGTAGGGTTTGACACTTGCGACCTAGAGTAGTAGGTGCGGTTCACGGTGTGACAAATGCAACTCACTATGCCATAGAAAGGTTTCTCTATGATGGATGTGACTCAGTTTGATAGATGCAAGTTTCTGGTTGAAAAATGTGACTCAGTTGGATAGATGCAGGTTTCTGGTTGATAGATGTGACTTAGTATAAAAGATGCAATTTTCTGGTGTACAGATGTGACTCAGTTTGACATATGCAATTTTATGGTTGACAAATGCAACTCATAATAGTAGATGTGGGTTTCTGGTGTACATATGCAACTCAGTTCTGATAGATGTAGTTTTCTAGTTGACAGATGTGATTTACTGTAAATTTGCAGGTTTGACTCAATCTGAGCAAATAGAAGAAAATCAAAAAACACTTTGTTTCAATTTGATTTTGATATGAAAATGTTTTGAATCCAAATAGACAAATATTATTCCTATAGCTGGCAAGGACAATATTTGTTGAATTCCCACTTGGATTTCTCCAACTGCGCTTATTCAGAGCAGATGATTAGAAGCTTGACCACACTAGATCCCCTCCATGACACTCACTTCTATGGGTCAGCCAAGCTTCGAGTTCTCATGAATCTCCCATGACAAAATCTTCATCTCTACTAAGAACCACAAGTATGTGGTACAACTTCAGAGGTCTGACCTCTTACACCAGCAAATAGAAGGATTTTGGTAAACTAAAAATAATTGGCTTTTAATAAGGGTACCTATTTAGGTGGCAATGCATGAGGCAAGATTAACTTGTCTGCGTAACAAATTTGCACCTGTAATGCTATGTTTTCCAATAGCATTCACATTTGTATATTGGTCAGGAGTAGCTTGGCTTTAGCTTCATTGCTGGTTTGAGTCGCCTTGGGGTGAGTACTTTTTCCCACCAAGGAAGGCCCAATTCTAGAGTCAATAATAATTTCTCTTACACCCAGGATTGCACAAGTGTGCAAGGGGAGAGGATAATTTTATTATTGAATCAGGTTTTAATCTAATAGAATGTGTGAATGCACCAAACACAAAGAACAATTATTTGTTTTAAGCAGCAAAATGAAATATGATTTAATCTAATCAGACAATCTATTTCAAAATCATTCTTCAACAAGTGTCTTGTAAGACCACACATTATAAGTTTGAATTCTTTTCTTCATCAATCATCCTGCAAACACAGTTGGTATATTTTTCTTCTACGAATCACCTTGTAAAAACTATATTAGCTCCACAAGATCACATGTTGCAAACTCTGAATTAGTCATAACAAAAATATGCAATGATTAAAATGAAAATTCAAAATCTTATAAATCAAAAAATTATATTTTTCTACTAGCCAAAATGTGTCATAGTTTTTACCAGTCAAATGCATCACAGGGAGCCATAGATGTGTCATGAAGAGTTATATGTGTCATCTGATTCTTCATATGTGGTTCACGGGATCAATTGCAACATTTTGTGCTTCAGATGCATTGCACCATACCTGTTCCTACAAAATCTCAAATTTTCTACAATTTTTTTTGAAGATTGTGTCTTCACGTCAGGTTCACCAGTTGTCGCATAGGGAAAATTCACAAGTTAAGCAATTCAAGCATAAACTCAAACTAAACCTACGCTAACAATAAAGAAAAATAGAATCTAAAACATAAACAAAAGAACGATCTCACTATACATCTATGTAATTACATGAATAACCTTGATTGCACTTCTCCATTTTGTTGTAGTATAAATGCCCTAAGATTTATCTTAAGTATGCAAATATGGCCTAATGATAGTGTTAATAGCAAAACATCAAAGATTAAGAAAGTTGTTTCCAAAACTCATAAGATTTTGGGAGAGTAATAATGATGAAGGTAAAGCCAATTTATAGAAAAGTGATTTTCGAATGATAGGCTCATATTAAAGATGTGACATGGGATAGAGTTAGGTTTAGATTAGTGTAAGTGATAAAGCATGAATGGTAGGGATTAAATTAAATAATAATTTAATCTTTAGTGGAAACTAGTCGAGACACAAAAGAATAAAGATTACATGTAAAGATAAAGATTGAAATAGATAAAACAGTCTGTTAGAATGTGAGAATAAATTAATTAAATAATTAAATTTATTTAATTAATAAAATTTTTCACATAGAAGATAAGAATAAATCTAGATAACAAACTAATTAACCCAGAAAGTCTGTTCATTAGAGACAATCAGATATTAAATCACCAAATAACTGAATGATCAATTTAGATCTAGACATAAGTGATAAATGACTAATTAGATAACAAAGAGATTATCTAATTATACAAGAATATGCTAAGGATAAACCTTTTTTGAATTAAATAATGATTTAATTCAACATTCAATATTTTGGATTAAATTAAATAAATAAATATTTATTTAATTAAATGGAAGAAAAGGATAAGGAATAATTAAATAATATAAAATGGTTATTTAATAGAAAATAGATTTAATTAGTGATGTAATTAAATAAATAATATTTATTTAATTAATCTAGAAAGAATAAAGGTAAAAATGAATTAATTAAATAATTAAAGTTATTTAATTAATAGAAGACAAATGAATTTAGAAAATAATTAAATAATTAATATTATTTAATTATGAAAATGAACATAAGAATTATGAAGAAATTAAAGTCACGTAGGCCTAGGACAATTTTCAGTGTCTACACTATGCATTGTCCTAATATCACTGGGTTAAAATAATCATGAATCCTACATTAATTTGGATGATGAAAGGGCCCCCACATCCCTTAAGATTGCATTTGTGATGGTTAAATACAAGGTTTGGTGGATTATTAATCTCAATTTAGATGAGTAATCCTCATACCTCTTGATCTCTATATTATTATGTGTTAGGCCAAAGTATCATGGATCATTGCATCTTATTTGTGATAAAAATATCACATGTCAATGGTGGATATCATGTGCTCATTATGATTGGATAAAAATATAAGTAGTAGAGATATTGTGAACCTAGGGATGTGTGTAATCATTATACTTATGGTGCAATAGTATGTAAAGATATATTGTGATGCACATGGTGGGATAAAATAAATTTTTATTGGTTCAAATGATTAATTAGCAATTTTTTCATATTAGTCTTCGCATATGCTTAGTAGATTAGTAAGTTCACACCACATTGATGTGATATGGCACATGTTGGGTCCAAAATGTATATTTGGTAGGAATGGGTGTACCTTGATTTCATATGGAATGATATACAATTGTTGAGATAATTGATTATGTACCCAAAGACTCTAAAATTAGGAATAGAAAGTAGGTAGATGGGGTGATTGAATGGAATTAGATGATGTCTACTAAGGTACTTGATTAAATTATTATTTTGGATACATCAAATAAGTTCATAGATTGAGGGTTTTGGAGTTATAAATATAACATGGTGTATCTCTTATTATGGAGCTCATTATATTAATTATTCTTGGATTTTGGTGTTTTTAAAATTTATTTCTATTCTTATTTCCATGCTTTGTTATTGGCCAATAGGATGTTAGGATTGAATATATATATATGATCTATGATCTAGTTTTCCATCAAAAAATAAGGGGATCATTTGTCTTTTATAAAATAAATTGAAAATATGGGTTTCACATGGGTCAGGTTATAGGAATTATAATTATTATCTTTTCCAAATTTAGTTCTTGAATAAGGAGGTTGGTGTAGTTTTTCAATCTAATTTTAATATTACATGATGATTGAATGTAAATAATTCATCCAAGTGTCAAAAAGTAGATAATTTTGGGTCTCTCCATCTACTATATATATAAAATATTTTAATTGTAGAGGTTGTTGGGTTTTTGTGACTTTCCTATAAAATTTTCATATTCTTCTTCCAATTTTTCTTCTTTCCTATATGTGTAACTAGGGTATCAAACATGGATCCAAACTATATATTTTGGATGGATTCATGTACACTTTAAAATTTTGGATCAAGATATAATTGTATAAGTGATGGTTGATCTAGGTGTCTTCTTATGCTAGCTATATATTTTTAGGAGATCACAACTATCTTTGATATCTCATTTGTTGATATGATATTTATTGTAATTGGTTGAATCAAGAAGAATATTTAAGGTATCTTTGAGGTTCTTCAAATTTCTATTCTATTTTAATATGTGGATCTTTTATTCTAGCCTAAGGATTATTAAATTGTAACACCTACTTTTTTATTTCATACCAATACAATTAAAATTTATTCTAACAAATATACATCTACACTTATGCAAGTTCAAAAATAATATTAGTTTCTCTATTTTTTCTTGGATCATGTTATGATTGAAATGTAAGGTCCAATATACATGAATAATATTTTGAAATTACTTTAGATCAAGGAACTATTTTTATTGCAATCACTTCTCCCATCTCACCTCCCCAAAATAAGAAAAAAAATATTTTCTTTGTTCTTGATTTTATTTGTGTTGTCTTGAACCATTATAAAATAATAAAATTTACCTCTTATCATATCAGGAAGCACAATATTTAAATGGATCAAGGTAGGTGTAAATTATTACTATACTAATGTTTTGAGGCGAGCATTGTGAAAAATTCAATCTTTTACCAATTACAAAAATAAGATACACATGTAAAATGAAAGTAAATAATAGACCATAAAACAAGTGTAAATGGGGTAAACCTTGTGGGAGAAAAATGACACATACCAAAGCAACTCAATGTAATATTCAATTAAAAAAGAGGTATAATACAATTTTTGAGAAATTCTTCACAAGAGTACCACTGACTAGAGATTTGGAGGAATTCTAGCACCTTAACAATATCTACCAAGGTATCACAAAACCTTAATCTCAAGAACCTAATATATATGAGATATAGTACATCAAAAAATTAAATGGTAATTATAAAATCATGAACTAAAAACCCCCAATTTTTTTTACCCATTTCCTTAGCTGAGAAATCCAACACCTAAATCTCAAGATGATTCCATAGGCTAAAAATAGCATATTCCTTCCACCTATCATAACCCCATTATAGCCAACTCACTAAATTGGTTGTTAAATTTTAGTTCCATTATCTCAAACCAAACAATCCTTATGATGTGTCATAACATGCATCATAAGCTAGTCAACTAGTGTAACTCCCACTTACAACTCTTTTATGTGTCCAACATATTTTTATGTTTCGTATGAAATTTGTTGGAGGCTATAACTTTTTATTCAGGATGTTGATTAGGCCCCCTTTTTCTAAATTATAGATATCAAAGAGATATATACAATCGGAAACCTCAAAGGTGGTGCTAATTTTTTTTATTGAAAAATGGATCCTAGATCTAATGCTTAAACCACTAATATCAATCCTTTTTCAAAGAACATTAGGACACAAATAAATAATGGAATCAGATTGAATTTCAACCTTGAAGGCGAGTCAAATTAACCATGGATATGATCCTTTGATGCCTTAGAAATTGATTGAAAACAACTTGAATTTATTAACCTAATTTGACTATGAGACCTAATATGAAAATAAAACTTTTTTGTAATAACAAAAATATAAAATTAAATTTTGAGAGAAGATTTAGAAAGAGAAAAGTAATGTGCAGTGATATGTGAATTCAAGCATGATTTTCCAGGTCAAGGGCACCCTTTTTTAGGCTAACTTTTCTTAGATCTTAAAAATTTGTCTTATAGCTTTGTCTGCCTTCTATTTCCTCACTTTGTAATCTCCATCTTTGGATATGAACCTATATAAATATGAAAATGAGAGAGGACAAGGGTGGCTATATAATATTTTTCCTCGATCAAACCCCTATTTTGGTATTTGTACCTCCACAAATAGCCAATGGATTGATTGATAAATGTGTGTGCTCTTAACCTTAAGTGTTTCTAAGGCTATAATGAGCTAAAATGTATAAAATGATACTCAGTTGTGTGAGAGAAGGATTCCTCAATGATAATGACAAGATCAACCTCCAAGAGAAAGTCAAATACACTTTATAAAATATGAAACATAATAATACCTTACTTTGGGTAGCAAATAATTTGAAGCTTGAACATGAGAACACTTTGAAAACAAGTCATTAGGCTATAGAAAATGGCCAAAAGAACTTTCCAAACCTAGATTCCATCATGTCCTATTTTCATCAAACTCCAATCATTAAATAAAACTTAATCAAATCTTAAAATATCCTTAAAACCTTGCAAATTCAAATGTATTTTTGCATAATACAATTTTCTCAATAATATTTTTCTTCTTGTCCCTTGAAGTGATAAAATGACTAGGTATTTATATGCAATCAATCTAATTTCCTATAAATTAAATCCCAACAGCTGACATTTGGGATTTGAAATTCAAATAATAAATTACCAACCTCAACATATTTAAATTTGGGTCTATTTTATAAGGACAAGGGAACATAGGGTGCTCTTGTCTAGACACACATTTTTGGGATCTAAATTATTGGGGGAAAAATATTAAATGAATACTTTGGTTTTTGATATTTTATTTTTGATAAATGATAAAATGGGCCATAGAATGCATAATTTAGGAAATCAATTGTATAATTAGGGCACTTTTTAGCATTGATTTGATGATGTAAATTAATAAAACATGTTTTGGGGTAGTGTAGACACAATCTCTTGGGTTGATAGGAAGAGTTTAGGGCTTAGGGAATTTCTAAATACATTGATGAGAAGGTCACTCAAGTTGATTTCAAATAGAGCATGAAATTATGCTTTCACCTAAAAGGGACTACAATTTGTGATGTTACATTTAGCCACCACTTTAGTGAAGATATGAAACTACTTGCATATGCAAGCTAACATACTAAAAGTAAATTATATCATAAAAGGATACTCAAAAGGATATTGTAGAGGATTCCGATCATTCATCAAATGAGAAAATGAAGCCCCCAATGTAGTAATCTAAAAAATCACAACATTAGGAATCAATTCCTACAAAAAAAAATCATTAGAAATTAAAAGATCAACACACACATTCAAACAAACATTCTAGTCCAAAACATCTAAAGAGAAGGAAATTTGAAGGTAGATGTAATCCCCTTGATTTGGCTTGCTTTATGGAGGTGAAATCAAGGTAGCAGCCTAACCACATTGAATTGTTTAAGTTTTTGATGAAAATTCTTGTGATAGAATAATGAAGACATAATATCAAGTAACAACAAGCATACAACATGAATGTGAAAGGAATTAAAAATCCAACACGATAGGAAACAATGAAATTAGAGTTGTATAGCTCTAGTTATGTGGATTTTAATGGAGTATGATATGAAAATGGATTACTAAAATTGTCTATAAGTTATAGAAAAATTACCTTTTTGACATTTATTTTCATATTTTCTATTTTAAATTTTAGAGATCCTTTCTATTTACCCTATGAGTGAAAATACTGCAACAACAAGCATATTAACCACCAAGGCTCGAGGTTCTGAGAGAGAATGCCACATGAGGCATAATGGCACTAGAGGTGAGTGATATTTTTACTTTCCCTTTAAATTTGGTTATTGTTTTATGTTATTTTTAGGGTTTAAGATATTTGTGTTGCCCTTGACCTCTGAGGGTGACCCTGTCCAACATGGGTGCCCTAGTCCTCCATTGGCACCCTTGTCCAACAATGGCACCCCTGACTAGGTTTAGAGTTTTAGAACTTGGAATTGATTATTTGATGATTTTAATGCATTACTAATGATTATTTCTATTTTTATTTGGAAAAACTCACCATGCATGTGGGAATATCTTGGAGGATGTCTATTTTCATTACTTTGGGAGCAGGCCACATAACTATCAATTCATAAGCAATACTACCTGAGCATTATTGGTGTATACTAGGTTTACACTATACCATCTATGTGATACCATGATGCTAGATGCTTATGGAAATTATAGAGTGGTGGGATACAAACACTTCTACTTTCTATCTTCCAACAAGAGAGATGACAGTCACACTTGAGGATGTGTATCACATACTCAGATTGCTCATGCAGGGTAGGATTGTACACCATGATGATTTGTGGACCTGACAAGACATCCCAGATGATCAATATTATTGTATTGACTTACATATAGGTCATGAGAGAAAGGTTCATATTCTCTTGAAATTGTTGCTACATGTGGGCATGAATATGCCACTTATTTAGTCGATCATGATCGTCACCATCACTCTAGTTGTGTCACCCTATGGGCGAGGCATACACCTTCTTGAGGGCCTGGTACACATAATATGGGTGATGGAGAGGGATCAAAAAATATTTTATTGGGGATGGGGAATGCTTGATCATATGTATTATGATCTCGATCACTTTTTTTTACCATGAGGCATGTAGCATTATGATATGTACATTGCTTTAGGTGTGGGAATTTGAGCACATTACTTGTATGAGGCTTGTGAGATATCCCATTGAGGAACCATTGACATATCCACAAGTATTTTGTTACACCCTTAGGAGGCCTTGGTAGTACATAGACCTATTCTATTGGAAAGTCACCTTCAAATGGTTAGATGATGATGATATCATTTGGAGGCCATACAATACTTTGTAGTCTTGGGTAGGGCTACCATGACAACTAGCCAAGATGTAGTAGGATTGGTTCATTTTTGGGTGATATGATTATATTTTCATGCATTTCCACTATGATTGGGTTATGAGATATTTTGATCGCCCTCAAGTAGCACCCATTGTTTGACCTACATACTTGAGATCCACACGTAGTGGTACTAGCCACATTGACATACCAGAGGTGGTGGGAGACCACAAACCCATATCCTTTTTTCCCATCAACCATCCTATAGGAGATCTTGAGCCTTAGCCACGACATCAAGAGGATCATACATAGGAGGAGGATGAGGATGAGGATGGAGATGCATATGATGATAATGATGATAATGATGCCGAGGATTTAGAGGATCAAGGATTAGTAGTGGGAGGTCTTAAGGATCATGTGGAGGCTAGAGATTCCCTCGAGGAGAGACCTACACCTCATCCTCATACATCACGAGAACTTCCTAAGACTCTAGAGAGACCATTGATCTACGAGAATGGGGAGAGTATCCATGTAACTCCTACCATACCCTAGCCTCTTAGGGTAGTCCAAGCATGGACACCATAGTGACATACCAAGATCCTAATTGGTGAGCTGGTGATTTAGGTGATATGATATGTTATTGCTCCTATTTTTGTTATCATTTAACTGTTTATAATTATACATTTATATATCATACTCAGTTCTAATGTATTTTATGTTTTCTTTATTATAGTTGGCACAAAGAGATTGGCTTGATTTTTTGGTCAAGTCATAACAAATATAGTTCCAGAGATGCCCCCGCATCACCCCACACAAGCTGAGTATAGGCCACCACTAAGTGCAGGGCACCATGCAGACATATTCTAGCCTATTTTGTGATGGAAGACAAATTATGAGGATATGAGAGGCAACCACGATGAGATGAGAGCTACACATGAGGAGTTGATGGTTTCTCATGAAGAGTTGAGAGTTGCTCATGAAGATTTGAGAGCTACTCAATTTCTTATTGAGAGCGAGGTGTAGGCTACCCTACAAGATGAGCTTAGTAGGGTACGAGTAGAGAGAGATCATTTTGCAGAGGAGTGCACTACAACACTCATAGTTGAGGCTGCAACCGAAGGTGAGCTATGAGGTTTACTAGCATAGAGTAGCTCTAGTGGCTATTCTCGATCTACAATCTCACATCAACCACCACCATCAGGCCTTGAGGATTTTGGTAGCCATAGGCCTACTTAGATGATGATGTATTTATCATGATACACCATATTTTTTCATCATGGTGATTATGTTGTATATAAACATTGATATATATATATATATATATATATCATGTTTTATTGTTTATGTGATGTGTTTTATGTATTTCCATACATGTCTAATTATATGTCAATGTTATCTATTAAAAAATAAATGATACTATCTAATAAGTGCTTCCATAATCTAATTGATATATGAAAATTATGTGATCTAATTAAGAAAAAATTCTAAGTATAATATCTATGCAAATGTGCAACATTAATAGGTTCTTTGAGAGATGTACCATCCATTGATTTAAGCTTGTATTATCCAAATCCATAGTCTTCATAAATGAAATAAGGTCCCAACCAATTTGGACTAAAATTTCCCTTTTCACTTGGTGCCACATTTACATTACGTTGACTAAGTGTTGCCATGTTAAACTAGATGGGCCCTTATGATCTAATTTAAAATTAAATGCATGTAATGATCTAATTAAACACACCACACATTATTGAATAGTATGCACAAAGAAGTAATAATACAATAAATGAAGAATTACTCATAAATATTCAATAAATACAAATGTATATCAAGAATGAAGCAATGTGAGATAAAATAGAAAGAATATCTACTCAATCTAGTTCAACATGCTTTAATATTCATACTCTTCACAAAAATTGCTAAGTGCAATATCTATGCAAATGTGCAACATTAATAGGTTCTTTTAGAGGTGTACCATCTATTGATTTAAGCTTGTATGCTCTAGATCCATAGTCTTAATCAATTAAATAAGATCCCAACCAATTTGGACTAAACTTTCCTTTTCTCACTTGGTGTTGCATTTACATTGCATTGATTTTCATATAAAACCAAGTATCCTTTGTTGAATGAATGATGAATGACATTATCATTGTATTACATTTGTGTTTCATTATTTTCTAATAAGCTTGAAGATGCTCAGGAGAAATTATATGGTGTTCATCAAGCATTCCAAGATGTAGTTGTTCTCTATAAGTGTTATCATCAATAACGCCACTAAGAGATATTTGCAAAGAATGAATTTATAACTCTAAGGGTGCATTATAGGATCAAAACCATAAACAAGGTTGTAAGGAATTATTTCTTGTAGCCATAAAAAAACTTGTGATAAGCCCATAATGCATAAGAAAGTTGAGTATGCCAATCCTTGTTTTTGCTAATAGTTTTACACAATATTTTTTTGATTTTTTTGTTTGTTGCTTCTGCTTGACCATTAGATTGAGGATAATATGGTGTAGAGAAAATATGTTGAATGTGAAACTTTTCCAAAAAATTCTTCACTTCCTTATTCTTAAATGGTGAACCATTATCTATAACTAAAGTCGAAGGAAGACCAAATCTCACGATAATTAGTGAAGGGGAACTACCTCTACCAACTTCGTGAAATAATATATAACTATGATTATAAAGTGTTTCCTAAAGATGACAAAGGATAAATCTTTCCAATGAGATCCAATCCCCACACTGAAAATGGACAAATAGAAACTTGCGCACGAAGCTTGAATGAGCAGGAGCATGAATCAAATTATCGTGTTGTTGACATTTAGGACACTTTTTTACATGAGTGAAGGAGTCTTGTTCCATATTTTTCTAATAATACCTAATATATATTAATTTTTAGACCAACGATCGACCTCCAAAATTCCCTCCATAAGCACTTGCATGAGCCTCTTCAAGGGCCACAAGGATTTTAGATTTCTTAAGACATTGAAGAAGCAGACCATTAAATGATAAAAAATATAGCATATAAACTAGGATTATATAGCAGGCTACAAGCTTCCAAATACAAGCTCTATTGTTCTTAGTATATGGTTTAGGGAAATACCATCTTTTAAGTATTATAAAATTGGTGAATACCATTCATCTAATGAATCAATGTTTCCCACCAATGTTTCATTTATATTTTTAGCTATTGAAGGTGATGTAAGAGTATGAATAGTAAATTTAAAGTCTAAGGAAGAATCATTGAGGGATACAAGAGAAGCAACATTTTCCATTTGATCTGCATGCCGATTATCCTTTTGCGGAACATTATCAATAGTGTATAAGGTAAAGCTTTCCAATATATTTAATGTGAGATCCTAATACTAATATAACTTATCATGTTTCACTTGGTAAGACTCATTATTTTTTTTCATGACCAATTGAGAATTGCCAAATATATGCATGTGTTGAATGTTTAAGGACAAAGCCACATGCAATCCAACAATAAGGGCCTCATACTTTGTAGTGTTATTTGTGCATAGGAAATTTAGATGGTACAATAAGGGAATTGGATTTAGTAAGGGAGGTATTAATATTACCCTAGCACTAGAGCCAGTTCAACACTTAGAACCTTCAAAATATAGTTACCACATTTTATTATCACCTATTTTAAAAATATTTTCATTAATAAATGTCTTGATTTGGTAACACTAATGATGAAGGAGCTTCAACTAAATGGTTGGTCAATGACTAGCCCTTAATTGATTTTTGGGAAACAAATTTAAGGCCAAAATTCATTAACAACATAACCCTTTTAGCTAAGCATCCTGACAAATCAATTTTTGCAATTAGATATTTTACGGGATCAAACTTTGTGATGACATAAACTTTGAAATTTAATAAATAAAGTCTCAACTTATTTGTGGAAAGCACAAGAGATAAAATTATTTCTCTATAGCCATACAATTAGTCTCATAATCAATTAATGTATGAATAATGTAATAACCATGACACTCTTTACCACTCTCATCTTGCTGTGCCAATAAAACAACAAGGACATGGGATGAAGCTGAAATATAAAGGATAAAAGGTTGTCTCGACATGGTTGGTTATAAGATTGGAGGGTTAGCTAAATATTGTTTCAAACTTTCAAAGTACTTTTGACAATCTTCATTCCATTTGAATTGAGATTATTTTTTAAGGAGTTGAGTGAAGTGAATAGTTTGATCCACCAATGATGCAACAAAGTTATGGATAATGTAGTCTAGAAAAATGCATACCTTTGAATTTTTTCACTTAATTTGGACCTATTTTGGCACCACTTGCATTAAATTCCCTTTAGGTCACTTGTTATGGGCCCCTAAGACCCCTTTTTATGAATCCTGAGGCATGTTTCATTCGTAAACCTGACCAAAATCCATAAACAACCATTAATCTTTGTAAACCACCTTTCAAAGTTGCAAATTAATCCTTATGGTACCAAGAAGGGTGGTGTCTTAGTCCCACCTAGTGGGACCAAGACACCACCTAGGGCATCTTAGTCTCGAGTGCTTTATTTTCAAGAATTAAGAGTGGGAAATGAAAATATTTGATTTAAATTAGCATTTTGTCGGCCTTTGGGATCAAATAATTGGGTTATTAGATAGGAATTCCTATAAAAGTAAGATTCACACCCCATTTTCACATAAATCAAGTGAGAAGCAAGTTGAAGGAGAGTTTCAAGAAGCAAGGAATTGTAGTCTTGGAGTAGCCTTCCATTGTGTTTTTGTAGGTTTTTCAAGTCCATTTTAAAGCCAAGATCTATCATTTCCAAATATTAATAATGGATTCCTATGGAAGATCATGAGAGATTCTAGGTTGGAGATGCAACTAGCCATTCTTCCAAGCCTAAGGACTTGTTTCTTGATTGATTCCATCTTCCATTGTTGTTCTATTTTCTACCTAAGGAATGTACATTTCATGTTTATGACTTATTAGGGTGATTAGGGATCTCCTTTGTAGGACACTTTCATTTACATTTTAGGAATTCTATTCTAACACATTTGAATAGGGTTTCTCCATGTTCTAGCTCGCATAATATTAGGCACACTTAATATTAGGGAACACATGTATACATTTCCATTTTTAGATCTATGATTTTTCATCAAGGTTTAATTACCAAACAAGGGGTTTGACCAAGGAAAACCCCCATCAACAATCAATCCAATTTCCTTTGTTTTACAGGTTATTTTATAGGTTCAGATTTGAAGACTTGGTGGAGAAGGAAGTACAAACCTTGAGCCTCAAGATCACACTCAAAATTTTTAGAAATTTATATTAGGACTAAGATGGTAGCAAGGGAGTCTTAGTCCTCCAAGTGGAATTTTGCAGAGATTATTTTGGATCCGATTCCTACATCCGAGGATTTTGCATCTCCCCCAAAAAATAGCAGTGCAACTAAGACAACAGTAACAGTGTCTTAGTCCTCCATAGCACATTTTGACAACTTCTTTGCATTTCTGGAATCATTGTCACATTTCCAGATTTCCCAGGTACACATATCCTAACTTGTTGCATTATTTCATCATTTGCATCCTTCATTTAGCTTGAATTACTAGGTTTTGTAAGTTGAATGCTTATTTGTCTTTACTAAGCATTTGCTTGGTGGTGAACCCTTAAAAGCTTAAAGAACCCCTTCCTAGGTATTCCTTGTTGAGAATTGACTCACCTTGTGAGGTTGATAGTCAATCCAATTAGGACTCCTAGGACATCCTTGAATGATAATTGGAAAAAAGTGGTGATCCCTAGGTTATAAAGCATCCATTTTTCCATTATTCATTTTGGTGAACCCGACGTGAATACCCTCTCTCCTTGGATAGGCACTTCCAGTATGCATTGAACATCCTCCAGTGTGACTGTCATCTCTCCTATAGGTAGATGGAAGGTGTAGGTGTCTGTGTCCCATCTCTTTGCCAATTCCATCAATATGGCATTATGATACCACATGGTTGGTGAGAGATAGGCCCAATAGAGACCCGTCTCTTGGAGGATCTACACATCCTCCTTAGGTAGTTGATCAACAAGCTCTCAAAGATGACTAAACATATGACTGCCTAGGTGTTGGTGCAACTGGGGTGCAGTATACCATAAGAAAAGAAGCAAAATGTCATTTAAAACATCTTAAAATATTAAATTTGTGCTTTAATGGTCAAAAAGTGTGCTAAAGTTGCTCTAGAATATCTTAATTAAGGATTCTAGACACTTTATTCCTTAACTGGGACACTTTGCAACAATCTAAAAAAATTGAAAGAAAAATCCTCCCTAGACTATAAATTCATCTAAATTTTTTATAAAAACATAAAAAATTGATTAAATTGAAGTACAGAGAAGGAAAAATCCACTCATAGTAGACTATAGCTCACCCTGTGTGACCACATCCAGTAGAAGCTCAATCCATGGATGGGTGGATGGACGTCTGCTCGGCATGGTGGCTCACTCTACTCCAAGCTCACTCTGGTAAAAGGTAAAAGATAAAATGAATGTGATTTACCTTCTCTTTTATCTTTATATACATGCATATTTAGGTCACTTTTTGTTAAAAAGAAAAGAAGTTATTTTCTTATTTAAACTAACATATTTGGAGCTAGCGAACTCCATTTTCGATGTCATTTGTTGCATTGGAACCGTGGTTCCACTCCCATTCTCATCAAATGTATATCATTAGGTGGCATGGTACTTGGAAATTCCCAATGATGGACTTGTGTAGTTTGATGTGGTTAGATTGCTACCTTGATTCCACCTTTGTAAAGCAAGCAGAATCAAGAGGGGGCATACATCTACCCTCAAATTTAATTTACTAGGAAAATTAGATAAGAGGGTTATTTTTGAGCTACTAACAAATTTGTGATGAAAGATGTGGTTCCTAACATTTTGGTTTTGCAGGTAACTATAGTGGGGGCTAAATGTAGTGTAGAAAAATGCATACCTTTGTATTTTCACACTTAATTTGGACCTATTTTGGCACCCCTTGCATTAAATTCCCTTTAGGTCACTTGTTATGGGCCCCTAATACCCTTTTTTATGCATCCCAGAGTATGTTTCAATCATAAACATGACCAAAATCCATAAACAACCATTAATCTTGGTAACCCACATTTCAAAGTTGCAAATTAAGCCTTATGGGACCAAGACGCCACCTAGGGTTTCTTAGTCCCGAGTGCTTTATTTCTAGGAATTAAGAGCAAAAAATGAAAATATTTGATTTAAATTAGCATTTTGTCAGCCTTTGGGATCTAATAATCAGGTTATTAGATAGGAATTCCTATAAAAGTAAGATTCACACCCCATTTTCACATAAAGCAAGTGAGAAGCAAGTTGAAGAAAAGCAATTTGAAGGAGAGTTTCAAGAAGCACTTGGAATTGTAGTCTTGGAGCAGCCTTCCATTATGTTTTTGTAGGTTTTTCAAGTCCATTTTAAAGCCAAGATCTAGCATTGCCAAAGATTAATACTGGATGCCTATGGAGGATCATGAGAGATTCTAGGTTGGAGATCCAACTAGCCATTCTTCCAAGCCTAAGGACTTGTTTCTTGATTGATTCCATCTTCTGGATTGTTGTTCTATTTTATGCCCAAGGAAGGTACATTTCATGTTTATGACTTATTAGGGTGATTGTATATCTCCTTTGTAGGTCACTTTCATTTTCATTTTAGGAATTCTATTCTAACACACTTGAGCAGGGTTTCTCCATGTTCTAGATTGCATACTCTTAGACACACTTAAGATTAGGGCGCACACACATTTTGATTTTTAGATCTATGCTTTTTCATCAAGGTTTAATTTCCAAACAAGGGGTTTTACCAAGGAAAACCCCCATAAACAATCAATCCAATTTCCTTTATTTTGTGGGTTATTTTACAAGTTCAGATCTAAAGACTTGGTGGAGAAGGAAGTGTGGACCTTGAACCTTGGGAGCACACTCATAAATTTCAAAAATTCAGATCGACACTAAGATGGTAGCAAGGGTGTCTTAGTCTTCAAAGTTTAATTTTGCATAAATTCTTTCGGATCTAGTTCCTACATGTCCAAAGATTCCTCATCTTCCCTAAAAAAAGCAAGGGGACTAAGACAATAGTAAGGGTGTCTTAGTCCTCCATAGCACATTTTGACAACTTCTTTGCATTTCTAGAATCATTGTCACATTTCCAGACTTCCTAGGTACACATATCCTAACCTGCAAATGTTGCATTATTTCATCCTTTGCATCCTTCATTTAGCTTGCATTACTAGGTTTTGTAGGTTGAATGCTTATTTGTCTTTTCCAAGCATTTTCTTGGTGGTGAACCCCTAAAAGCTTAAAGAACCCCTTCCTAGGTCTTCCTTGTTGAGAATTGACTCACCTTGTGAGGTTGATAGTCAATCCAATTAGGAATCCCAGGGAATGCTTGAATTATAATTGGAAAAAAAGTGTTCTATGACCTAGGTTATAAAGCAGCCATTTTCCCATTATTCAGATAACTTAAATCTTTCCTTGTAGGATACACAATTGAGAAGTATTCTCATGATGTGGCATGTTTACTATAGCATCAATCTTTTTTTTCCACCTCAATACCTCAATGAGATACTATAAACCCAATAGTTTTCCACTATCCACACTAGAGACGTATTTCTTTGGGTTCAATCTCATGTTGTGCTTATGAATTCGCTCAAATATTTGACAAAGAATTTTGACATGATCTTGACATGTTATAGATTTAGCCAAGATATCATCGACATAATCCTCTAAAATGTTGTGTTTGAAATTATGGAATATTAATGTCATAGCTCTTTGATATGGGTGACTCTTTAAAGTAATGAGTATATCTCCCCCATACCCATTGGATAACATACACACTATTGAGAGAGTCATGTAAAGGATTATTATTTCTTAATGTCAATGTATTATATTGTGCTAATAATTATTCTGCAAAATTGACCAACTTCAAATGGAAGAATGGTGCAAAATTCTTTAAGATGATCTCAAAAAAGTTATGTAATATGCTATGTAATTCAAGTACTATTGTTGATTATGCTAATAGGTGTTGTAACAAAAATATCACACAAATAAACATAAATAAATTTCTTAAATGGAATTGGAATGGGGTCTTGGAACCCAAAAAGGAATGCTTCAGATGACTGCTACTCTTAAAAAGTTGCCTTGGTATTCTTATAATGAAAATATAGACTTGCATGGGTAACCTAGGATAGATTAAAAAGCATGAAATTATTGCTAGTAAAATTGAAGGGATGGATAATGTTACTAATTTAGTTTGGCTCATTTTATCTAATGAAATTATTTAAATAACATGGAAAGTAAGGAATGAGGAAAAATTTCAAGGTAGGGTGAGAGTACTTACTAATTCAAATAGAAGACTCATTTTTCATAGTCTTTCTATGTAGGTTACAATGACATTGGAGGTTTCCAAAACTAAGTTTAAGAAAACTGCTAAGGGCAAAAAAGTGGAGATAAAGAAAGATGAATTTAAGTATGTAATACATTGACCCCTAAACATAGAAGGTAGCCTAACCTTCATAAAGGAATTCATGAATTTTCAAAGAAATTATAATATAAAATAGAAGATGGAAACAACAAAAAAGGATAGGGGGGGCCAGATTCTACATGAATCAAGACAAAGAAGGAATAGTTGAAGTGGTCATATCTAACTTGGAAGTGTCCAAAATATCCCCCCTTGGGATGCTATGATATTGATAGATGTAGTCAGAACTGAAATTTCTAGTTGTCCTATTTAATTCAATGTTGTTATTTTTTGCTCATTTTGAATTGTAAACCAATGCTATTCATAGATGTATAATGTAAATCAGATGTAGATATAGAACATGAAATACTACGACTACTAATCAACCATAGTTTTGATATAAAAATGTAAAAGTTATATTTAATACTGTAAAAAGAAATTTTTTAAACAACATAATATAAATAAGGAATTTATATTTTCTTATAAACCCCCAAAAAATTAGAGTTACAAAAATAAATAATAGAACTATCTTTATTAAGAATCTTATAACTCATAATATAAATTCTCTAATATATTTAATAAGAATGCAATATAGACTCAAGGTAGGGCAACACAATACAATACTTCTTATTGGAAGAAGCTACTCCACACTATATCTCAATAAGAGATCCTAACATGTACAATAATATTAACATATCTCGTTTGAGTCTCTTGCATACATTATATAATACTCAAATACCTAGAACTACCACTTACCCATAAAATTGATATGAATTCTTCTATTCTAAAGTGGGATGAATCACATAGCATATGCATCCCATTCATGTATTTAATATATTTTAAAACACCAAAATAATATATCCCTACATATATTATAATAATGGAAATAGCTAGGTATGTGATTCACTCTAGAAATTTAGAAGCTAAAATTTGGCTCTTGAAGTAATTTATATACTACTATATGTACTCATAATAGGACCTCTACTAAGGTAGTTATAAACATGACTCTAGGAGGAAATAGGATCTCATCTTCAATTTATTGTTTTTAATGCATATGTTCACATCATTCATAAAACTAGGAAAATGCTAGATAAAAAAGAGAGTTCAAAGTACATAGTGACTAGATATTGTGAAGATTCAAAATCATATAGGTTGTACAACTCTAGTACTAAATAAATTTATATTGAAATGAATATACAATTTGATGAAGATAATATCGCTAACACTAATGATTTCACTAAAAATCTAGTATTACATTATTTATTGAAGAAGATAATCCTCCGAGTGTTTGTAAGACCCCGCGCTTCGTATTACTTAATACAACCATAATTTGTCTTATGTTTTTCTTGAATTGATGATAAAGTAAATTGTGGATAATAAATAAGGTGATCTCTTAGCAATACTCTTGTATATGACTTTGGCATTATGTTTTATTGTCACTACCATGAAGATGGAATGCACTTGTATACCGTGGAATGAAAATTGAGATTCTAAATGGATGATTATATAGTTAAAGCTTAGAATGTTTAGTTAATAGATTAATGTGATACACAAATGATACTTAAGATTGCATTGGTAATGTGTAGGAAGGCAATGGTGTTAGCATGACAAGGGAGAACCATCAAGAGAAAATCAAAAGACTTCTTCTTGATGATATAAATTTGCCTCCATTTGGGGCCTAAAAACAAGTAGAGTTGATTAGAAGACTAACGTTGTGAGGGAATTTAGTTGTTATTCATGTGAGGTGTAAGTGGGGATTAGGCCTTGGAAACCCCTAGCTAAGTTTGAAACTCGGATGGGACCTTGAGTGTTCTTTTAATAAGAGTTGGTAAAAATTTTGGGTTAGGGTGCAAAAATAAACCCCCTAGGGTCTATACCATAGTGGTAGGGGTCAAGTGGGCATGCAATAGTGCCCCTACAACATGATCTGACCCCTAAAAAGATCTCATAATGGAAACTAACGAATTTTGAGAAAAGGATGGGGTGGGAAGATGGAGTGGTTTTTCAAATGCATGTTCTCATTAAGGGAAAAGGACCTTCATTGATGGGGAGAGGTACACTCCACACCTACCCATCCAAGAGTTGCAATTTGTGAAACTTCTATTTATTGGGAGAGGGAGAAGGAGTGGGGTGCCACCCACTTCTCCTTTGGGAGACCTTAGTGAAGATAGTAGGAAGAGTGAAGAAAGGGAGGAGTCTTGTTGAGAGGGAGTGATCAAGATGGTTTGGTTGAAGAGGAGAGAATGATAGAAGAGTTAAAGTTCAACACCTCAAGCAAAGATATAAGTTCCTCTTGTTTTCACTTTCCTTTGTTTATTGGTTGTAAGAAGGTGATATATTGTATGGATCATGTTTGAAAATAGAGATTAGAGGAACAAGATGTATGAAAAGTAGTGTTGAATGCTATTTTTTTATTATTCTTGGTAGAAATTTGAAAAGACTCCATCCATCATCGTGGAGCTAAAAGACATCCTGCTCGGGGGTATGGCTAGAGCCCATGAGGCTCCATGATGCCATTATGGTAGGGTGGAGAGCAAGCCCTTCTAAAATGGTTTGTCATCTACTTCATTTCTTGGTAATATTGTGGGGATGAGAATTTAAATAAACACTATTTGTTGAAAAAGGAAACAATACAAAAGTAATCATTTGTGTGTTATTTTTGTAACATAGAAGATAGTATTTTGTTGAAAAATGAACATGGAAATGAGAAGAATTATTTTACTGGTTTGCTAACCATCCACAGCATCCACTCGCTGCCACGGTCCCTTGTAAGTCACCCTGCTAATTGAAGTGTAGCAATAAGATTTTGTCCAGTGAATGGAAGGAAATTATGAATATTTTAAAACTTAGCGTATAGGACTTAATCCTTGGTTGAATAATTTAGAAATACATTTTGAAGCGTTGGGGATTGGTATGACATTGATGGTTGTAGAAAATGGGTGTAGCAAATGTATGAATGAACATTATTAATGTCCCTTCCTTGTTTGGCAAGGCAGCATAGAAGTAGGGGAAAAACATTATGGTCCAGATCAATTCGATCATTTTGGAGCCTGAGTCCATCACAACCAATACACAACATTTCTCTGTAAGGTAGTCAGTCATTGAAAAAAAAAATGGAGAATGAACAATTTGATGGAAATAGGTGAGAAAAGTAATAGCAGTCAACAAGTAGGATTCAAATCAATTAGTAAAGATCTGTTATCCTTGTCAAGTAAGTCAACATTTACTCCTTTGGAAAATTCCACCAAACTGGATATGTAAAACCCAGGTAGATCCATCGAATCATTCTACTCTCGAGAAAAAAAAATATGACTACTTCATGAAGTGACATAGAAAGATAGGGAATCATGCTAAAATCTAAAGTAAAATGGCAAGATTCAAATGCAATAATAACAATGTAATTGTTTCCCCATAATGGCATTAGGTTTTCGTACCTTTAGATGGACAATGCAAATAAGTAAGTATAAAACACTCAACAAAGTGAGGGCCTAGTTGTTGTTAGGTCTGATTATTTAATTCATTGCACAACAATTTTAGAAATAAATGTTATAAATTTCACCTCCTTATGCTAGCAATGAAATTTGAAAGTAGATTAGAAATAAATCAGGTTCCAGAGTTGTCCAATCTTTGAGGCCAAAGCAAGATAATTATAATATGTGTGGGTAGATATTAGTTGTGTATTCAATTTTGCAGTCAAGTATGATGATGTCCCATGTACGTCAAGTACATCATTCATAACTATTCTCATAGTGGTTGCGATCCCTTCTAGGTATGATCTTGACTCCATTTGCAATGTAGGTATTTCCCTCACATTGCTTTAAATTCAAGTGCAACAATCCAGTTGGAGGGTGGGTTGCATTTATCTGCAACCACCTCTTGTCAGTATGTCAGTGAAAGTTTGAGAAATCTCCAATTTTACTGCTAATTTCTTTGGTTAAGTTTACATAGATTTGGGTGGGTTAATTGAACCATTTCAAACTTATCATATTTTATGGCATGAAGAGAACAACCAGAACGTAGTGGTTCTGAACTTAAGCATAGTTTTATTAGCAATAATGAGCCAAGATAATGAAGTTTAAGTGAGAAGTTTTCTTTAGATTGCAATAACTGTAACGTAGTGCGTGATTGGAAATACCACTCTGTTAATAATAATTATTAATATTTAAAAATAACAGTAAGAATTTTAAATGTTTTGTTTCCCATTGGAGCGATGATCTATCCATTCATTTCACCCCTATACATGGGCACAATGGTAAAAATAAAAATAAAATAATACCAAGCTATTATTCCAGAGCATAATCAAAATCAAAATCTATAATTCTGTGATGGGCTGTTAAAAATAACCAATTATTACTCTTACAAATTACTACGGTGATGCCAATATTAATATTTTGCTTATTAGCCTCATATTGATCATCTTGTTCTTACTGTTATAAAATAAAGTAAAGTGAGAAGTATTGCCATGACCTGAAGATTGTTTTGCTATCCTTAAATATGTTCATAATAATAAATAAATTAATACTACCATTCCCATATCTTGTGACCAGGTAGGTGTATTATTATTTTATTGAAGATATGAAAAGGGTTGCCAAATGCTATGAGGATTACCTGATAATATCAAGTATAACATAAAATATCTTTGAAATCAAAATAAAATAAAAAATGGCTTAGCCTATAGTTCAATATTACTTCTTCTCAAATTAGGGCCCCTATTGGTAAATCCATTCATATGAGTAACACTCATAGTGGTGTAAGTTCAAAGATTTATAATAAAACCATAGACATCTTTCACGTGAAAATTAAAACATGCACTTATGGGAACTCTTGATAAAATAAATAAAATATTCACTAATAACATTAGAAGAAGAAATAACCATGTTCCTTTATAGTTGTAGACACTTAAGGTAAGCTAGAAGTAGTGATGAAAATTCCCATAAAAATAAAATTAGCATGTTCAAGTAACTTAAAAAGAAAGAAAATGAAAGTGGAAGGAAGGGATACGTGATTTGTAGGTTAGAATAATAAAAAGAAAGAAAGAAAGAATGTAATGAACATAAATAGGATGAGGTAATTAGGTAGTAAATCCTTTTCAATTATTAAATTTTAAATTACTCTTTTCTTTTCATTTTGTTTTAAATTATGGTTTATATATATATATATATATATATATATATGATTAATTTCTTTAAAAAGTATATGTATAAATATAATTATAATTATAATAATAATAATAGTAAAAAGGATTGTTAATTTATCCACACACAATATAGATGATATTTAATATTGGTATTAAATGTAAGTATTTAGGATGTTATAATTTCTGAGTGGGTTAATATGATTAAGTAATTAATAATGATGTAGGAGCATCTAGTGGTGTGAGGGCAATCTTGCATCACCCAAAAATATGTTTTCCATTTATATTCCTTTTGTCTGCTTTTTGTAGATGTTTTTGCATTTTTGGATACCCTTTTCATCGAATAAGAGTTCCCAACTTTCAAAATTGCTTTTTTGCTTTTTCTACTAAATTGCTATTTTTAGCAGGTGTGAATTTGAAGGCGTGGGAAGACATGAATTTATGGGAAGGTTTAGGATGGAAAACTAAGCACTTTGGTGAAAGAATCAGGTCAAGATCATTCACAGTTTGAAAGTTATTCAAGTTTCAGTTTCTACTTTTTTCCCTGAAAAACCTTTAGAGTCTAGTTTGAGGCACTAAATAGTCCTTAGCATGTTCTTCATGCTGAGACCTTTCCAACGGTTCAAATAGTTTGAAAAACGGAGTCTCGGATCAAAAGTTATGGCTTCCGAAAGTTGGCCAATTTTTGGAAAATTGCCAATTTTCAAATTAGAACTCAATTTTTTAATTTCAAATTGTAATTTTTGGTGCCAAGCTGCCAAAAATCATAAATTGAATGTTTTTTTTGGCTCCAAACCGAAAAGGGGCTATTTATGGGCTAGTTTATGATTTTTAGGTAGCTTTTTGGGGAAAAAGAGTTCGCATGCTGCGAAAGGGGAACTTCTGTAATTTTCTGTAATTTCTAAAACTTTTGTAGCTTGCATATATTGTAGAGCTCGAGGATTTGGGATCATCTGCATGTAAGATTTCCATTATTGAATAATAATAAAGTTTGCTAGTTGTGTGCATTATTTTTGTGTCTCGGGTTAGCTCCCTCATAAAATAAAGTTTTATATTAGTAATGAAATTAGCTCAAGCCAATTATTTTATATTTACAAGAATTTAATATTCTTGCTAAACGATAACTGGATACCATTCTTAAGAATTGTTATCGAATAAGTAATAAAACCATCATTAACAATGTTGATAATATCCCCTATATTTAATTTGTGATTAATGGGAAATAATGTTATTTTTGATTTGTTGGTGAATCTCTTAAAATTAACTCAGTAAATTGAAGGGGGACCTACCACATGATTAGTATTAACATGATTATAAATAATAGTGACAATCATATTTAATGACTTTAATGTGTTTACCACTAGTTGGAATAGTGACAAATGTTACTAAGGAAAATAGGTGATTTCAACATTAAGTACACCATTTATAACAAGTGATGATGATAATTTTGTTTTGAGATAATTTTATTAGAGTATTCCTATATTAGTGGTCATAAATTTTGACCCACATAGATTTAGAAATAGCTATAATAGCATTAACAACTATATAATTGAAAGTGGACCCAGTCGTGGCATCACAACACTTAAGGAAATGTGAAGGCTAAATTTCCAAATTAAATAAGTTCTTGGGTGGTGGCATTTTTTTGGAGTAGGGAACTTAAGCCTTTAATATATAACACTTGACCATAGAGTCAGTCAACATGACCTTATAGCTAGTGGTTCTATGTGAAGTTCCTCGTTTGCTAAATTTATTTTTCATTTGGTGATAGGCTCTTGAAGTTACATTTTGCAAAGGTGGTTGATTGTGTATGAGATAGGACGCAAACCTATGGGTTTAAAAAAAAAATATAGTTGGGTTTTTCTGGCATAAAATTATGGGCATTACAGTGTTAATGATTAAAGTGGAGGTGTGATATCCTGTATAGGAGGAAAAGGATATCAAATCAAGACATCAAGTGAAAGTGATGATAAAAGTGGAAGAAAGACAATAAGTATTTAAAAACTATACTAAGAAGCCCCTAAGCATAACTTTTCTAAGTATATTCTTATGAAAAAGGTGATTCAAGTTGACACTATAGGCACATAATAGAAAGAAAAAAATTGAATGGGAAATAACTATGCAAGA
Source organism: Sequoia sempervirens (assembly GCA_007258455.2). Taxonomy (NCBI): domain Eukaryota; kingdom Viridiplantae; phylum Streptophyta; class Pinopsida; order Cupressales; family Cupressaceae; genus Sequoia; species Sequoia sempervirens. Next base: position 136,914,593 of record VDFB02379711.1, read on the forward strand.
TGAGTACAACTCTTTAATGAAAAATGACAGGTGGGAATTAACGACTCTTCCAAAAGGTAAATATTTAGTTGTTAAAAATGGAACTACAAAATTAAATTCACATTAGATGAATCTTTTGAGAAGCATAACACAAGGTTAGTGGCTAAAGGTCTCTCACAAATAGAAGGTAGTAACTATACTAAAACCTTTTCTCTAGTTGTTAAAAATTAATTCTATTCATATAATTGTTCCCTTAGTTGTAAAAGTTGGATGGGAAATTCATAAAATATGCATTCTTGAAAGACAACTTAAATAAATAAAAATTACATGCAACAACCATAATGATTTATAAGATTTGGTGAAGAACATCTAGCGTGTCAATTGAAAAGATCATTGTATGGTATTAAACAAACTCCAGGGGCATAGTAATCCAAAATAAACATTTACTTTCTAGAAGCATGGTTTAAAAGAAGTGAAGTTGGTCTAGATTGTATCAGAAAATACAATGATGGCTAAATTGTTCTAAATGTTGATGATTTAATCATTTTAAGGTATCATGTATAGCATATTATAGACACTATGAAACAACTCAATCAAGCTTTTGAAATAATGAAACACTATGGCATGCAAATGTGTTAAAACTAAAGTAGGTTATTGCTTTCTCAAACCAAATATTCTCTTAATGTACTATGAAAATCTGGGATGCCTAAGTGTAAACTAGCTAATACACTAGTTAAATTTGGATTAAAATTTAGTGCTAACTACTTAAAGAAAGTGAATGGAATTTATGCCAAAAACTTGTTGGATATTGGATATTTCTTGTACCTTATTATAACTAGACTAGATATCATATAGACCATTGACATTGCATCCAAGTACATAAAAAATCCATGTATAGACAATTAGAAAGTAATAAAAAGAATTTTAAAGTACATTTGAGGTGTATATCAACTTAGGATTGAATAGAAACATGCAGGGAGTCAAATTTTGGAAAGGTATACATATTTAGATTATGTAGGTAACGTTGATGACAAAAATCAATTTTAAGGTATGTTTTCATCTTGGTTTAGGTCCAACCTCTTGAGGTAGTAAGGAGCAATCAATAATGTCATTGTTATCAACATAAAACTAAATACATTGGTTCTTCAATAATATTTTAAGAAGTATTGTGTTTTACAAGATTACTTGAAAAAACATGTCTACCACAAATTTGTCAAACAATGATATTTTGTGACAATCAAAACATTATCAAACTAGAAGAAAAACATATATATTATTATTCATAACTTGAAATGAAATTTTGTACAACCAAAGATCAAATTATTAAAATATTTGATGTACAATAAAAGTTGTCAAACTTCACAACACCTCAAAGAATTACAATGATGTGATGTGTTTTATGATCCTTATACACCATCTCACCCAACATATAACATTTTTCACCTTCTTCCACATTCTTACTCTGAAATTTTCTCCTAGTTATTTTAGGTTCCTGTACATATCAATACGAAATCTATACACATAACACCCACTCCACCATTGTGGAGTTAAGCACCAAACAGATATCAGAACTTATCTATTGCTCCGTGGTTTGTATATTATCCTGTAAGATATTTGTTCTCTATATTTGCTGCAAGTTTTCTTTGTGCTAAAGATATGTTGGCAATTTCCCCCCACCCCCACCAAAAAAAAAAAAAAAAACCTTAAATGCTACTCACTCTAGAACAGACACAAAAATAGGGAAACAAAATGTAATTTCAATCTGACCTTACTGCTTACACGTTGCCGTCGCTCCCTCTGTTTTCCTCTGCCATATTTCCTGCAGCCAAAAGTGGCGGAAGTGGAAGGTGAAGCGCATGAACATCCTTTTCGGCGTGGGATTGCAATTCCTGAAACGGATATGCATTGCAGATGGGACATCTGAGCTGGCACTTCAACCATCTCCCAATGCATTCCACATGGAAACTGTGTTGACAAGATGGCAGCGCCACAAGCGCGTCCTCCTCTTGGTATTCACAGAGGCAGATAACGCATTCCTCCTCCTCTTGTTGATCACATCTGTAACTGAATACGCCCATTTCCACGACAATCCTATCAACGCAGGAAGAGGTCGATGGAAGCGGTTGTTGTAGTGGACCTCCGGATGCATCATCAACGGAGGAAGAAAACGATGGAGGCGATCGATGTCTCACGATTTTCAGAGCGATTTTAGCTAGTTGAGCAACGATAGCCACAACTAGAGTAGTGAGTTCCAAAACGATTGTTTCCCTAAAAGCTCTGACGTATACAAAGAGCACTGAATGTATCACGAAGAGCACCAGCAGTGGAAATGCGAAATCTGATTCTGCACTCATAATAAACAACACCACCGCCACCACAACCATATAAGCCAATTGCACATGTGGTGACTGGAAAAATCTCACGTATGCGAGGAGTAGGGGATAAAGCCCTAATCCTACCAGCAACCACAAAAACTTTAGCCACCCGCGTAAAGCTCCATATATGAAGAGTAGCAGTGAATATATGACATATATTACCCACAACATTAGCCACCAGTCCATTATTGCATCAAAACCAGTTATCCAGGCCATATTCTTGTTTAACCTTCAAATAAGGTTTGAACAACTGGTACGCTTGCCTCGGAAGACTGGAAGAAGAAGAATATTTTAGGGCGGCGGTTTTGATACGGAAGAGTTTATCTCACAGGCTCATATTTTATCCAGCCGGCACAACGACGTGCCGGCTTTCTGCGCCGGTCGTTGTCGAAGACGGCAGAGTAATATACAAATCTGTGATTTCCCTCAAGATGTGATGTTTGCTTTTGCTTATGGTAAAGAAAAATAAACTTTGGTGGGTAAATTTGGTATAATTTCCAAAAATCTATTTTTGTATAGCATACTTGCAACCATGTGGCATTAATCTTATGGATGTGCAACATTTATTCAAGGGTTTTCTTATTCCGTTTTAATGATCTTAAGTGATTTATGCATTATAATCTAATGACCCCTAGTTCTCTTTCTTTGTGAGTTTTATTATATATATATATATAAAATATGTTGAGAGATATTCTTTTCAAGGCGTCCAATTTTTAATCAATTTCTTACATAAAAGTGCAATGGGTGCCTCGAGAAGGATATTTATCAACGTATTTTATATATATGCTAGTAGCATTCACAACACGACATGGAAGACATAAAATTAATTAGCGTTAGGGTTACAATCAAGATGAGGAATAGGGTTAGGGTTAGAGATAAGATTAGGATTAGGGTTGGAGTTAATGTTACTATTAGGGTTAGGGTTAGGGTTAGGATTACAATCGTGATGAAGAATATGGTTAGGGTTAGAGATAGAATTAGGATTAGGGTTAGGTTTATTGTTATGATTAGGGTTAGGGTTAGGTTTAGAGATAGGGTTATGGTTAGTGTTAGGATTAAGGTTAGGATTAGGGTTAGGATTATGATTACGATGAAGAATAAAGTTAGGGTTAGAGATAGAATTAGGATTAGGGTTAGGGTTATTGTTACGATTAGGGTTAGGGTTAGGGTTAGGGTTAGCGATAGGGTTATGGTTAGTGTTATAGTTAGGGTTAGGGTTATGGTTATGATTAGGGTTAGGATTACTATTAGGTTTTAAAATAGAAATAGGATTAAAAATATGGTTAGGATTATGATTACAATGAAGAATACAATTAGGGTTTGAGATACAATTAGGATTAGCGTTAGGGTTATTGTTAAGATTAGGGTTAGGGTTAGGGTTAGTGATAGGGTTATGGTTAGTGTTAGGATTAGAGTTAGGCTATAGTTATGATTAGGGTTAGGATTACAATTAAGTTTAGAAATATAAATAGGACTAAAAATAGGAATAGTGTTAGTATTAGGATTAAGGTTAGTGTTAGGGTTAAAGATAGAATTAGGATTATGGTTGGGGTTTGTATTAGTTTTAGGATTATGGTTAGAATTAGAATTATGGTTGGGGTTAGGGTTAGAGATAGAATTAGGATTATGGTTAGGGTTAGTGTTAGTTTTAGGATTATGGTTAGAATTAGGGTTAGAGATAGAGTTAGGATTAGGGATAGGGATATGGTTATGATTATGATTAGTATGAGGATGAGGGTTATGGTTAGGGTTAGAGATAAAATTGGGATTAGGGTTGGGGTTATTCATAATATTAAAATTAGGGTTAGGTTTAGGTTTGGGGTTAGGGTTAGGGTTACAAATAGAATTAGGGTACAATTAGAGTTAGGGTTGGAGATAAGGTTAGGATTAAGGTTAGGGTTAGGGTTAGGGTTAGGTTTAAGTTTGGAATTAGAGATAGAATTATGGTTATGGGTAGGGTTAAAATTATGGCAAGCCTTAGGATTAGAGTAAGGGTTACAATTAGAGATATAATTTACACTAGGATTGGGGTTTGGGTTAGAGATATAATTAGGGTTACAAATAGGGTTAGGTTTAGGGTTAGGGAAAGGATTATTCTTAGAGATAGAATTAATTTAGGGTTAGGTTTAGATGCTTTGTTTTCATACAATTGCTCACAAAGGCAACATATCTTGCAATTCCTATAACAATTATTTTTAAGCAATCTCTATAAATAAAAGAAATTGTCAGCCTAAAAAAAATGACATACATTCAAATCCTAATTCCAAAATTAGGATTCAAAAATCATAAGCTATTCTTAAAAAATAAGATTTAGGGTTGTTTTTTAAAGCCCTTATAGCCAAAATTTGTAGATTTTAAATCTATCCAGCAAATGAGTGCAGATTTCAAATCTTTTAGATAAAATTTGTATATTATTAATCTTTCAAACCAAAAACTATAGATTTTAGATCCCTTCAAACCAAAAATTATAGATTTAAAATCTTTCATACCTCAATTATAGATTTTCAAGTCATAGAAAAGAAACTTTAAATTTTTGAAAGCACTTGCAACCTTAAAGTTTAAAGTGAGGAATTTTAAACCAAAACAATGGCTATTTCTAGCCTACATGTATGGAATTTTTAGCCAGCAAGGGAAAAAATTTAAATATCGTTTGGCCTATAAAAATATAGGCATTTCCCGTGTCAAGAGGAAATGCCTTCTTACTAATAGCCCTAGACATGAACAAAACACCAAAATCATGAGTATGATTGTAGAAAATAACACTACCACCAATAGACTCAAGTCATAAAATTTATTTTTTCTTTGGTTGTAGAAGTAGAAAAAAAATCAATTTTTGAGAGTAAAATTAAAAATAACACCATAGCCGACATAAAGGCCACATAAGGTCAAAGGATATTACTATTTTATGCAATGGGAAAATCCAAGATTTATTAACAAAGACAATAAATGATACCTTATGGTCAAGGGACAATAGAATGGATGCGCCTCCACATGAAAAAACCTTGACATTCACTTTGCTAAAGTAGCTCATCATCACCTTCTACCATTGTATCTCGCTTAGCAGATCACCACAAGCCTTCATCTCTTGAACAAGAACCTTGAATGCAATCATCTTTTGCAGAAAGAAGCTTCCTGAAAGAAAAATAGGATGAAGCACAAAGAGATTATTGCAAAATGAACTCAAAAAATGGTAGACATAAAATTTTGAAAAAAACACCAAGCTCTATCAAAGTTGAAGGATCCAAGAATGAGCGAAATTGGTTATATAAAAGTTAATGTTATTGAAACTTCCTAGTGACGCTTCCACTATCAACAGTTTCATTTTAATGATAGCGCACACCACCATTTTTTCTTTTGTGTATTCTATTGTCAGTTACCTCCATGCCTCATCTTCCAACACTGCCATCTACACGTCAAATTTGACATGAAGATTTTTTCTTGACAAAGGTTTTTGTTGCCACTATAGAACATCTCTCAACATAATGATAATTACATGAGAGATTTAGGTTTTTCATATTTATTTGTAATTGTTATATTGTAAGTGTAGGTCTTTTGATTCATTCACATCTGATTACATTTCAATCTTTTCTTCATATTAATTGAATAAGATCGATTATTTGGTTAACCTCTTCAATCATCTTCCCAAAATTAATTTTAAAATAGAATATTTATTTGATTAACACATCTTTTATTCCCTTTTTTATATAATTTACCTTAAATTAAATAAATTCGCATTTATTTAATAAGTGTGTCTTTCACATTCTTTTCCTCCAAAAATTAAATAAATACAAATTTATTTAATTCTCTCAAAAACCCTCTCAATAAATTAGTTGACTAAGTTTAGTTAATTAATCTAGTTAGTCCACTTGCACAAATCAAAATGTGATTAATTTAATTATTCATTTACATATCTCCCCATAAAATTATAGCCAACTATTTATCTTAGAAAATTATCACCATCTAATTTATACATGCTACTTTCACATGTGCAAGAACTCAAATTTCTCAAATCTCACCCCCATGTGATTCTCACATATGTGTGATAGTAATCACATGCCATATCACTCTTCCCTATTATCCAAGTCTCAAACTTGTGTGAGGATCATATGATATTCTCTTTTCAAAGAGGTGAAGCTTAATATGGCTAACTATGTTTATATGCTTATTGTGATGTCTTGGTTTGGTCATGACCCATGCACAATTTTTAAACCAAGCTAGTAGGGAGATCTAGAATTATATGGGTCAAACATTTTTGTAAGATTATTCCATAATTTATGAATATATTTTTAAAAATCGCACCCATGATAAGTATACATGAATAGCAATCAAATCTTCTCATAAATTCTATTAGGAAAATATTAACTAATGTATAGCTTGAATAATCAACAAGGATTGCATTAAGAAAGAAATGAATACAATTTCTATGACTAAGACACTTCACTAAAGTGGATTTGTTGAAGAAATAAATTATTTAATTACCTTCTTCAACATAATCCTAAGAAACTTGACTACAAAATAGTTTCATCAATGGATGTTCCATTTTATTGCAAGGATTCTAGAAGGAAAATAATCCATATGTTTGGGTGCCTTGATTAGCAATAATCTATACAATCATTTCATAAAGTTTTAAGCATAAAAATGATTTTGTATGATGTCCTATCTAGTGTATTAAATTTTCAAAGGGGTAATCCTCCCTAGGTTTCAAAGGGAAGTTATCATGGGTGTCAAACAAAATATAGTATACAAATACTACTCTTAGAGCTCAAAAAATTAAATATTGTTGGAGGATGAATACTTTTTTTTTTTACTTTCATTATAATATTGTTCAATAAAATAATGATAAATTAATGATATTTGAAGATAGTTATTTCCATATGGTTAAATTGAGTTATTCAATTCCTTACTTTCAAATATATTAGGGTTAGATGATTCATTATTGCCCCAAATAGGCTCCCAAGATATTTCAATGAAAGAATATTTTACTAGAGTTATGTCAATAATTAGTTGAGTCTTAGAAGGTTCCATCCAAAAAGCATAATAAAGTCATCCAATTCCCACTTGCAATAGGACATTACAATTTCCCAACTCTAGCTATTACAATAATCATATATAAACAAAATTAGCCATAGTAAGCTTCACCTCTTTGAAAAAAGAATATCTTGATTTATTTAAAACCTTCATCAACCCACTTCCATTTTATAATTTGAAAACCTTAACTCATTCAATCCAATTATTTTTTAGCCCTCACCTTGTCATTTTTGTGTTATTAATGTTGTTTTTTCTACCACATTTTTCTTTGCATTTGTATCCTCACACCCATGTTTACCCTCTTCAAGTGTCATTTTCTATTATCCCACATTTAACCATTGTCCTTTTGATTTAAAATTGTTTTCTCCTCACCTATTTTAGTTTCATTTGAAGTTTCACACCCCGTCTTGTTGTTACTGATTTACTTTTACCTTCACGGGTAAATAGGATGGTAAATGCAATCATGATTTTGATATGCTTGCTAAAAGAATGGAATACTGAAATATATATTATGTGAAAGTGTTGATAGCTGCTTAATATGGCTTTGAAACAGTAATTATGTTTACATTGATGAAGAACATACATTGCTATCTATGAATATGCTAAAGTTTTAAGATGCATATGGATTTATTATGAACGTCTAACTACTATTGCAAATGTGCTAAGCTAGTTGTAGGGATAGGTTCATTCCTTCAAAAGGGAGGGGGAGTATCACTCAGGAGAAGTGATTGGTTGGGTAACCCTAAATGAAACCTAACTAATCTTACACACACACTCACAATAGAATGGTTGAGTCAAGTCATAGTGTTGGAAATTGGTAAGTAATCCTTTAGTATGGTGTGTTTGCATTAGTAAGGATCTTGAGTATTGTATGAGTGCTTGATTGTAGTTGAATGTGTATATAAATATATACATGATATATACATATGTATACATGTGTCGATACATATGTATGTGTGATAAACATAAATTTCCATTCGGGTATATCAATATATGTAGACATATGTATACATGTACATAGAGAAATACACACACACACACATGTATATACAATTGATATTATTATTTGAATGTTAACTTTATTGTATTCATTTGTATATCAAATGTATATATGTACTTGATTGACATGGGATATATATATATACTCATAGACTTATATATATGTACATGTATATATAAATATATTTATATATGTATGAATAATGAAGGCTGATTTATTTATATAATTAATAGAGGCCGATTTGTATATGTTGTGCAAAACATTAAAGGTCGAACTATGCAAAGTAATATGCAAATGATCAAGGCCGATATGAAGTATAAGCCATGGTTGATACTACTTAAAATGCAATGCTATTTGATAGTAGTATATTGTTTCTACCTTGAATGCAATTATCCAAAGGTAAAGTGTTGGAAATACTAAGTGTTGTCAGCAAATAATGTGTTTGGAAAGCATAGGCTTGAGCACTATTATTATGGAGTCGACTCATCTTTTCTCTGTCAATGGAATAGACTATGACCAAGTCGGTATAAGGTAGGTGTTTCCTGCAAATTATGGACTATTTCATCATAATAAACCATGCCAAATGAATAGGAAGTTGGCTAATACATGGTGCAAAAATATGAAAGATCTATTTTTGTAGAAGTCTATTTTGGTTGCCAGTCAAGTCTATTTTGGTTGCAAGTTGATTATCATCTTTTAGGAATGTGCATATTTGAATTGGTCTTGAGCTATTGTCAAGCCATAGGGGTCAACCTGTAGAATGCCAAGCTAAGTTTTCACTTAGATTTTTCCACCTTTTTGTTGTGTGAGGTGAGTAGATCTGCATGTAGAGTGTTGTCGACTGGCATGCCTTATATTTTGGCATCAATTCCTCACTTTTTTTTTATAAATAGAAGGGATAGCTCTCTCATTTGGGATGGACTAATTCTACAAATCTATCCTGCTGCAAATATTTTGAGAGCTATATTTTGTGAGAGCTTAGAGTTATTTTGTGAGAGCTTAGAGTTACTTTGTGAGAGCATTAAGTTTTCTTGTGAAAGAGGACATAGTGAAGTATCACTTTAAGTGGAAAAGTGAAGGCTAGCAAGTTGTCTTTGGAAGGTTGTGCATCAAGTCAGTCAATTGGATCAAGTGTATTACAGGCGTGAGGATCTAATCTTCTTTTATTTATCTTTTATTATTAAAGAATGAGTCTTGCTTACTTTGATTGGATTTTCTTTGGAATGCTTTCTTTAGGGAATCATAGTGTTTTCTTATGGAAAGAAAAAGAAATTGTTTTATGCTTTTCTATGAAAGTGTTTTATATACTCCATAATAGGAGTGTATGTTTATCATTAGTATTATATACTAGGAATGATGGAACATGATTAGTTTAAGGAAGTGTCTTAATTCTCCTACATACCCTATACAAGGATTTAGATAATGATGTTCTATACATAGATAGTTTAGACTACATGTATAATGTGAAATACATCAATGTCATGAAGTAACTTGACACTGTTATCTTATTATGCTAGGAAACATTAGGAATTATAAGGTTTAGCAATACATCAATGGTGATGGAGTGAAAGATATATTAGGAACATGTGAAGTCATACAAAACCATATCGATAATCTATACTTGAATGATCACTTGATCATTACCTAACTATTGAATGAAACCCTAGGTTGAGAGTAACCTATGCGAGTCTAGAAGTACATTTGATTAATGAATGAAACCTAGGTTAAGAATTAACCATTAGATTGGAGCATATACTTGATTACTCATTGGAACCAATAGGTTGAGGATAACCTACTTGGATGGATTATGTAGTCGATATTTGTTTAAAATACTCTAGTTTACATTAACCTACACAATCTAGTTGATTATTGATTAAAGATTATATCTGGGATTGGGGTATAATAAGGTTGAGACTCACCTAAGTGGTTAAATAGATCACTTGAGTTTATGAGATACTAGATGTTTGGATACATAGGTTGGATTACCTATTGAGTTAGAGTTGATACTTGATTAGTTGATTTACACTCTTGATATAAAGTCATATTGTTAACAAGATTATACTCTCTTGAATAACTCATTTTATTAAGGAGATTACACTCTCGAATGGAATCATCTATTGGTATTCTTCAATTGAGATCATTCATTGATGTGTCTATACTCTTGATGAGAACCACTTATTAATGTGATATATTATTGAATGGAGTCAAGTATTTATGAATATTAAATCTATGATTAGATGAATCTTATGTACTTTAGACTTCAAAGTTAAACCTAGGACTAGGTTGTCCATTGAAGGGAATAGCTTGTTAAGATGTTTATGCAAAGTTAATGTGTAGACTAGAAAAGCTCATAAGTTATATCTAGGATTGATATATCCATTGATGGGGGTAACTTATGTTTAGGTTTTATTGGTAGAGATACCATTGTATTTTGGGGAAAGGGCATTAGGTTATTTCTTAGGTTAGGGATTACCTATGTAAGAAAATTACCTAAGCATAGTTTATGAACAGTCATAATCAAAACCGAGCTATAGAAGTGTATGTGAATACGAAGACTGTCGTTTGAAGTACTAGGTGAGAAAACTTTGGCCAAAGTAGTGTAAGTAGCCATTGTTTATACTGTTAGTTCACTATGTTCCTTTTATGCATTCTAGTTCAATATTTTCATACTCATAGGGAAAACGACAGTATGATTATGTTTTGGTTTGTAGGACACAACACTAAGCTCAAATAGGCTATTGTTATGGGGTTTACCAACCAATCTCTTCATCAAAGGGTAGGGCCATCTTGTCATATGTGACAGATGTGTAGGGACTGAATTTGAGTTCATGGTTGGCAAAAAAACACTTGAGTGATGCTTCTCCTCATTAGATGGTGGTCGAGGTTTGTAGATTTTGTGCCAGTATTGGGGACATCTAGAGTGTATGCACGAGGAAGTTTGGACATCCAAAAGGTATGCACCATTGCAGCGACATCAAGACCAATTTGTATACCTATTGCTAGATGAAGCCTGGAAGAGCTATGTATGTATCATGTACCCATTTATATGGAAGGATGTAATATTGAATGATAAACTTGAGTTTACTCAATATGAAATCTATTTTTTGGAAAGATTTGTGAAATTACAATGAAATACAATAAAAGTTTGGAAATAGTGTTATTTCAAATGTGCATGTAATTTACATTATGGAAAGATTTTTTTTTTATTGCTAAGTTATGGCATCATTGAGCATTCACTTGAGGTGAAATATTTGGAATTTTATTGAGTAGAACACCGAGGTTGTTACATGAAGCCACATTTTTTCATTTTCTTCCTATGTTATTTCCAAAATATTTCTACTACTCCACTTGGTTTATATTACTTCTTTAATATCAATTGAGAAATTAGCACATTAATCTTACTGGTTTATTATTTGAATATATATAATTTCATTATATAGACTATGTGATAAATTCATGCATAATTTGTACGTTGATTTATATTAAGCTTGAAATTCCACAAGAGGACTAACTAAAGAAAACTCTCCCTAACCATTTTTTTTGTAAGGTTTCCATTCATATTATCAATGGTCATGTCATTTATAAAAAATATAAATATTTCTAGACTTATTTGTAGAAGTAAAGCATACTTTAAATACAATGAAGAAGCTCCCTTGAATTTTTTAAGTGGCGACATGATTTCCAAATCTTGATTTGAGATCCAAAATAACTATTTTTAAGGTCCAATATTTTTATCATAAGTCTATATTAGTATCTAGGGTCCATGCCTAATTAAAAATAAGAAATTTAATAAGTGAGAATTATCCATTTCTTACCTTATATCTCTCTTTTTCCATGATTCAAGAATAGAAATTCAATTATTTATTTTGCAACCTCCCTTGTCATTCAAAAGCTAAAATCCTTTGGCACACATCTACATGCTATTACCAACATAGATTCTATCAATTTCAAAACCATATATTATAATATTCTAGGTGAATTTATTTCATCTCTCCAACTTATAGTATTTTCCCCATTCATGTGTATTAGAGCTTTATTACTTTGCATCAAATACCATGTGTTATATTATTCTCTAATAGATGTGCATTTTATAATATTAACAAATATATCAATATCATCTCTAGTAAATTTTAGGACCCCACCATATGTTGGCAATAAGTGTTGTCATTGATGTCAAACCTATATGGGTTGTCATTGATGTCAAATGTATTGTTGAAGTATGTACATACACTAGAAATAGTTGTTGCATAGTAGTGGTTGTATAGATGATCTTAGTTGGTGTATGTCTATAGAATAGTATTGTACACAAGGGGGACCCATCACCCCCAGGACTCCAGGCTATAGGAGAGCCTAAAGGAACAGTTTTCCCTAAACTACCTCAGGTTTTCTAAACAAATCAAAAAGGACAAGGTATTAAGGCTAAAAAGGAAGGGAAAATAGCTTTCCATTTTCCTTCTACTAAAACCAGATGTTCATAGGATTAGAAGAGCCAGTTTCCATGATTCAGTCTATTTCCCAAAAAACTCACTATTTGAGGATGACAATGCGAATCTCAGACTCTAGTGTGGTGTGCTAGTGTCTTAGGGACGTATTGGCATTCGTATGGATAGGGGTCTAGAAAATAGGCAAAAGCACAAGAAACCTACTAACTACTTGACTATGTGATGTTTTATGTATTGATATAGAATAAAAAGGTACATAAACAATGAATATGATGAAAAGGACACTTAAATGAACTGTGGTAGAAATGAGAAGGAGAGTGAGAAAATGTGCCTTTTCACCCACAAGTTGACTCTTCAAGTAGCTCCACTTGAACACATAGGAACGAGAAAATTTTTGGGGTCGTTTTAGAGGAATCCTTTAGTTAGTCCCACATTTCAGTTTTCCCACCTCCATGGATAGTGAAATAGCCACAAAGGGTAGAAAGTGATAAAGAAAGTGATAAAGAAAGTAGAAGCAAAGTAGAGAGCAAAAACAACTAGTATGCTACTCAATAAACAAGATGATGCAAAGTGAATAACAAAGTACAATATCACCTCCTCAACTATGAGCTCCTGAGGCCAACTGTAGGAGGAAAGAAGTGTCTCAAATGGAAATGATGTTGCAATGAGAACGTGATGCTAAAGCCAAGTGAGGAGCTTGTAGCCAAGAAGAGATGGTGTAGAAGAAGGAATGGAAGATCTAGAATGAAAGAGTGCATGAAGTGAGAGTGAATGAATCCAAGATGGATTGAATGAATGAGAGTAGAACAAGAGAGAGTCCAATAGAGTGAATGAATGTGGAAGAATGGATTTGAACTAGCACAAGGGAGGCAAAAGACCCATTTTTCATCAATCAAGGATGCAGGAGATGTTACACTTCACGATCAATGAGAAATGTAATGTTCCTATGGATTCTAGAGGTAGAAATCTTGTCATGATGATAGTGTGGCATGGGGACATCTATGTGGCGCATACGTGTCCCCAATAGATATTCCTCCACCAATGCAAAATGACATGACTAGTTGGAAGGAGCTAGGTGACAATGGTGAAATTGTATCATCGAGTTTATATTTTCTAAGGTAGGGGTGATGAAATGGGGAATTTTCCTAGGGGTACAAATTTGCTATTTTTCCCCCACTTTAGTGATTATGCATGTCAGTATGAATGTGAGGTAAAGTAGAAATAGGTTGAAGAGAATATACCTTAACCATTGAGGAAGTAGATCTCTGATCTGGCACACGTGAATGTATAGGAGATGGCTCTACATGTTCTCGGTCTTGTAGGGAAACCTTGATGTGAAAGAGAGAGAGAGAGAGATAGATGGATCCACATGTACTTGGTCCTTAAAAAATGGCTCCATAGATTTGTAGTCTCATAGAAGTTGAAAAAAGGCTCTCCAGGTTCTCAATCCTTTGGAAGTGCCTCCACGGGTTCTTGGTCTCGTAGAAGTTGGAAAAAGGCTCTACAAGTTCTCAATCTTGCAAAAAGAAGGAGCTTCACAAGTTCTCGATCTTGTGGGGCTTGACATGAAAGGAATCCATAGGTGCTCAGTCCTAAATATTTTGATGCAAAAGGCCCTTATAGGTGCTCGGTCCTGCAAGGTAAGCTTGATGAGGTGCTTGGTCCTTCTAGGAAAGATTGATAGTAAAAGCGGATTTATAGGTGCTCGATCTTGCAAAGCAATGTGTTAAGTTGCAAACAAAACATGTTAGGTAGAAAAGTCAAAACAAACAGACACATCAAAGAGCAAGGAATGTAGGAGAAGTTTTCAAAGGGGTCCCCTCGAAAACCCTCCAAGATAGCAAGGGGCCCACGCAAAAGGACACTCCAATTTGAAAAGCATAACATTTTTCACAAATGATTATGTCATCAAGTAATCCTTTTGAAAGATCACTTTCATCAAGGAATTTGATAAAAATAGTGCTCCATATCAAAGGAAAATTTTTAGACTTCATCAGAAAAAGTACTCATTTTTTGAAGGAAATGTTTCAAAAAAAATTCTATGAATTTGTTTTCGAAAGAAAAATATCACAAAGGAGTCCTTGTTGAAGAATGCATTTTTGGAAAATAAAAATAAAATAGTAAGGGATTAATTGGCCATTGAATTCACCTTATTGAAAATCGGAGAAGGGTAGTAGCCCCCCTTAGGATGGTGTGTGTGAAGCAGAGGAGCATGTGGCGTCCTAAGGAGAGAAAGAAGAAGCAAGGATGTTGTGGCCCATGATACATTGCAAGATGTATATGTGGAAATGTTTTCACACATGCAAGGTACAACATGTAAGCACCAAAACATCACTAAGAAGATAGAGAGAGACAAAAAAAAAAGACAAAGAAAATGAGAAATAAGAAGAGATGAGGAAATAAAGAGGCAAGGGGATCTAGGAGTTTGGGGTTAGATCAGTTCATATGTATAAATAGGTAGCACTCGGTGTATTAATGAAAGATCATCAATCCCCAAGGTTCCCAGATCATGAAGAAGAGCACATGAAAACAAAATAAAAATAAAAATTTAGGTCAACATGGAAGGAAGGCCTAAATTCCCCCAACACTTTGCATTTTCCCCAATTGTCGAAAATCAAAGTCACAACATATAGAAGAATGATGAAAAATATAGAGGAAGTTCATGAGAAATTTTCTAGGCCTATATCCAAGCTCCTACAAGGGTAGTAAGGGTCCTCCAGGAAGGATCACAAACACATAAATACAAGCATGTGGGAAACACAACACAAACACAAATATAATATATAGATAAAGAAGAGGTACCCCCTACTCCTCATCAACCAATAGGTCATCCTTCTCCCAATCTAAATCATTATATGGGGAGGAAGGATGGGCCTACAAGGGTGAGATAGCAAGGGGAGCACCCTCTGACTCTCTTGCAACAAGGGCCAAGGAAGAAGGCCACTCGAGGTCCTCTTGGCTATGCTCTTGTGAGGTGAAGGTCATCAATATTACAAAGATTGCTTGACAAATCTGAGACATCACCCACTGAGTTAAATATGTACTTCACCATATTTCCATGTGTTAATTGGGCAATAGAAGGAGGTGCTTGAGATTCACTTCCAACCTCATCAAGAGGGGTAGTGACAAAATTAGGGGACACTGAGGCTGACTCCATCACAAGGATGGTGAAAGAAAAAGAAAAACTAGCTCTTGAAGAAGGTAAGCCCTTCTTCCGACCACCAATCGAAGTGAGGTCATCCTTCAGCTTATGCTTCAATGAAGGATGTTGTATCCCCACAGAAGAAGAAGAGGCGAAGGGAGAAGACAGAGCCGTGACAAACACTACTATTATGTTTGGAATGTCTATGGGATGAGAAAATGGAGGGATCTATGGAAGGGACATCAAAAGTAGAGGCTCTGTGGAAGGAGTGATGAATACCCATAGCCTTTTGGGTGAGGGTCATCAGCACCAATCAGAGGATCTAGAAGCAAAACTGAGGTGAGTGGAACTAAAGTAGAAGGAATAGAAGGAGGCACAGTAGGAGGTGTTGAAATAGGAGCTATTGGCTCCCATTCTTTCTTCCATAAGGAAGATTGTTTAGCAACTAAATCCTTTCTCCTATGCTTGTGCTCATGTGCAAGTTTGTTGTGTTTTCTCCAGGCAGTAGAGGTCACATCCTGAGAAGGGATGGGAGGCTCCTGTTTTTCATAGAAGTGTCCACAATCATTGTCAGTGGAAGGAAAATATCCTAGAAAGAAGCAGGAGTAGGAAGCATAGTATTTGAAACAACAAGTGGAGAAGCAAACATGAGTGCATTAGTAGTGGGCTTCTTTTCATTCACTACAAGAGGGGTAGGAGGAGGAGGAATGATAGGAGGTCATGGAGATCGAGGCATGGGGGAAACTCCATGAGGACCCTTCCCCTTGTCATAAACAATAGGTTTAGGAATTGTGGCCAAGATGGGAAGTTCAAACACCTGACACTTAGCTTTTTTCCAAGCAGGAACCATTGAGCTGCCCATGCGAGGCATGAGAGGAAGAGCCAAGGATGCCACAAGAGTATGATAAGTAGAAGTGGATGGAGTAGGAGACATAGAAGAGGGATGTCCATGGTCATGAGAAAGCTTCCCCTTACCTTTTTGTTGGAGGAGATAGCTTGTTTATGCACAATCATAGAACCTTTTACTGAGATAACATAGGGAGATATTGGATAGGTCACTTTTGGCACCATTACCCTAGTATTATACTTGACATAGGCATGATATAGCAAGTACGTCCTTGGAGGGAGAAGACTGATGAGAGTGGGCCAAAAGTGATCTAACGAGAAGCCCCCATGTGACACTAGGGATTTATAACTAATTTCATGCACAACATGCATAGATACCTCATGAGATAACTTGAGACAATTATGAATCAGTGAAGTAACACCATTCATGGAAACTAGCCACGGGATGCCCAAATTCACCCTAAACAAGTTCAACTCTGAAATTATGACAAAAGAGGTATCCATGGCCCTGGTCCTACCATGACCAAAAGAGTAATAGAACCAAGAGGAGGTACTAAGATTCCATCATGTGTGCATATAGTGGCCTTCGATTCTTCATATTCCTCCATATGCAAAAATATTACCAGTGGAGTTTCTTCCATTATAACATTCACTCGAGGTTGTGGCATCAACTAGGACACTAATCACAATGTTCCCATTGATGTGAGTGGGAATGTACAAGGGAGAAGGCTCTTTGTTCATAGGTAAATCCTGGAGGTAAAATTTATGTCTGGTGATCCTCTTGCAAGCTAGGTGGAGGCAATACCTATGAATGGGAGAATGTTAACGTACATAGGTGGAACAAACTTAGTGGACATAAAAGATTAAGAGAATGGATAGTGACCTATCTAAATTATATTCCTAAATATCCAAGAGCCCTTCTAACTACGTAGCTAGGGGTCATAGATTGGGTTGCAAGGTTGCATGCCCTGTAACACATAAATCTACAACATGCCTAGGATACAAGAGAAGGTTCTTTGATACCAAGCAATGAAATGTAAATATTTCACTTCAAGTTTTCCAAAATGTAGATAAGGGGAACTGTCACCCCCAGGACTCCAATTCATAGGAGAGACCCAAGGAATGGGCTGCCCTAAACTACCTTGGGTTTTCTAAAAAAATTGAAAAGTACAAGGTACTAAGGTTGAAAAGGAAGGGAAAATAGCTTACCAATTTCCTTCTACTAAAACTAGACACTCACAAGGTCAGAAGAGCCAGTTTCCAAGGTTCGGTATTCTACCTAGACAACTCACTATCTAAGGATGGTAGCATGGATCTTAGACTCCAACGTGGCATGCTAGTGTCTCAAGGATGCACTGGCATTTGTATTGATAGGGGTCCATAAAACAAGCAAAAACACTATAAAGAAACCTACTAACTACTTGACTATGTGATGTTTTATGTTTTGATAGAGAATAAAAAGGTACAAAAATAATGAATATGATGAAAAGGAAACTTAAAGGAACTATGATAGAAATGAAAAGGAGAGTGACAAAACATGCCTTTTCAGTCACAAGTTGACTCTTCAAGTAGCTCCACTCGAAAACACTTGCACACACAAGAACGAGAAAAATGTTGGGACTATTTTAGAGGACTACCTCATTCAGTCCCTTGTTTTAGTGTTCCCACCTCCATGGATAGCTAGATAGCCACAAAGTGTAGAAAGTGATAAAGAAAGTAGAAGAATCTAGCACAAACAACTAGTATGCTACTCAATAAATAAGATGATGTGAAGTGAACAACAAAGTATAATATCACCTCCTCAACTATAAGCTCTCAAGGCTAATAGTAGGAGTAAAAAAGTGTCTCCACCATGTAGAGAAGATGAAGCTTGAATATTCTCCAATGGAAACGATTTTGCAATGAGAACGTGCTACTAAATCCAATTGAGGCGCTTGCAACAAAGAAGAGATGGTGTAGAAGCAGGAATGAAAGAGCTAGAATGCAAGAGTGAGTGAAATGTTAATGAATGAATCCAAGAGGGAGTGAATGAATGAGAGTAGATTAAGAGAGAGTCCAAGAGATTGAATGAATGTGAAATAATGGATTTGAACTATCAAAAGGGAGGGAAAAGACTCATTTTTCATTTGTCAAGGATGCAAGAGTTGTTACACTTTGCGACCAATGAGAAACATAACATTCCTATGGATTCTAGAGGCAAGAATCCTTTCAGGATGACAACACGACATGTAAACATCTGAACGATGCATTCACATCCCCAAAAAATATTCCTCCACTAATGCAAAATGATGCAGCTAGGTGGAAGGAATGAGGTGGCAGCAGTGAAATTGCATCAAGTTTACATTTTCTAAGGTAGGGGTGATGAAATGGGGAATTTTCCTAGGGGTACTACAAATTTGATCCATTACAAGTATAAGGAAGAATGTTGATCTATGTGTGATGCATAGGTGGGTACACTTGTTCAATTACATTTCCATCATTCCTACTATGTTATCATCTCAATTTGGTGTACCACACAGAGATAAGGTGCAGAAGTTTCACTAACACTAAGGCATTCACACTAGAGACTCTAAGGTAGAGTCATGGTAGTTTGGTCCGAATCTTTCCACTGTGCAAGGATCAGACTTGTGGTTTAGATGATACTTTTTCCAAGTTATGAAGGTTCCATATCCAAGAAATCAAGTCATCACACCTTTTATAGTGAAATTTATAAGTAACAGTGTTTTGGTCTGTGCTCTGATAGAGTACTATGTTGATGAAGGCCTACTGGAATGATCTGCATTCCTTCAAATTTGAAGTATTGGTCTTTCAGTTCTTTGAACATGTTCACTGGTGTTCATGAAATGCTACTTAAGAGTATCAAGTGTTGTGACCTTCTGTAAGTTCAATTTTTGAATAGCAATTTGCTACAATATGTCCAAGTTGCTTTGTTTCAATTTATTTTGCAAGTTTCTCCAATAGTCCAATTTCACCAACATAAGATGATCAGATCTTTCTGGAGAAGGTTAAAGGTATGTTGATGGTTACCTACATGTTTCACATCTCAATTTACATAGTATTTTTGGTATCTCCCCGATGGTGTAAAGTCAAATAGTGACAGTGTTGATGGTATTGATACTATTTAGGCTGACATAATTTATTTGTTCCATCTACAGTTGATATTGATCAATTAATATTATTTTAGAGATTGTGTTGTGATGTAATTGGGCCTTGACATTTTTTTATTGACCCTCAAGTATTTATCTCTTCATGATGAATATAACTGAAGAAAACCTATGCTATATCATTTGATTTATCAAAAAAGTCATCTTAGAGATGACCTATTTGAGGTGTTGAGTTGTTGTGAGGATATTTATAGAAGGAAAAATCATTTATGAAGATGATGAGTTACAAGAATATGAATTAATTAGAATGAAAATGATGAAGTTCCCAAAGTCATTGTAAAGGAATAATTGTGCAAAATAGTGACTACAACATCAACATGGGTTAGATGCTTCTTCATAGTAGTTCATAATAAATTTTATCAATCTAATTTTCATGTATCCTACTCTAAGAAAATGAGTCTCATTAGGTCCTTTCTATCTTTCTCTAAGGTTGTATACCTTAGTCTTCAAGTCCATAGGCAATGAGCCTTAAAAAATTGTAATTATTATTAGTAGTGAGCTACATATATTGTAAGTTAATCCTCACCATGGTTTTTCCCTCATTGGGTTTTCCACGTAAAAATCCCAGTGTCTCTATGTAATGCATGTGTTCTCTTTTGTTCTTTTTAGTTATTGTGATGTTTTATTAATCTTCAAATGGAATGGTTAAGTTTTAATATCTCTTGATTCACACCCCCTCACTTAGCACATCATTGTGTTCAATAATTGGTATCAAAGTCGAGTTCCTTGAGAAGCTTAACAACTAAGGTTGATCCTACTCTTGAACACATGGGGTCTATTGCAAAAATCAATGATATGTTTATTTCATAACAAAATTTAGAATTAATGGAACCTAAAGGTTGGGACATCAATCTACAAGATTTTGAAGTAGATTTTGAAGGAAAACTCTAGTCCACTCTTGAAGATTTGGATGAAGCAAGGTTGCAAAATTTCAAATTTGAGTGCATGCTGGAAAAATCAAAAGAGATAATAGATAAATTGAAGGGAAAAACTAAAGAATCAAAAGAAGAAATTAGCAAACTAAAATCTCAAATAGAAGGAGGCAATGGATGTGAAATGAAAGCCAAATAAGTTGAAGATATGATCTCAAAATTAAAATTCAAAGTTGAAGAAGGAAAGAGGATTGAGGATTTATAGAATGTCAAGTCAATGACAAAAAAATTGAATGCTTAGAGGTTGAGGAAGAAGTTCTATCCCTGAGAAAAGAACTTGAAAATATGAAAGAGAGAATTGAAAAAGGTCTAAAACTGAGAGGAGGTTCTAAAATTCTTAATGAATTGATTAACTCTCAAAATCCAACCAAAGAGAAATCCAGACATGGTTTTGAAAAAGGAAAAAGTCTTATATCCAGTGCATCTGCAAACTTGTATGATAACTTCAAAGAAGAAGGTAAATCTGAAATAATGGAAGAGAAAGCTTGCATAGAAAATCCTAAGGAGACATCCTCCAAAAATGTAAAGATAAATCAAAAATTAAATAAAGGTGGTGGATTCATTCCTATTTGGAACAAGAAAATAATTTCAAAAGACTTGGCCCTAAACAAAATGCTCCTATCAGGTTTAACAGTAACTACTATGCATGTAATAAGTTTGTTCATAAGGCAGTTGAATGCAAAAGAAAAGTACGTTAGAACTTTTTCAGACCTTCAAGGTACAATACTATAAACACTCAATCTCTTCATGGTTAGTATTATTATTGGAACAAATTTGGTCACAAGGATAATGAATGTAGAAGTAAAATGACAAGGAATAGTAATTTTATGACCTCTCAATCCTTCTATGGTTACTGCTACAAATGCAACAAGTTTATTTGTAAGGTTGTTGATTGCAGATCAAATGTGAGAAGAAGCAATTTTTCTCTACAAGTTAGTATCATCTGCTACAACTATAATAAACCAGGACACATTGTAAAATTCTGCAAGAGAAAGAGTGTAAGATCTTCTGCTCCTCAAAAGAAGCCTAACATTAGCTAGAAAAAGAAAGAGATGACCAAAGTTTGGCAGAAGAAAGATGAAAGTGAAGTGAAGAATCAATTTTTACCTCAACATGGTGTAAATGAGTCCTTTAGTAACTAAAGAGAGAGGATTGAGTCAAGGGATTTGTAATTACAGATCTTGTCAAACCCCTAAAATGTATGAGATGTTGAAGTCTTCAACATAATGATAAATAGTGATATGAATTTGGTTGGCCATGTTTCTAGAGAAAATACACCTTCTGTGAAAGTTTCCTAAAATATTATGTAGCTTTGTGATTTCATTGGTAGTAAAAAGCTTCTAATGTCAAGAACCAAGAAAGGCATTTAATATTGAATGATTAGGGTTGGTATGAATCATATTTAATCTCAAGTTGATAACAATTGATTTCATTTGAAAGATATCAAGTGTGTGCAAAAGTCATAGAAGTGAACAAGGTGTTCAAAAAAGTGTGTGCAAACCCTATAAAAAAAAATTCACAGGTATTTCTCTGGTTTGTATGAAAAAACCTAGTGATATCATGGCTACACCAATTGTCATTGATTTTGTTGAAAGGCCAAGACCAAAATTTAAGAAACATTCATACAAATACATGGAAACCAACAAGGATGAAGCATTCTCCCACATTCCTATCAATATACTGCATTTGAATGATGTCTACATATACATTCATTTAAAGTTGAATGAATACAACCATTTGAAGATGGAAGAGTTCAAATTCAATCATCTCCTGGGTAGTGATTTTCAGCTAAATTCAGAATATGCGAATGTGGAACTAAAAGGATTAGATGTGTGAAAGGGTTTTCCTAACTTTTTTTATGAATATGAATGGGCCAGAGTTGCTTTAAGCCGAATTCATGAAGATATATTTTGGATTGATCAAACCTATTTAATCAACAAGTTTATTTGTAAGGTTGTTGATTGCAGATCAAATGTGAGAAGAAGCAATTTTTCTCTACAAGTTAGTATCATCTGCTACAACTATAATAAACCAAAACACATTGTAAAATTTTGTAAGAGAAAGAGTGTAAGATCTTCTGCTCCTCAAAAGAAGCCTAACATTAGCTAGAAAAAGAAAGAGATGACCAAAGTTTGGCAAAAGAAAGATGAAAGTGAAGTGAAGAATCAATTTTTACCTCAACATGGTGTAAATGAGTCCTTTAGTAACTAAAGAGAGAGGATTGAGTCAAGGGATTTGCAATTACAGATCTTGTCAAACCCCTAAAATGTATGAGATGTTGAAGTCTTCAACATAATGATAAATAGTGATATGAATTTGGTTGGCCATGTTTCTAGAGAAAATACACCTTCTGTGAAAGTTTCCTAAAATATTATGTAGCTTTGTGATTTCATTGGTAGTAAAAAGTTGCTAATGTCAAGAACCAAGAAAGGCATTTAATATTGAATGATTAGGGTTGGTATGAATCATATTTAATCTCAAGTTGATAACAATTGATTTCATTTGAAATATATCAAGTGTGTGCAAAAGACATAGAAGTGAACAAGGTGTTCAAAAAAGTGTGTGCAAACCCTATAAAAAAAAAATCACAGGTATTTCTCTGGTTTGTATGAAAAAACCTAGTGATATCATGGCTACACCAATTGTCATTGATGTTGTTGAAAGGCCAAGACCAAAATTTAAGAAACATTCATACAAATACATGGAAACCAACAAGGATGAAGCGTTCTCACACATTCCTATCAATATACTGCATTTGAATGATGTCTACATATACATTCATTCAAAGTTGAATGAATACAACCATTTGAAGATGGAAGAGTTCAAATTCAATCATCTCTTGGGTAGTGATTTTTAGCTAAATCCAGAATATGCGAATGTGGAACTAAAAGGATTAGATGTGTGAAAGGGTTTTCCTAACTTTTTTTATGAATATGAATGGGCTAGAGTTGCTTTAAGCCAAATTCATGAAGATATATTTTGGATTGATCAAACGTATTTAATCACAAAGGAAGTTATCAGGGTTGTGAATGGTTTGTGCTCCACTAGATCAGTACTAGCACTAGAATCTATGAAGAATGAATAAGTTGTGTAATTTATCAGAGCTAAATTTGACAAAAGAAAACTAACTATAGATGGCATCATTGACCTTGGAGTTCAATATTTCATGATAGGTATTACATAAAAAAATTACTATGTAAATAGAGAGGTTCCAACTACAACCACCACCATCTATATTGTGCATCGGATGGTAAAGGAAGGAGAAGATTATGATGTTTTTGAACTCTTTCAATAGTAGTTTTTGAAGATTTTGCATAAAACCAAGGAGTCACACTACAAATAAAGGATCATATGTGTAGCTTTTTGGAAACCACTCAATGTAACACAATGTTTTGGGGTTTCTTTAAAACCTTCTAGAGTGAAATGCAAAGGAGGGGAAATACCCTCTCAACTTGTAGAAAGGTTCAAGGATGTGATCACTTTTCATGTTTGATAAAGATAATTGTTACATGGAAGCAGTTGAACCAAGGACTTCTTGGACTACAAGGATGCCCTATGAACTTCCTAGAGAAAATTGGATTGCATATACTAACATATTGCTCAGCAAACCGAAGGATACCAAGTAGAGAGATTCGGTACTTATGATGAAATAACAAATAAGAAAGTGGAAAATAATCCAAAAGAAAAGGTGGAGAAGAAAGTAGGAAAGATGATGTCGGATTTAAAGAGGGTGATTGAAATTGCCAAGGGTTTTGCGAAAGTATATCAAGCCACCATTACTAAGCCAACACTCAGAATGACAAGTAAATATACTTCTACCACTACCACCACTTCCAGACCTACTCAATCACCTCCTAGTAGAAAAATAGCCACTTCTAATGTTCTGATTAAAACCAATACTACTAAAAGAAATAATCCAAGAACTAAGAAGAAAGAAACAAGGGAAAATTTTACTTTAGTAAATGTGGATGATGATGAGGAAGATGAAGAAAAAGAAATGAAATCCTATATATTGAAGATGAGGAAGAAGAATACAAAATAAGAAGAAGAAGAAGAGATATCCATAGAAAAAGAAATTTAAGATGAAACAATGAAGTCTCCATTGGAAACATCTAAACATGTGCCTCTACAACTTGAGGCTACTATCAATGCAATTGTAGATCATGATGCACTGAAAGAGGTTGTTGAAATTTAAGATGTAATTCCCCCTGCTAACAAGGTCACAATTGATAAAGAAATAATTATTTATATGAGCAACTTCAATATGGCTCTAAATGAAATCATTGATCAACTTTTGACAAGCTTGATAGAAGTGCCAAGTAAAAAAAGAAATTGTGTTTTTGTAGAAGAAGCAAGGATGAGGCAACATGCATTAGAAAAGGCCGATGTATCCATATCTCATGAAGAAAGGTTCAAATTATTTCAATGTCAAGCACAAGAATTTAGAACCAAACAAAAAATAAATGTTCTAATGGGGGATGATAAAGACAAAATAAAAAGGATGGAAAATGAAATTGAAGAAAAGATAGAATTTTTTTTGGAAGGATTGAAGAATGTTTAAATCATTTGTGATCAAGCTCCTCTAGATACTCTAGATATACCTAATTTGTCTTCTCATGACATAGATTCCTCAACTTTTGAGGATAGTATGAGTAAAGATGATGAGATAGTTGAAAATGTTAAACAGAATGAGGAGAGTGCTCCTTTAGAGAATATAATTGCACAAGGTGTAGGGGATCAGAGTAAAATGGGTGTCTCACCTCCAAAGAACACTAAATCTGACAAAGAACGGAATGTGCCTCCCCTAGAGAAAGCTAATAAATAAATTGAAGGAATTTTCAGATAGAAAGAGGGAAAATATGTTTCCAATGTACACAAGGTGCAAGAAGTCTCTGGTATGGAGATAGAAAAAGAAGGGAAAGAAGAGGAAAAGGAGAAAGAAAATATTGAGCAAAAGAAAGAAGAAAATCCTAAGAAAGTTCAGGATGCAGAAGTAAAAGCAACTAAGAATCAAGATTCTTATATGGATGGAGGTTAGGTTTCTTCATCTATAGACTCTTTCAAAGATCTTGTAGGGATGCAAATGCAATTTCAATCGATAGTTACACCTTAGCTTTTGAAAATTCTCACTCTTGAAGGACAAGTTAACTTTTCAAACATTTCTCCCCTCCACAAGCTTCAACTAGGTGATGTTTTGCATGCATCCGCAAGAAAGGAAATTCTACAAAATCATGTAAAGAAGAGTGATTTAATTAATGACGTAGTAACTTGATTATTCAAGAAGGTTTACTAGGAGTAAAAATTGGTGTCTCCCTACCTCCAGAAAAAAACCTAAAACTTCTAATTAATTCTTTCAAGGATCATTCCTCTCACTTGGAGCAAAAGGTAGAATAAGACGCCCTGAGAAAGAAAAAAGAAAAAAGAATGGTTGAAGCCTCTGACTGGTGTGCTAATGCATACAATAACTTGTAGGAAACAATAGAGAAGTTTAAGGACTGTATGAATGAAGTTACTACTCTTTATCAATTCTATTTGAAATTTTCAAGCTCCACCAAAGACATTGAAAGTCAGATTGACTCTGTTGAGTTTCATATTACACAATTGACTGAGCCATATGATATATCAAGAGATATGGACTGATCCACTAGGGTAAAAATTAAAAAATTTCATGTACTTTTGACATTGCTTCTAGACCAAAGAGAGCAATTAAAGAAATAATTCAGTTCATTAAGAGAAGCAGTCAATTTGTGGCTTACATCATTATCAGATTTGTTGGTCAAAGAAGTGTAGGTGGGTAAGAAAATGAAGAATACTAGAAAAATAAGTGAGACTGAGGATTTGTGCATAGAGTTTAAATGTCAAAGCCATATTCTCACCTCAACACAATAATATTGGGTTGCAACCCTAGAGCAACTAAAGTTAACTTATAAGAGTATCCTACCTTCTAAGGAAGTTTCAAAGATATAGATAAGATGATTTTGGCTGTATAATTTTGGTAGATGATTGCAATATTTTTTTAAATGTACATAGCACTAGTTTTAGGGAATCTCCATCTCAGGGGGAGTATATAGTAAGGGTCATTTCATACAGTTTTGGATATCATTCCATTTTCTCTTGATGTCAAAGGGGAGAGAAACATATGTGTGTTGCCATTAATGAAAAAGGGGGAGATTTTTGGAAATAAGTGTTTTCATTGATGTCAACCCAATATGGGTTGCCATTGATGTCATATGTGTTGCTAAAGCATGTACATACTCTAGAGATAGTTGTTGCATAGTAGTGGTTGCATAGTTGATACTAGTTGGTGCATGTCTACAAAGTAGTATAAGGAATAATGGTGATCTATGTGTGATGCATAAGTGGGTACACTTGTTCTAGTATGTTTCTAGCATGCCTTCTATGTTAGCATCTTAATTTGGTGTAATGTACATAGAGACAAGGTGTAGAAGTTTCATATTTTTTGAAATGTTGATAGCACCTAAATTATCACATAAGATAGAGATAGGTTCATCATATGATACTTTGATATATTTCAATGTCTGCTTCATCCACAACACCTATGTGCACAAGATGCTACAACAATATATTCTACCTCTACATTAGATAATGACACTAAATCATGTTTCTTACTCAACCAAGAAACTAGTCTATTTCCAATTAAGAAAGCACCTCCACTTGTACTTTTTCTATCATCTGCACAACCTGCCCCATCCACATCTATATAAGCACTCAAGGAGAAGTTAGTAGCCTTAGAATACCATAGATCATAGTTGGGTGTGCTCTTCAAATATATGAATATCCTTTTGACTACTGCCACATTTGATTCTCTAGGATCTTCTTGAAATCCTGCCACAAGACATACTACATGTATAATATCTATTCTAGTTACAGTTAGATATAGTAATCTACCAATTATGGATCTAAACTTGGTTTTATCTATCTTAGGAGATTCCTCATTTTTTCTCAATTTACAACCAGTAACCATGGGAGTACATACTAGCTTGGAGTCCTCCATTCCAAACTTCTTTATCATTTCCTTAACATATTTTGATTGTGTAATGAATATACCTTTTTCTATTGATTTATTTGTAGCTCAATAAAGAAATTCATCTCCCTAAACATTGACATTTCAAACTCATTTTGCATCTCCTTTGCAAACCTTTTACACATTCCCTTATTTCCTCCAAAGATTATGTTATCAATATACACAACCACAATCAGGGTTTGATCTCTCTCAACTTTAAACTAAAGTTTTCTATCTGCAATACCCTTTTTGAATCCTTACTGCAATAAGTACTTGTCTAATCTTGCATACCAAGCTCTAGGAGCTTGTTTGAGCCCTTATAATGCCTTTTTCAACCTGTAGATCATGTCAGGGTCTTTTGATAACTAAAAACCTTTTGGTTGTTTATTGTACACTTCTTCTAACTCACCATTCAAAAATGTAGAGTTTACATCCATTTGATATACTTTGAAGTCTTTATGTGTTGAAAAATCCAAAAACATCCTAACAGCCTCCATTCTTTCTACTGGAGTGAAATTCTCTTCAAAATTCACTCCTTCCACTTGTGAGTAGCCTTTAAACACATGCCTAGCCTTGTTTCTGATAACTTCTCCATTCTTATTTAATTTGTTCCTGAAAAATCATTTAATTCCTATCACATTCTTGTTTTTTGGTCATGGGACCATTACCCATGTCTAATTCTTCTCAATCCACCTTAGCTCTTCTTCCACAGCTTTGATCCAATTTTCATCCTTTCAAGCTTCAACAACTGTTTTAGGTTCTACTAAAAAAAGTAAACAAATGTTTACATCTTCCTCTATCATAGCAACTTTTCTTCTTTTCAGCACACCTCTACTTTTGTCTCCAATTATTTGATCCTCATAATTATTTTCTACACATACTTAGGAGTCTTAGGATTCTTTTATGAAGATTCTTCCTCTTCCACTAGCATCTCCTTTTCTTTCTCTCCTTTTTCTTCTTCTTTGCAAGGGGGTTCATCAAATTCATATCCTTCTATCAACATTGAGCTTTGATGTGATTCTTCATCCACTTTGACACTTACACTTTCAACTATCTTATATATCCTTTTTTTGTAACACCTATATACCTTGATCTTTATAGAATATCCAAGGAAAATTCCATCTAATCTTGCATCAAAATTTCTAAAGTTTTTTGCATCTCTCCTGATATAAAATTTGCTTCCAAATACTCTAAAATATTTCACGGTAGGATTTTTTCCATACCATAGCTCATAGGGGGTCTTTGAACTATTCACTCTTTCTTGACCTCTATTGAGAATTTAAAATATGGTATGAATAGCTTCTCTCCAGTAGACATCTGATAGGTTTTCTTCCTTCAACATGGTTCTTGCTACTTCTTGAACTATCATATTCTTCCTCTCCACAACCCCATTCTATTGTGGAGTCCTAGGAGATGATAAATGTCTTTTTATCCCATGATCTTCACAAAAATTGTTAAACTCATTGGAGGTGAACTCACCACCTTTGTCAGACCTCAAACACTTGATTTTCAAATCCATTTCATTCTCAGCCATAGATTTGAATGCTTTAAACTTATCTAGAGCTTTTGAATTTTCTTTGAGAAAGGCCACCCAAGTCATTCTAGATTAATCATCTATTAAAAACATAAAATATATATCACCTTGAGAGTTTCATGTTATGGTAGGTCCAAATATGTTTCTATGCACCAACTCCAAAGGTCCTGTAGTAGAGTATTCCTTAGTTTTGAGCCTCTTCTTTTTCTATTTTCCAAATTGGAATTCTTTGCAAATTGCATTGATAGGCTTTATAATTCTTTGCATGTATCTCATAGCATGAGTAGAGCTAATCTTCACTAGGCTATCAAAATTGATATGACACATTATTTTATGCCATAGCCAACTTTCATTGATTTGAGTCATAAAGCACTTACTACCAACACCTTTAAGTTGATAAACATTACCTTTTTTCCTCATTCCTATAGCAACCAAAGTTCTAGAGCTTCCTTTCTGATTTCAAAACCATCATCCTGAAACACTAGATTGTATCCTCTACTACACATTTATCCTACACTCAGAAGATTATGTTGGAGACCCTTGACATAAAGAACATCATATGTCTTATGCTTTCCATCAAAACTAATTGAACCTTTTCTACAGATCTTAGTTGATATGTCATCACCAAACTTAACAATACGACCATATCTCAAGTTTAACAAACTTAGTTTTATCACTTTTTCATATGATTTGAACATCCACTATCAATTATCTAGTAGTTTCTCTCATCTCTTGCATGAAAGGAAGTCAACATAGTTCATTCAATATTGTGACCTATTTCTAGAGTAGTTTCTTTCACACATCTTTCAGGGTTAGTAGAATTAGTTCCAACAGTCAAAGCTATGAGCAAGAATTCATCACTTCCATCATATGAATAGTCTAATTCCTCATAATTAGATGTAGCATTGTCTTCTTTAACATAATAAATTTTCTTGAAATATTTACCTTTATGATCTTTATATTTGTCATTTGAAACTTTTCTTGGACATTTTGAAGCATAATGACCTATCTCACCACAATTGAAACACTTCAAGGGCAACTTACCTCTGTATTTTCCAATTCCCTTTTTCAATCTTCTTAAAAAAAAAATTCCACTTCATCAAGATCATCTAGATCATATTTTTCATTCCTCTCTTTCTTGCTAACTTTAAAAGTAGTTTCTTTCCTTGAAGAATCTTGGTCAAACTCTCTTAATTCAAAAGTAGTTAATGCACCAAAAAATTGATCCATAAAATATTGGTCCAAATTTTGAGGTTCCTCAATAGTAAGAACTTTAGCACTATAAGGTTTAGGAAGGGTTCTCAATACCTTTTTCACAATTTCACTTTCCTCTAGTTTTCCACCAAGATCGTTGATGGCATTGATAATTTCATCCACCCTTATCATATAGCCTACAATATCTTCATCTTCTGACATCCTTAGTGTTTCAAATTTGGCTTTGTAATTTTGTATCTTTTCTTGATTGACCTTAGCATCTCCTTCATAAATGATTTTCAACTTCTCCTAGTCCTCTTTAGCAATTTTGTATCTTATCACCCTCACAATTTATAAATCAAAATGTCCACTCAAAATAGCATTCCTTTCTTTTTCATTATTCTCATAATCCTTGATATCATCTTCACTTTATGAAGGAGTAGTAGGCATAGTATATCCATCTTCAACTAATTTCCATACTCCAAACCCTAATGAGACAAGAAATACTTCCATCCTTGCTTTCTAGAAGGAATAATTTGTTCCATCAAACATAGGGACTTTGAAACCATTCTTATGCACCATCTGAATCTACATCAAGTGGTTAAGATTCTCCCAAGGAACCTCTGCTCTGATACCAATTGTTAGACACACATGACAATTGAGAGGGGGGGTGAAACATTTGTGCATTAAAACCTTCAAACCATTATTAATCTTTAAACCCTTATTAAGCATCAACATGAATGTAAATAAATGAAATATCAACACATCGACAACCATACACAATAAAACGCCAAATTTTACATGGAAAACCTAATAATGGAAAACACATGGTGAGGATTAGCTCACTATATGAATATCAACATCAATTACAAAATGCTCACTATTAGAAGGGCTCACTACCCAAAGGAGTCACGATCAAAAAGAAAGAAAGGCTCACTACCAATGGATCACTAACCAAGAAAATCACTTCTTTTGGAATACAAGAGAATATAAAGAGGTTGTTACAAGGAGGTTCGCTACCTCAAAGAAATAGGATAAAACACCACAACCATATGCAACCTTAGGCTTACTACCTCTAGCAACTTTAGGCACACTGAAATGTAGACACCTTCTACTCAATACTTCTTGTAGTCTTAGGCATTCATGCTTGCACTTAGATCACAATACTTGATCACACATACATCATTTAGTACCACTCCTCACACCACACACTTTTCCAATAATTGACCTTGCACATATATCATCTACAACCACAAATAACCTTCTCCAAGTCATCTTTAATGAAATGTATGCACCTCAAATGTGCAACCACTAAATAGGTCGACTCCAAAAATTTCCACATTGGAAATAAGTGAATGTAGAACACACCAAGGGTTAACCAAGACCTAAATCTACACTGACATGCTACACTAGGCTTCCACAATCCATGAAGCACATATGCAAATAGTACTAACACACTAGGTTGGACAAACCAGAATTAACACTACTGAGCAACCGCATACACACTTCACCAAGTCTAGAAAAATCTTGTGGACCACATAGCAACATTAGACGATATCTTGGAATATTCCAACACCAACCGCATATTCAAAATCACTTGCATAAACACATGAAACTGAAAATGCTATCATCCTATACAATTAGTCAAACTTCCACTGAGATACAATTCATGAGCCAAGCTTGCATAATAGTTGAACACCCAACCATCCAAGGGAAGATAAATATATGCATCATTAGAACATTCCCAAATCCACAAGATAAGAAAATTCAACACAAAGAAATGCAAAGCAATTCCATTTCTCTTAGATATCCCTTTTCACAAGCTAGACAATGCCAAACACATCTACTGTCGCATGATCCAAAACATGAAATTCTAGATATAACACCGTTAAATACTTTTGATCAACATATCCAAACTACACAAGAACATCTTCAAGAATGAAGAAATTTAGAATACAATACAAAATAGATCCTTTTCACCTTGTACACTCTTTATACAAATTTTATCAAAAGCACTTGGAAACCAAGTGACCATGCTACATCTATAACACCTACTCAACACCAAATAATTTCTCATCATAACCACACTAGAGGTTTGAAATCAATGACAACACTAATGACAATATAATGCAACAATCCCTATAATCTATCATGATAGAAGCTAATGTAGGTGAGGCAAGAGTAATATCCACAGATAGAAATGGTGATGCAACTTCATCAAAGACGAGATGAATGTCCTCAATAGTTTCATCTAAATCTACAAGGTGGGATTCTTAAAAAATAGATGATATTTTTGGTAGATATGCATCCCAATGTGGTAGATCTAGAATGATGATAGAAATGACCTGATGCAAAGAAGTTGTGGAACTCATGGATGATTCAAGACTGGATTCAAATATAGAAACAAGTGATATGGGAGATGAGATATCAATGCAAACCATGGGACTAGATTGTTCATCCCAAAATGATGGTCTCTCACAAGATGTCTAAGTGGGATTGGATGGTGTTTTTGCATGTGCTAGAGCTAGAGGATCAAATAAGGAAATACCATGATTAAGAAGAATTTTCCTCATTTTCTCAATTATATAAAACCAACATTCTTCTATTGTATGCATTTTCTTTCCATAGTATCTAGATTTATTTATTTTATTTATTAGGAGTATTATAAAGAATACTCAAATGGAAGGCATTTAGTGTGAGAGACACGATCACATAAACCAAAAAAATAAAAATAAAAAACACCTAGATTACTCCACTTGATTAAGAGATGCCCCCCTCACAAAATGGTTAGTGTTGATTGTAGCCCCCCCAAAATAATATGCAAGATAATTACAACTTGTGTAAAGATTGGATGCCAAATCAACCATTGGTAATGCACAGTGATTTTTACAATTTATTTTTGAAATAGGTCATCTGAATCTTTAAATTAAAAGTAAAAATGAATTCCTTATGAAATTTGGATATACACCAAAAAAAATAAAAATTGATAAACAGGGTGAAAATTATTCCCCATCAAACTTATCTTATAATAATAACTTTAGAGGCTTAAAAAGGTATTAAAGCAACACCAAATGTAAATGTCTCAATGCTAAATTGTTTATCATGAAAAGAGCCTTATGTTTCAACTAATCACACTTGAAAATCTGACTCCCTATTTGCAAGTTATGCAAAAAATAAAAAATCCCCCTCCTTTATAAACACTTAATGGTTAAGATAGACAATAAGAATAAATTTGACAAGTTACTAACAAAATGGTTAAAAATAAACCGCTAAAAGGTATAAAAAGTGCTATGTGAAGGGGATGTTGACCCGTTCTTGTGCAAAGTGGGGAGTTGGATCAAGTAACTAAAAAAACCACTAATTTAGAGACCAAAAAAGGTGTTAAATGCCACTAGCTAGTGTGTAAAAGGGTTTTTCCACATGTAGATGATACAAGAAGGCCACGAGTTGTTGTTCTAGGAGGTGGCATGATGGATGAAATCCCAAAAGATGGCTTTGATAGTCAACATAAGAGCTTCTTCCTCAACACCAAGGTTACCGGTTGTGAAGCTATTTAGAGAAAATAGAGGTTGTGAACGTAATTGATACACCTTTGTGTACGTCAACTACAAAAATACAAACTAGCAGTTGTGTGAGGTTTCAGCTAATTGAGTTCCATGAACTTAAATAATTGTTAAAAAAAATATATAATTTGATCATAAACATTGACCACTTATTTCAAGGCTTCTTTTAATCCACCTATGGTGTTGATTGAATCTTGGGCACCAAGTGTTAGAGATACTGATGAGAAAGATCAACTTACAAAAGTGCATAATACTCCATTAAAAGCTATGATCAAACCTTTAGTATTGTTAATGATTTTTTGATTAAGTCTTAAGGTGCAATTATCACCAAGGAGGTTGTGTCCAATGTGGCGCCAAAAATAAAGGACATTGTTGGAATGTAGGTCATGATCCAAGCACTTGAAACTGATCCTCTACCTCACAAAATCTATGAACTCTAGCTCAAAATCATTTTCTTAGAATGAAAGTGATGCCAAGAGCATGCATTCATTGTAGGTGACTTGGAGGATGAGCTTCTTGGAAGAGATGGAACCTAGAGTGGGTCATGAAGACTATTGCATTGTAAGAGATGTGGGATCCCTTGTTTGTGGATTGGAACCAATCAAAAGAATAATATGTTGCAAAATTTACACTATGATCCTTAAAATGGGAACCTTCAACTAAATGGAGGTGATGTATTCCTATGGAGGAGCACAACTTTCAAACAAAAAAAAGAAAAATAGCCTTTGTGAATCGACTTCTCCTATTGTATATTTTTCAACACAAAGCCTTCAACGACCCATTCATATCTACAAACAATGCTTGTGCTAGAAAGAGCCACCTATGATAAGGCATGGCCTACATATGGATGATATTGCATGTAGAAGGAGTTGCCAATATAGGCATCACTTGAGTAGGTATCTCAAATCGAATGGGTCACTAATGTGGGAGAATGGAGTAAGGGTGTGTTGTCACTCCACTAATGAACATTGTTATGTTAGCTAGAAACTTTTGTAAACAAAATAGATAGGCCAAAATTTCTTGCAAGATTATAAATATTGACCCAAAATGGGAAAATGGGAAAATGGTCATAAGGCAATTCAGCCCTCTACTAATTTTTTATATTTTTTTACAACTTTTCATACAATGGTAAAAAATTTGCAAAAACTGAAAAAATTACCAAAGTTAATGAAATGAAGGTTATTTATTTATTTTTTGGGCCTTCTAGATGCAATGGTGGTGTATGTTTGGCTCCACAATACTCATTTGATAGGGCTATGTTGGAATTTTTCTTTTCATTGATGAGATTGTTGGCAACATGAGCATGAGCATATATGGTGTTGTCATAGATATCAACATTGATGTACAACTGTTTCATGAGCATGATAAAATGTAGGGTTTTCAGTAATTTCAATCTAGTATGGAGGTGAAGATGAGTTGGTCCAATTTAGAACAAATGTGTTATATATTTATCTAAGTCCTAGAGTACAATTTTCAGTGTATAGTGAACCAATTTTGAGGTTTGCATTTCCCTACCATGCAAAATCAAGTTATTGTTGTTCTAAGGAAATTTTGGTATATGTTGGAGGAATCCAAATCCAAAGTTTCATGTTTTTATTTCCTCTGATATTGAAGATAATGATGACACTGCATTGGACTTGACAATGACAGTGTTATTTCAATGCATAGTACATGGTTGGAATGCTCTATATTCCACCGTGGAAGAATATCAGAAGTATGAGTGCTCCAAGTGGGAAGTGTTTTGGTGGTTCACACGTCGTGTTGTGAATGAATAGATGATACATGTCACTAGTCTTTACTATCTAGTGTTCACCTAAAGAGTTTGGGATTGTGTGAAGTTAAAGTATGAATTGAGCAAACTTATGGGAGCTATTATAGGTCCCTACCAACCTATTTTGAACTGTTACAAGTTTTGGCTTATTCCATGAGGCATTTATGGTTGGATATTAAGCTAAAAAGTTGATGTATTACATGTTTCATCTAGTTTGGTTGACCTATTGGATGTTGAAGGTGTTTGTGGATGTAATAAATATAAATGTAAGTTTATTTTGGTGTTTTAGAGATGATGTGTGTGTTATAGAAAAAGTGTGATGCAAATTCCCAAGCATATTATGCAAATGTGATATGAAGAAGAGAAAAGTGGGTGTAAGTAGTGAGAAAAATGAAGTGTGCTAAGTCATTGTATTGAGCTCCAATAGAACTATATCCACCAAATTGTAGATGCATTGTATCAGTTCAAATCTTGGCAGTAAGCCACCCTTTCTTCTTTCTCTCTTATTCTCTAGACAACGAGTCTTGTAGATAGTGAGTCCACCTAGTAGTGATCCCTTTTGTAATATCTTGTAACCAATTATAATATATTGTGATCTAATCCTCATTGTGGTTTTTCCCTTCTTGGATTTTCCACTTAAATATGGTGTTCTTGTGTTATGTGATGTGATGTATACTTTAATTTTCTCTTTCCATTTTTGCAAGTTGAATGAAATGTTTTGAATACATGTATAAGTGGTTTCAGAGAATACTAATTCACCCCCCCTCTTAGTATTTTGAATGTTCAACAATTGGTATTAAAGCTTAGTTCCTTGGAAGAAGCTTAACTGCTTGAGGAAGATCTTGGAGGTTGAACACATGGCTACTAGGAGATATCCTATCCCTCCAAAATAAATTCCTATGGTAGGATTCACTAAAGAATATTTCATGGTTGATATGAATGGAGAGCTTAGATTATCCCTTGAAGATCTAGAAAGAACTGAAAGTGAGAACAAAGATCTAAAAGAAAATGTCAAGGAAGCAAATGAATGCATCAAAAATTTGAGGGAGAAAATCAATATGTTCAGAGAAAGACATAATGAGGTTAACGAACAGTTGAACCAATCAAATGAGACAATCACCAATTTGAAAGTACAAGTTGAAGAAGGAAAAAGAATTGAAGAATTCCTAAATGACAAATTGAAAAGAAAATCTTCAAAATGTTCAAGACTTGAAGAAGAAGTTGTGAATTTGAGATCAAATCTAGAGAAAGCAAAGAATCAAGAAGAAAAATTCAAGAAGAGCTCTATAATGATAGATGATATGCTTGAAAGCCAAAAGGATTCCAAAGACAAAGGAGGATTAGGGTTTGAAAAAGGAAAATTTCAAAAGAAGATCAAACATGAAGTACTAAAAATAAGAACAATGAACAAAAGAATATTGGAGATAGGAAGAGCAATAGAAAGAAGGTCTAGAACCAGAGGAAAGACTTCAAAAGACCACCTATCAAACAACCAAATGCACAGAGGTACCCAACTTAATGTTTCTTGTCATTCTTACAATAAGTTAGGAAATAAGGTTGTAGATTGTAGAAGCAGAATGAATCAAAATGTTCATTCATTTATGATCATTGATATACATGTAATAGATTTGGTCATAAGGATAGTGAATATAGAAATCATATAATGAATGGTTACAATAATGGCATGAGGTTAATATTTCAATGGCTATTTTTATACATGCAATGGATTTGAGAATAAGGATAATGAATGCATATCTAGAGTTGGTGGAAGTAAGCTTTTTCAAAATATTGTCATATGCCACGAATGCAATAAACTTGGACATATGGCCAAATTTTGTAGAAGCAAGAATGTGAAGGTTGATTTGGTAAAGAAGAGTGATATAGTGAATAAGGCTGATCTTGTAGAGATGAAGAAAGAGTTGAACAAGATTTGGAAAAATAAAGGAGAATGAGATTAAGAATGATTCTATTCCAACTTCATGTGTAGATATTTACTCTAAAAACTAAATAAAGAGCTTTGGCTTAGGGGGATTTTTAACAAATAATCATTAATCCCTTGCCAAAGATATGGTGTTGATGCCTTCAACATGTTGATACAAGGTATAGGTTGACATGCATGACCTATTGGTGAAAACACCAATGGAAAATATTTTGTTATGAAGATTTATAGGGTTTGAAGGTGACCGTGTCATTACAGTTAGGGTTCATCAAAATTTGACCTAACTTCAAATCAATGCAATCAATTCATTTTAGGTCATTAAAAAGGTGTTTATAAGTGATTTAACTTATGAAAAGTTCATTTTTAATCATTCATTTTAAGAGTGAAGAG
This sequence comes from Sequoia sempervirens, assembly GCA_007258455.2. NCBI lineage: Eukaryota > Viridiplantae > Streptophyta > Pinopsida > Cupressales > Cupressaceae > Sequoia > Sequoia sempervirens. The sequence goes on from VDFB02379711.1 coordinate 136,952,916, forward strand.
CAGAGAAGATGTGAGTTGAAGCGATTCAGAAGTTGTGCATGAAACCCTAACCAATAGATAACTAAAGGTATTTATAGTTCTCAATTTTCCCTAAGGTTGAGAAGCATTTCAATTGTATTGTAAGATGTATAACCCACAATTAGTAAAGGTTGTGGAATGACCTCATCCCAAATTTAAGAAGCAACTTGATAAATAAAAAGTGATAGATCCAAAAGGTGCATTTTCACATGTTCCTTATGGGGTTATGCATATTGAGGATATAAGGATGTATATTCATGCAAAATGGAATAATACTATCATGTAAATTTGGGAAAAGTGTGGGTAGATGAGCTTAACAGTGAAGATTTTGAGTTGAAACTCAATTATAGAAGCTTAATGGAAAAGAAATTAGATGTGTGGAACTACTTTCCTATTTTCCACTATGTTGATGAATGGGTCAGATATACATTGAGAAGAATCCATGACAGATTCATCTAGTTATACAGTCCACACATGATCAATAAAGAATCCATTAGGGTTGTGACAAGGTTATGTTGTGAAGGACTAGTTCTGACTCTTAAATCTATAAAAAATGAATTGGTGCTGAAATTAATTGATGAAAAATTAGATAAGAGAGACCTAACATTCAAGAACATTAAAGACTTCGATGTGAAATATGCATCCATGATGATTGGATATAAACTTTTCTTCACAAACAGAGAAAATTTTATGTATTTTATTGTGTGATTAATACTACATATGAAATGGTGAAGAAAGGTGTAGATTTTGACCTATGTGAGTTGTTAAGGCAATAGCTATTGGAGAATCTATAGAAAGGTTTCCCCGGTGCTAGAAGGTCAAGTAAGACTTCTATCCCCTCTCTAATTATTTCTAGTCCTCCAAAACTAAACTTATAATTGGTTTTAAAAGGAAAGAATCTTTGAGCACCTAAAACAACCGAAGGCGTAAAGGAATATCTCGTAGTAAATGTTGATAGAAGATAAGAAAGAAGGACCAGTTGGTCCGGGCTCATTCTCAAGTAAAGTTCGTCGCGTCGATATTGTGGATGCTATGTAATAAAGGGAAGAAGTAGAAAGCTCATGGTGGTTCATATAGGGAAAAGAAGTCAAAGAAGAAATTACCTAAAAGGGGAAAACCTCGGTCAAAATAAAGTCATATGAAGCGAAGCATTAGTCAGTGCATTCGAATAAATTAGAGGCTACAATACCAGATGCTCCCGATAAGAAGCCATTGTTAGGTACATTGTTTCTTTTGATGTTAGCATGAAGGATATAGAGAGTCAATTACCCGAGGATTTGAAAAGTGTATTATATGCAAGAAGGAAAGAAGCCATAAATGAAGATGCCAAGTTAAGGATATTTTCTTTGGAGAAGATTAGTTATTCTCTTTTAGATGGGGATAGATCTAAATTAGCTCAATTTTAAAATAAAGAATTTAGGACTAAGTGGAGGGTCAATACCCTAATGAGCAAGGATAAAGTAGATATAGAAAGATTAAGAAATGATATAGTGGAAAAGGTTTCTAATTTGGAAAAAAAATTAGGAATGTCTCTAGACAATGAAGAATAATTACATGATGATGTGCATGTACCTAAAGTGAATGAACTAGAAGATGCACAACATGAGCATGCTCCAGAACATGAGCATGTAGCTGAAGGAGAAAATGTACAAAAGATGTTACTAATGATACACCTACAATAGAAGAAAATATTGTTGGAGAAGAAAAGGATAGTGACATGTAGGAGGAATCACAAACAAAGCATAAAAAACCTCATCTGGACATAGAGAAAACTATAAAATTTAAGAAGAATTAATACAATAAAACCTAAAGAATATAGAGGCTCAAAACACTAAATACCTAGCTCTCCCAAAAGATAAAGATTCTAACAAACAAGAGATGAATGCTAAGGAAGACTCTAGCATTGGTGACAAGGAAAAAGATAATGCAAAACTAGTTAAAGAAGAGAAAAAGATTGAAGATGAGTCTAAAAGTGTAGACAAGGAGAAAGATGATGCAAAATCTCAAGAATACATTAGTGACAAGGAAAAGGCTGATAAAAGGAAGGATGAAGAAAGTGTGAAGACAGTTGGTGAGTCCTCTAGAGCCTCCAAAGATTCTTTGAAAAGCTTATTAGATATGCAACTCCAATTCTGACCTGTAGTATCAACACAATTGCTACATATTCCAGTGCAACAAGGCCAAGTTGGAATTGATAAGATATCCCCCTTGCACAAACTGCAACTTAGTGATGCATTTCACGCCTTTGGAAGAAAGGAGATCCTGCAAATGCACCAAAAGAGTGATGAGGCAATTGATGAGGCAGTGAAAGTTCTACAAGAAAGCTTCCCTAATAAAAATGTTGATAATTCTTTATCTAGTGTACAACAACTGAGGTTACTCCTTGACTCATTCAAAGAATATTTTGCTAGTTTAGAGGAGAAATTTAAAAATGAGGTAAATGAGAGAAGGTTGGAACATGTTTTAGAGAAGTGTTCTACTTCATATGGTAAGCTACAAAACAACCTTAAGGATATTCAAAATTATGTTGAGGAATCAAATATTTTGTTTCAATTTTGTTTGAAATAGCCTAGCTCTATAAAGAATATTAAGGATTAGATGGACTCCATTGAGTCTCAGATTGATAAGGCCTCTAGAGCATATGACCCAAAAAATGATGGAGATGGAACTATAAGGTTGGAAATAGAGAATTTTCATGAATAGTTCTTTCAACTACAAGAATAAAAGGAAAATATTATAATATAGTTTAGTTAGCTTAGAGTCATAGTAAATGCTAGATTTACACCCCTGATCGGTGCTCTAGCTAATGTAGAGAAGGTAGCAAGATTAAATCTAGTACCCAATACTCTAGATGAAGGTGAAGAAATCCTCATGCAGTTTGAGACTTAGTGCCACATGCTTGGCTTTGTCAAGAAGGATTGGGAAGATGGAAAAAAGGATTGGGAGGCAGAACTTACAAAATTGAAGGTGTCATATGAAATAATTTTTCCTTCTACTTGATTGTGTACATTTCTATTTTTTTATATGATTTCAAATTTCATTGTATATATGTGAAAGATAGTGGATATTACAACAATGCAATTTTTGGTCATTTTTTATGGATAGCATTGTTAGGAGGAGTTACTCTCATGTGTATATATATATATATTTGTTAGGGGGAGTATGTATGTTGAATACTGTGCCCTTTTCCATCGATGTCAAAGGGGGAGAGGAGTTGAAAAAATAGTTGGTTCCAGAGTGTACTTTGGAGAATATCTAGAGAATAGTTTTGAGCATGTTTCCATCAATGACAAAGGGGGAGATTGTTGGAAGTTTTATTGTCATTGATGATATTTTTGGCAACATGAGCATGATTGAATGTAGTGTTTTCAGTAATGTAAATCCAGTATAGAGGTGCAAATGAGTTGGTCTGGTGTAGAATAGATGTGTTGGATATTTTTCTAATTCCTAGAGTATAGTCTTTAGTGTACAGTGAACTAGTTTTAAGGTTTACATTGCTCCGCTATGAAAAATTAGGTTATGTAGTTCTAAGGAAATTTTGGTATATGTTGGAGGAATCCAAATCCAAATTTTCATGTACTTATGTCCTCCAGTATTGAAGATAATGCCAACAAAGTATTAGATTTGATAGTGATAGTGTTATTGATATAGAGTACATGATTGGAATTCTTCGCATTCCACCGTGGAAGAATATTTGGTTATACAGTTTTGTGGGAGTTATTAAAGGTGTTAGAAGTATGTGTGGTCCAAGTGGGAAGTGTTTTTGTGGTTAACACATTGTGTCATGAATGAATAGATGGTTTATGTCACCAGCCTTTACTATCTAGTTCTGACCTAAAAAGTTTGGGGTTGTGCAAAGTTAAAGTAATAATTAAGAAAACTAATGGGAGCTATTATAGGTCCCTAACAACCTATTTTGATATGTTACAAGTTTTGGTTTATGCCACGAGTCTTGTATGGTTGGATCTTGAGTTGATAGGTTGATGTATTACATGTTTCATCTACTTAGGATGACCTAATTGATGTTGTAAGTGTTTACAAATGTAATGTATATAAGTGTAAGTTCATTTCAATTTTTTCAAGATGATGTGTGTGTTGTAGAAAAAGTGTGATTTTAATTCCTAAGAAAAGTATGTTAATGTGATGTGAAAAATATTAGAGTGGGTGTAAGTGTTGAGAAACATGAAGTGTGTTAATTCAATGTATTGAGCTTCAGTGGAACTGTCTCTAGCATTTTTTAGATACATTGTATTAGTTCAAATATTTTTAGTGAGCCACCCTTTCTCCTTTCTCTCTGATTCTCTAGATAGTGATTCCTCTTAATAGTGAGTCCACATGGCAGTGAGCCTTTCTTTAATATCTTGTAACTGCTTATAATATATTGTGAGCTAATCCTCATTGTGGTTTTTCCCTTCTTGGGTTTTCTACATAAATCTAGTGTTCTTGTGTTATGTGATGTGATGCATGCTTTAATTCTCTTTCCATTTCTACAAGTTGAATGAAATGTATTGAATACAAGTTTAAGTGGTTTTAGAAAATACTAATTCACCCCCTCAATATTTTGGGTGTTCAATAGGCTATGTGTGGGATTCACTTTGATGTGAGAAGGAGCATGCTCTCATGAATTTGATACCATGTTGAAGAATATCAAGATAAAAGACCATGAAACAACCTTCCACAAGTGAAAATATGAGCACAATAGTAGGTCTATCAAATTAAATATCAGGAATGGTGGTGAAATATTGAAGACTTGATTTAAACTAGATTGACTATGGAGTCAACTCAGTTGAAATTTGGAATTTTTCCATTTCAAATCCATGAAGGGATAAAAATGAATTATTTAATTTAATAAATAGATAAATGAGGACTAAGTTTCCACTCAAATATGGATTCAAATAATGAGATAAGAATAATTTTCTAAATTAAATTATTATTCTCATATAATCTTGATAAGAGAATTGATTTATTCCAAAAATATATCTAATGTTGAATAATGAATGTGAATGGAATTTATTATAATGCAAAGTATAAATGAATGTTTATAAAATAAGAAAGAAAACCCTAGATGAGGATTTGATTAGATTGTTAGAAGTGTCCTAATCCTATGCAATTGGTGCAGGAGCACCCATAGGTTACCTTAGATTGTCTAGAAGGTCATATTTTAGCAATTTGTTTAGGCCAACTTATCATCTATTCATGTTCATTTTTGGTTGTTCCTTAGTGGCATTTTTGATTGGGTGTTGATCATCTAATGAAGGTCATGTTGACCATAGAATAGGAATCATTAGGATCTAGCCCAAAATAAGGTTTTTGATTTTTAGGATTTCTTGAAAATATTTGCAAATGTTTCTCACTTGGAGCTACAAGCGGCCAAGAAGAGCCCAAGGAAGAGGATAAATATTTTAGAGACCCTATTTATGGAATGCCTCGGCATTGGAGTGGGGTTGGAAGCATTTGTTAAGTTTTGAAGTTTTGTGAATTCAAGGAAAGCAATTGTGTTTGAGAGTGCATTTTCTAATTTTTGCTTAGACGTGAGGTTTTAATGGATTAATCATGGCACTGTAGTTTGTGTAGGTTGTAGTGTAGTAGTTCTTCAAGCATTGTGTGACATTAGTTAGTTTCTTTATTCAATTTTAAGCATTGTTTGTAAATAGTTTTGTTTTCACACTGTTGCTGGTCTGAACCAGGTAGTTTTGTGAAAATGGAGTGTTAGTTCACTTTCCCACCGTAAAAATTGTATGGCCCTTTGGGAATAGTGACTAGACTCCATGTATGTACATATGGTAGAGTTTAGGGCCTTTGAAAACACAGGAGCTACTGTGGAAGTCTTACCCTAGGCGAGCCAAGAAGAGTTCAACTAGGGAAGACCTTAGTGCAGAGCACATAATTTGCAGCTTGGGTATCAAATTCTTGACAAATTATCTTTTTGAGAAGGCAAGTATGAGTCTTTCCAAGACATAGCATGGAGGATGAAGCTCCATCAATCCATCTGGTGTGAGGAATACCTAACAGTTTGCAGTGAAGTTAGGGAAGGGTTTGTAAAGGCCTAATTTTTCCAAATTGTGGGTTAAGCCTTTGTACGAACAGTTGAGACCCAAGACCCCAAAATTTTTTGAGAGGTGAGCATGTGAACCAGGAATCCCAAGAAAATATTTGGGTGTTCTTTGGAAAGATTTGTAAACTTGACCCTGATTTCTCGGAGAAAGAGGCCTAATTGGGGCTCCTAGGGCTAGTAGCCTTTTTAGGCCTAAATGAGGGTTTGGTGGAAGTGACTAGGAAATGGAATCAGGTGGACCCTCAAGAACCAAATTAGGATGGATTGAAGTCATTAGAAACACCTCCACACCCCTGCAAAGCTAAATTCAAGATTTGGAGGATTTGTAGCCTTTAGGGTGGATTAAGGGCTAAGGCAAGTGTTTCAAGAGTGCACCAAGTCTTGACTTGGTAGGAAGAACTAAGTTGATAGTTGGGTTGGCAAGGAGAAATCATGGGACCCTAAGAAGGAAGAGGTCCTATAGGTTTCAAGTGGTGGAGTGAAACACCCTAGAGGTCTTCCAAGCAAGACCCAGAGCATGAGACAATGTTTGTTTCATCCAACCTCCCTATCAGCAATGAGACAACTTGACCTATAAATAGCCCAATATAATAATAAAAAATAACTCTTAAGTTTAACTTAAGTAATTAAAGTAATAATGGATGTAATAATTAATTAATGACTAATTAATCATTAGGTGATTTTCTTAATTACTCTAACACCCCCGCTTAAGATCAAATTAGCGAGAAACTAAAAACCCTAATGAAGAATACAATGATGAATGCATGGATGGGTACCAACTACAAGGCTTAATTAGGTACCCATGTACAAATAAATAAAATCTCTCATAAACAAAGAAAAGGAGAAAACCGCATGGGAAAAACTCATTTCCAAAAGAGAGAAAATGAAATAACTATAATAGTGAGAGAAGGATAGATGGGGGACTCAATGTGACCCACCAAGGACTATTTCTATCAAACAAGTACAATAGATGTCCCTCGTTAGGAGAGAGAAATGAGGATATATATGAATCCCCCCATAAATAAAGAGCTCTTGTGCCAATGATGAATGTTTGAAGACATAACATAATTCGCTGCCTACAAAAAAAATTTATCCCCTTAGGAAGAAACATAACCATTATTGATTGAAAATCCATTCCCAAAATATGGATGAATTAGGAATCCAAATCTAAATGATGTGTACCTTTAAAAAATACTCAAGCACCACATTTTAGAAAGAGATGATGTCAATGTAAAATTTTGTGAAGCTTGATGTAAAGAAAGATCCAAAGATGATGGGAAAACATTGATGATATGGCTATCAACAAATAAGAGATGAATGTCCTCAAATTAATCCTCCAAATCTATAATCTAAGAATCTATAAACAAGGATCATATGTTTGCAAGATACGAACCCCAAGTAGCTATGTCTAAAAGAAGATGATTGTCCTAAGACATTGAACCAATACAGGCCAAGGATGTGACAATGCCAAGCTAATAAAGAATAAAAAAAATATGGATATTGAGTCCTAGTTTGAAGAGTGCAAACATGAATACATCTTTGAACTATGAGAAAATGCAATGCTTGTGATATACTCAAACTCCTCTAAATTATTGTCATGAAAGGGTGCGCAATCTACAGATACAAGAGGAATGATAAAATTTGTAGTAGGATCCTTTATGAATAGAGATATATGAGGGTCTCCATGGATCTCCCAAATTTGAGTCAAAATTTTGTAGGGATAATCAATGTCTAATACAACACACATAGTGTCATGATGAACACTAGAAAAAATCACTCATACAACATGATCACTAATAATACCCCATGCTGATCTACTCCCTAGCATGCCTCATGTAGGTATTAGTCCATACAAATAAGGCAAAAGATCAAGCCACCTAAGATGTGTCAAGATGTCATTTTCCAAGACTCATAATTATTCTTTTCCAAGATTACCACAAAAGGATGAAAAAAAAAAATCCATGATACTTCCTCAAATTTTAAAATCATAGACCAATAATCTCAGTTCATGTAAAGTAGATCAAATTAAGTCATCTCACACAATCAAATCCTTTCCATGTGCCAAGATATCCAAGTAATTGAAATAAATGTGAAATTACAAAAAAATGAATAAAATGTACCTATGGAAGATTTTGGAAAAAGAGCATGAATGGATATAAAGAGATTTAAAATACCTTTCTAACACCATAAGAATTATAAAAATTAGAGATACAGGTGAAACATTATGAGCTTAAAAGTAAAAAGTGATGACATGAATTTGACTGAGAACAAAATGAACCAAAAATCACCTGCAACTAGAACACCTATCACATATGAAGAGAAAAAGAAAATGATTATGCTCATGCAACCTTGAGAAGAGAATTGATTGATCCACAAATGTATTTGATATTGAATAATGAATGTGAATGTAATGTATTGTAATGAAAAATACAAATGGATGCTTGTATAATAAAAAAGAAAACCCTAGATGAGGATTTGATTACATTGTGATAAGTGTCCTAATCCTATGCAATGAGATAACTTAACCTATAAATAACTCAATCTAATGATCAAAATCGCTCCTCAATTTAGCTTAAAAGTAATTAAAGTAATAAGGAACCTAATAATTAATTAATGAGTAATTAATCATTAGGTGATTTTCTTAATTACTCCAATAGAGGGAAGATGGAGTTAACTAATGAGACAAAAATAGAAATTTTATTTGAAAATGGATAATTAACTCTAATTTAATTAAATATTTTAAATAAATGGATAAATATAAATAAATGACAATTAATTATCATTAATTAATGATGTGATAAGTTGTAATAAATAATCATAAATATGATGAATAACTATTTAATAAATGTTATGGTAAATGGTAATAAATGTAAATTAAAGGTTGA
>VDFB02379711.1:136961973-137071049 GCA_007258455.2 Sequoia sempervirens
GAATCTTCCATACCAAGCTTCTTCAGTAGTTCTTTCACATACTTGGACTGAGATATAAAGATCCCTTTATCTAACTGAGTAATTTGCAATCCTAAAAAGAATTCATATCTCCAATCATAAACATCTGAAACTCACTCTGCATCTTATCAACAAACTTCATGCACAGACCATCATCTCCTCCAAAAATGATATCATCAACAAAGACTTCAACAATCAAATGTTATCATGATCAATGGCTTGGGCTAAATTACTATCAACAATACCTTTATTAAATCCAAGCTTCAACAAATACTTGTCCAATCTAGCATACCATGCTCTAGGGGCTTGCTTAAGTCCATATAGTGCTTTCTTCAATCAACAAACCATATCTCCCTTATTAGTCAATTGAAATCCATTAGGTTGCTCAACATACACTTCTTCCAATTTGCCATTTAGAAATGCTGACTTGACATCCATCTGATAAACCTTGTAGTTTTTGTAAGCAACATAAGCAAGAAATAGTCTCACAACTTCAATCCTAGCAACAGGGGAAAAAGTTTCTTCAAAGTCAATTCCTTCCATTTGAGAATATCCTTTACACACCAGTCTTGCTTTGTTTCTAATAAATTCACCTTGCTCATTCAGTTTGTTTCTAAAGACCCATTTAGTTCCAATTACATTTTTTTCCTTAGGTCTTGAAACAAGAATCCATGTATCATTCTTCTCAATTTGTTTTAGTTCATCTTTCATTGCTTCTACCTAATGTTCATCTTTGCATGCTTCATTCACACTATTAGGCTCAGCCTTGGAAATCAAACAGTATTCTTCTACAATTTTTCTCCTAGTCTGAACACCTTTGTTCTTATCACCTATAATTTGATCTTCTGAATGATTTAGTCTTACATACTTTGGAGTTTTAGGATGTTCTTGAACTTCAGGCTCTTGTGATCTCTCTTCTGCACTTTCACTAGTTCCTTCCTCTTGATTTTCTTGATTCACCGGAATGATCTGAACTTGATTTGAAGTCTGAAATTTCTTTCCTTTATTTGAACGGTCATTCTAATCATCTGAATCATATCCATAGGTTTTGGATTGTCTAGCTATGTCTTCATCAACCTTGACATTTTCACTTTCAACTACTTTCCTCAATCTCTTATTGTAGCATCAGTAGGACTTGCTTTTAGTAGAATAACCAAGAAATATTCCTTCATCACTCTTAGCATCAAACTTTCCTATATCTTCATATATTTTGATATAGCATTTACTCCCAAAGATTTTGAAGTATCGAATAGTAGGTTTACGACCATACCATAACTCATAAGGAGTCTTACCAGTATCACCTTTGACTTGTACCCGATTGAGTGTGTAAACAACAATACTCACAACTTCTCTCTAGTAGATATGAGGAACATTTCCTTCCAACATCATAGTTCTAGAAGCTTCTTCAATTATCCTATTCTTCCTTTCCACAACTCCATTTTGCTGAGGGGTCTGAGGCGCAGATAATTGTCTCTTTATTCCATGTTCTTCACAAAAAGAATTAAACTCACTAGAAGTGAATTCACCACCTCTATCTGATCTCAAAAATTTAATCTTTAGACCTATCTCTGTCTCAACAATAGCCAAGTAAAAATATTGAACTTCTCTATAGCTTCAGATTTCTCCCTTAAGAAAGTAACCCACATCATTCTAGAATAATCATCAATAAGCAACATGAAATACCTATATCCTTGTAAAATTATGACTCTGGAAGGACCACACAAGTCAATATGCACAAGTTCCAACACTTCATTTTTAACAATGTTGTTTGCTCCGAAACGAAACTCTAGTTTGCTTCCCTAACTGACATTCCTTGCATATAGCATTAGTAGGTTTTATCAACTTAGGAAGATCTTTCATTGCCTAAGTATAACTTATCTTGATAATATTATCAAAGTTTACATGACACATTCTCCTATGCCACAACCAACTTTCATCAACTTGAGCAATCAAACAAATTTTACTAGTAGCACTCAGGTGAAAGATATTACCTTTTATTTTTGTATCTGATGCAATCACATTTCTGGAACTTCCCAATATTCTACACTTTCCATCCTTGAATTGAGGATTGTATCCTTTATCTACCATTTGTCCAACACTTAAAAGATTATGCTTCAAGCCTTCCACATATAAGACATCATCAGTATTATGCTTACCATAAAGAGAAGTGCATCCTCTGCCACGGATTACACCTGCTTTGTCATCACCAAATCTTACAACAATGGACCATCATACTTTTCCAAGCTCACAAATTTACTTTTATCACTTGTCAAGTGATGAGAGCATCCACTATCAATCACCCATTCATCTTTCTCTTCAACTCGAGTAGCTAGGGATTTCTCCACAATTGTACAATTAGCAGCTTCAATAGACATAGGATTATTTTCCTTGATAGCAATAAATACTCATTCATCCTCACCCACATTCCCTTTATCAAATTCATCATCTATCACACCTTCATCAGCAACATAATAACACTTCCTTTGAAATATAGGCTTGTGAGGTCTTGACTTAGGAACTCTTTCTGGACACCTTGATGTAAAATGACCTATCTTATTGCAAGAAAAACATTTAATAGGCAACTTCCCTTTATACTTACCTTCTCCTCTAGCTTCCCCTTTTACAATAAGTGCTTCAAGCTCGTCTAGTTTTCTCTCTTTTTCTTCAATCTCTCTCATTTCCTCCTCATACTTGAATATCTTTCTAGAATAAATTTCTCCTAAATCACATCTCTGTTTATCCCTTCCAAAAATAGTAGCTTTGAATGCAAATTTTGTCTTAGGAAGAGCATCACTAAATTCACTCAACTCAAAAGAAGTAAGCTTACCAATCAACATATCTCTGGTTACATTTGTTATAGTCTTGGAGCTCCTCAATAGTAGTAGCTTTGAATTTGTATGCAACAGACAAGGATTTGAGCACTTTAGCAACAATCTCTTATTCTTCTAATTGTCCACCAGCATATCTGATACCACACACAAGTTCATTCACTCTTTGCATGAAAGAAGTAATATTCTCATCATCACCCATTCTCAACATTTCATATTACCCTTTCAAACTTCACAACTTAGCAATCTTCACATTATCATCACCTTCATACAAAGTTTCCAACTTTTTCTAGATCTGATAAGCAGTCTTTAGATCCATCACATTTATCATCTCATAATCAGTCAAAGCACTCAACAATGCTTCCTTAGCCCTGATATTGTACTCAACATCCTTAATCTCAACAATAGTAGAAGGACCATTCTGTGGGATAACATACCTATTCCTTGTAATATTCCAGTAGGGTTCACCAATGCATCTCAGATGACACTCCATTCGAGTCTTCCATAGAGAATAATTTGTTCCATCAAATCTCAGACTATCCTTCTTATATGTCGCCATCCCGGATCACCTCAAGCTATTAAAATTCTTCCAAAGAACCTACTCTGATACCAATTGTTGGCAACACAAGGGCAGACAATTGAGGGGGGGTGAATCAACTGTCACATAAATTTAATTTTATTAACTTTATTCTCAGATCTGATTAATAACCATGAAAGCATAAATAATCAACACATTAGAAACACACATAACACTAATTTTTTTTTTTTACGTGGAAACCCTGTTAAGGGAAAAACCATGGTGGAGCTTAATCTACAAGATTATACCCTGTTAAAAGTATAAAGAAGAATAAATGGGGAATGCACATGCATTTAGGCACACTGCCTAGAGCTCACTGCTCAATTACAACAAGGCTTACTACCCAAAGGAAGACACACTGTCTTACATAAACATTCAAATTACATCTGTAGGATTTTGAACTGAGAAATAAACATTTGATAATGCTTGCTTACAGTTCCAGTTAATCACATGAACACTTCTTCACACTCTGCTCACTCTTCTTCATACTCTACTTCTGCCTTTGAATGATTAGGACATTATTCACACATCTCATACACAACATGCCTTCAAATGGAATAAACAATCACTTATATATATCTGCAAGAAGAGATTACATCGCTACATGTTGACTTCAACAAAATAATAAAACATATGCAAACTGTTGGCCCAAAACAATAAATAATTTTCAATGTGAATCGACCAATGTCGACCACAACATAATGAAGACTCAAAACAAAATCCTCAAACACAAAACACCTTAAAAAATTATTCTGCGAAGATCCACAACACGCTACAATTACCTTGTCAGCCATGAACATGAAAAACATGAACACACAAGAGAAAATCACCAATCATGAGCACAACGATTAATGCGGATGTGCAACAAAGATAGAGCACAATCTAGAAACATCCACAAACATCATGAATCACTAGAGAAGCATCCGTTAAACCTGAACTTACTAGAATCACATAATCTTCATTCAGGAACACCAACTGAAGCAACAAAAAACTGTCAGAACACATATACTCATAACTCAATCAAATCTTCATGCTGATCTCTAAAACTTAATGTGGATAAACTAGATATACTCGATAACAAACTCTTTAATCCACAACCTCTGACCATCAATGTACTGAGGTCACCAATAGACTGAACTTCACTACATCACTGATAGCTTGCAACTCATTTTATTACAAATTTCTCAATATCCTTGACATATATAGCTTCTAATGTCTTAAAGGCCAATAGTGTTGACATCAATACAACCACATATCAACAAAATATAACATGAGATGCTATTTTCCACCTAAAAAAATGTTAGAATGTTGGAAATGAATTCTGGAACTTAATTTTCGTGTCTTGGCAAGGTTGATGACAATAAATGCAACAATGCAAAATTGCTCTTCAAGATCTCTTCAACCTGTAACCTACACATACACAAAAGGGAAAAAATATTTGTGTCATATAGGGGCTTTCCTTAGTCAAACCCTGTGAATAGTGTTTCCACTTTCACAATGACAATGCCAATGATAAAACCTTAATGGAAATGAAGAAAATGATGAATGAACAATTTGTTGTAATTCACCACTCTTCAATATCTTCCTTGAAGGACTAAAGACATATACATCACTTCAAGGGAATTGGATCTTGCTTGCTTGATTTTCTTGAATACATGAAGACCTACAACACTTGTTAGCCTTCACGAAACAACATGAACACACAGAAACACTGACATAATGTTAGGATTTTGATTGCTCCTACAAATGACTGATAATGCTGCTTTTGAATGCTCTTGACAATAATATTTGCTCTATAGGATTGCTTCATAAAGTGTGTTCTCTCTTTTTATATTTCAAATGATAAAATGACTATGTATTTATATGTGTTTATCCAATTTCCCAAAAATTAGATTCCAAAAGCTGACATAATTTAAATTTAAATTATTAAAATACCTTCAAAAATATATATTACGCCAAAGACATATCCAATTTGAAAGAGAGCAACCTAACTTTTAAAATCAATGATCCACCTCTCTCCACATGACCTGGCCAATGATTGAAAGACCTCCCATCGTCGATCATTTTCTGTAGACAAAATACAGACATCCCACAAATCCATTTAGCTGGTAAATGCCAGTGCTTGTTTCTTATTAATGCGAGCTTCGTGAAGTCACACGAAAGTAAGCATAACTCCCATGAAAAGACAAAAAGTATGTTGATATTGGAGAGAAAGTAAATAAATTGGCTCACGCGTCAGGATTTATTTAAATGACGTTGACCAAAACCAATCTTCCCAGGGAGGTTGCATCAACCTATTCACAGAGAGCAGGCTAAGCAACCTACAAAATCAAATGCCCATCCCATGGGCTGTATGTTATGCCCATCCTACATCAAGTACAGAGAGCCCCACGACGTGCTCTACTGTCAGTCAGTCAAATGAAGTACACAACAACCTGCCGTCTGTAGCATGCTCCCCTGGCCTCTGCCGTCAAGCCTCTAAAATATGAGATGGACCATTAATTTGCAGCAAGAGGCAAATTTATTCCCCAACTACCAAAGAATTTCTTCCCGCCTAATTTTCCCGCAAAAATTACCCCTCATCGTCATTTTATAACAAGCACAGTTTTCCCAATTTTCCCACAAAAATGACCAGGTGAGGGCAAAGGAAAGCAAATGAAATTATGCACTCTGATAAGTTGTTCTGGAAATTACGCGCTATGATTATGAAATGATTTGGAAGAACCTGCACAGTCCTTTCCGCTTGCTTGCAAACTTAATAAATTTCTCAAATTCTCTTCCCTTTTTTGGGCATATATTTGGCTTTCAATATGAGTTATTTTGTGCTATAAATCAGAAATGAATTGACTGTTTACCATTTCCTTTTTTTAAATCAAGGGATTGCATTTTTGTAAGTTATTTTGACTGCTTATCTTCTTACTGCTGATACACTGCACAACTATCTCATGCAACACGGGATTACATACAGAAATAAATCGTTGTAGCCTCCTCAAGGTTAACAATGAAACCTGTGACCCACTAATTGGCACTGGAAAACTCATAAACCTGGGCAGAAAACCTTCAATTAAACATATTTTTTTTACCAATAAATTTAATATATTTTTTTATGAATGTTTAATTTTTATCATTTTTTATTATAAATATTAAATTCATTGGTAAAATCAAATTTTTTAAAAATAATTATTGAATAAATGTAAGAAAGTGTGTTAAAGTGTAAATACTATTTCAATATTTTTAAAATATAGGGACAAATTTATTTTAAATAATGTTTCTACAATTTATATATTTTTGTAAGGTTTGTTTATTCATTCAAATCATATGCAAATTTCTATTTTGTCCTTGTTACTTATTTTTTATTTTATGTTTTGCATTTCCATCCTCAAGGTATTAACTTTTTCTTGAGGCACAAAGTAGAACTCTTGTATGACAACACAACCCATTTCATCTTTTTCAATATTCTCTAGTAAATAAATACATCACTAGTGCGAAAGCATTTTATTAACACTTGTTGAGCTAAGATTGAAATAAATTACTAGGAAGGGAAAATGAAAGCAAATGCTTATGAAATGGCATATTTTTTGTTGGATAAGAAAAAAAATCATTTTTTTTCTAAGCAATTTCCATTCTTTGTTTTGGTTGTGCAGTGTGCACTGGCGAAGTGAGTGCGATGCATAGCAGGCAGCTATAGAATGCGAGTATCTGTGAGAGGCTCCAACTTTTAGAATCAAATTTTAGATTCAAATATAGTAATTTATAGGTATTAAGTTTTTAAATTCCATTTATGTCAATTTTGTTGCTATTAACAAATAAAATTTTATAACTGAAAATTAATATTATCTTGGATCAAAACTTTCTTTGTTGGATTTTAGTAAAATTTATAGATTAATGAAAATTCAATTTATTATATTTTCTAGTGTATTTAGGAATTTTTTTTTTCACAATGCTATTAAACATAGTGAATAATGTTATATTGATAATTTATGTACAATTTATTTGTTTAAATATTTCAATCTCTATACACTTTTTTTTGTGATGTATCTTGTAAATAATATTGGATCCAATGAAAATTTTCAAATTAATTTAATCTTTTGGACATACTCAAAATTTCAAATGTTTTAATTTTAATTTAATCTTTATGACATAAACCAAATTTCACTAAGAAATATCTTTGTAAGAAACAAATTTTTATAATAAATAATTGGATGTCTATTAGTTATGTCCCTAACTTTTCTTAAATATAGAGGAGGGTCTAGAGTATGTTCACTTGGTATAAGGGAAGCATTGTAAGAGTGTCATCTTAAGATTAAGAGATCCTTCACATGGAGTTAATGAAAACCTAGTCAAAACCTTTTGGACCATTGGGGGTAATGGTATTTTGCATTTGTTTGAGTGTTTACAAGGATCTATGAGATGGAGTATGTTGGGTATGTTGTAAAAAGCATCTATGTTGATAGTTGAGGATGAATAGAAATGGTATGGGACGTCCTTAGGAGTTTTGAATAAAAGTTATGAACCTTAGAATGACCTTAAATTTTTCTACAATTTCATTGATTTGAATAGGTAGTGAATTCACCATCTACAATGGTGAAATTTTCTTTGTTATGATTGTGTCAAGTACCATAGAAAATTGGTTGGATGCCGATGTGAATGTGTGGTCACCCCAAATGGTTTTCATCAATTTGGTTATTTGATTTATTATTTGATGGCGAATATCATATATTTATTTCCCATGGCTTGAGTGGGTTTGTCTCACTAGTATAGTGGACCATAAGTGTTGTTGGAGCTTCTAGAATATGCATGTAGAATAGAAAGCCAATTTTTATTTTATTTGTTATTTTGAGTTTATATATATATATATATATATATAATTAAAATACCAAATATAAGTTACTAAAAATATTTATAAGTTATTCAATTATTTAGATGAAATAATAATTTCATCTTATAACTCTATAAAATATTTTAATTTTTTTTTATAAATTTAATACAAATAAATTAATAATTATCATATATAGATTTTTAAGTTGTATAACTATCAAGTTATATATTTTTAATAATCTTCTTAAGATATTTTACATAACAATCCACATAAAATTAAAATAATTATATTATCTAAATATCTTTATTTTATTATTTTAAATTAAAATAAGTAGAATTGTATGGAATGAATATATAGGTAAAAATTAAATTACACATAGGATAAATATATAGGTAAATTAAATTACACATAGGTAAATAAATATATAATTAAGTATGAAAGAACTTTGTTAAATTTACTATTGCATATAAGTTTATACATTAATATACTAATTTTAAAAACAAAAATATTCTTTGATATCATTATAAAATATATTTTTTGACACTAGAATAACAATTAAATTATAAAAGAATGAAAAATAAGTATTCTTTTTAAAAATTCTAAATTAATGATTTAAAATTAGAAATTAAAAAATTAAATTTCAAAAATCCAAAATTTACAATTACACAAAAAATTGGTTCTAAATTCATATATTTAAATTATAAAAAATATTCTTTTTTTTTAAAAATAAAATTCAAAACATTTCAAAAAGTAAAAAATATTCATATTCTATTTTATTCAAAATCAATATATATCTATAAATAAATATTATAAATTTAAGGTTTCACTAAATATTTTATTGTACAAAAATATAGAAACTTAAATATGCATCTAATAGAAAAACTTTTCATAATAAGTGCACATCTTATTGTTAAACAATTGCAAAATTAAATACAAAGAAAATATTAAAAAATTATTATAACAAATAAAAATAAGTTCTTAAATTAATATATATTTAAATAATTTATTATAAGAAATAAAAATAATTTCTTAAATTAATATATATTTAAAACCAACATATCTATCTTTAAAAAAATGCAATAAAGAATTGCATTTACACTTATCATATAGTTTTAAAATAATTTATATAATATTATTATTATGGTTAGGGTTAGATTACAATTTAATTAGGGCTAAGATTACAATGTTGTCAAGGTTAAGGTTCAATTAGGGTTAAAGTTCAATGAGGTTGATGGTTCAATTATGGTTAAGGTTAGGTTTAGATTAGTGTGAGTGTTTTACGATTAGTTAAGGTCAAGGTTTTTATAGGTTTATAATTATTGCTATGGTTAATTAGGATTAGAATTACAATTTGCAAGGTTAGGGTTCAATTAAGGTTAGAGTTCTAGGATGAATTAAGGTTAGGGTTCTTATGGGTTTATAATTATTGCTATGTTTAATTAGGATTAGAATTACAATTTGCAAGGTTAGGGTTAGATTAGTATGAGGGTTCTAGGATGAATTAAGGTTAGGATTTGTATAGTGTTACAATTACTATTACAATTGAATAAGGATTAGGGTTAGGCTTGACATTATGATTCATTTGGGGTTAGGAATGGAGTTAGCCTTTAATTATGCTTATATTTTGGTTAGGGTTAGGGTTCATTTAGTAATATATTAAATATATTATTATAATATTTTAAATATAATAATTTATAGGGAGTGGACCATGGTTAGAATTACGGTTAGGGTAGGATTAGGGTTAGTATAAATTTTTAATCTAATTAAGGTTACATTCAATTTTAATATATTATTCCAGTTGCCCCAAAATATAGATGGATGAATAGAAAGAGACATGTCTAGAGATAGACAGAGAGAGAGGAATATAAAGTTAGAGATGAAGATAGAGCAAGAGAGGAAGAGGGAGAAAAATAGATAGAAGTAGAGGGAGAGATAAAGATAGAGAAAGATAGAGAGGGGGAGATAGAGAGATATAGATATATAGAGGAAGAGGGAAATGGAGAGAGAGAGATATGGAGGAAGAGAGAGAGGGGGAGACAAAGAGATATAGAGGAAGAGGAAGAGGAAGAGGAAGAGGAGAGATATAAAGATATATACATGGTGAGATAGAGTGATAGACAAAGAGATGTAGTGATATATAGAGAGAGGAACAAAGAGATAGCTCAAAATAATGAGAAGTAGAGATAGACAAATAGAGCTGGAGAGAGGGAGAGAGAAAAAAGGGGAGATAGTGATATATGAGGAGATAAAGAGAGAGAAAGATATATGGGAAGATAAATGAAGGGAGAGGTAGAGATAGAGAGATGGATGGGGGAAAGGAAGGGAGAGATGGGGAGATATTAAGAGAGCGGGAGATAGAGAGAGGCAGGGAGAGAAAGGGAGAGAGAGAAGTAGAGGAGGGGGAGAGATAGGTAGAGGAGGGAAAGGTAGAAGAGGGGAGAGAGGGAGAGGGGAGAGAGGAAAAGATAGAGGGAAGAAAAGTAGAGAGATATAAAAAGAGGGAGTAATAGGGAGATGGAGAGAGAGGGAAAGATATGGATACAAATAAGGAGAGATAAAGAGATATGTATATAGAGATAGTAGGAGAGATGGAGTGAATGAGAGAGTGAGAGAGAGGGGAGATGTAAACAAAGAGGAAGATAGAGATAGAAATGGAGGAGGAGATATAGATAAAGAGAAAGAGATAGAAATGGAGATGTAAATGGAGGAGAAGATGGATATGTACAGGACATGGAGAGATACAAATAGAGAGAGGAAAAATAGAGAGAGGACAAATAGAGATACAAATAGAAAGAAGAGAGGGATAGATAGAGATAGAAGAGATACATATGTAGAGTGAGAGAGGGAGAGGTATAGGGATAGCGAGATAGATAGATAATGAGATAGAGATAAAGGGATAGATGGAAAAAATATGAAGAGGTGGATGGAGAGTCAAAGAGATATAGATATAGAGGTCTAGGAAGAGGGAGAGGGAGAGAGAGATGGATGAATAGAGAGAGACATGTCTAGAGATAGAGGGAGAGAGAGGAAGATAAAGTTATAGATGAAGATATAGCAAGAGAGGAAGAGGGAGACACATAGATAGAGGTAGAGGGAGAGATAAAGATAGAGAAAGATAGAGAGATAGAGAGATAGATGAATTGGAAGATTATTGGGCTAACTGCAATGATGAGTATGAGGTAAGAAAGAAGAAGTTTTCCCAGCTAGGTCAGTAGATTCAGTCTGATTATGTAATGTGAGGAAAGTTCCAGATCAGGTTGAAGATGACATAGATTTGATTTAGGGCCATGCTTATGAAGTAGTAAAGGATAGACCAATTGGCGAAATAGATTGGTTGGAAGAAGAAAAAACAAAGTTAGAGTAGTTGATGGATCCGATCATTAAATATACAAAGTTGTGGCTTAAGCATAAGATCTAGGAATTGGAAAATGCAAGTGTGCAATGCACCTATGATCTGATGGGAGACTTAGACCCTCATTCTACTTTTGAGGAGTCAACTGAGCAGGATCCCAGGGGTAAGGGAAAAACGAGCTCTCATTTTAAAATCAAGATTAAAGATATTCAAGTAGAGGAAGCTTAGGAAATAGAAAAACAAAGAAAACCTATTGCCAAAAAGAGGGGACATGCTTCAAAGGCTAAGAAGCATGGAAAGGAGGAAGCTGAAAAGAAAGATCCTGAGGTTAGTGCTTCTGTGCCCAAAAGAAGAAGAATTGTAAGAATATCACAAAAGGTGAGCTCCAAGGCTGGAGAAGAAATTAACCCACCTATGGTAGATGTGGAGAGCTCAGGAGAAAAGACACAAGTATATACAAGAAAGTCAAGAAATCCTTCTCCGAAGGATAGTGTACCAAAGAAGGATCCTCCTCCGGTTACTCCTCACATAGAACAACATGATGCTATCCCTTTTTCCCATGAAGCTCATGAGGAACCGGGTGAATCCAAGGAAGCTGAAGGTCATCAAGGTACATAAGGAGAAGAATTTCAAGAGGGTGAGCTCTTTAATGCAGAGGCAGAAATAGAGAAGATGATGTAGTCTCCCTTGGTAACTTACGAGGATTCACCTGCTGGAACTGAAGAAGTTGGACCTCCTCAAAGAAAGGAAATGCCTATTAAGACTCCATCACCAATACATGAAGAAGAGGAGTATGGCAGAGAAGAACAAGACAAAGATGAAGATTCTCCTGAGAAGCAAGAGAATACACCCAAGGATCAACATGAAGAGGTGGGACAAAGTGAAATACAATCAGAGTCTGCTGTTCCAGGATGGCTTGATAGAGAAATAAAGAGAAAATAGATTGTTGTGGATGATACCCCTCCCAATTGGGGTGAACTACTGGAAAAAATAGGAAAAGGTAAAGGAAAGAAGAAGGCCAGGGTCATCTCCAAGATCGAAAGGGATGAAACAAACAGCAGAGTGGTCCACATTGCTACTCCTGCCACAAAAATGAAAAGAGATGAGGTTACTGGGAGTGATTACAACATGCAAACTATCAACCTAGGACCCACTTCCATGGAACAAGATATTGAAGAATATGAAGGCTCAAGTGCAGCAATCTTGGGAAGATTGAGGAAGGAAGCACAAACTAAGCAAGAGTTGAAGAAGGAGAATGCAAAATTAAGGAAGTACTTGGAGGACCTGATGAAACCCTTGCAGTCCATTAGTTCATCATCTTTTGTTGCAAGCTTCTTGCCCCAAGAAACCATAATTGAGCTTGAAAGAATGAAGGTCACTACTCTTGCCACAACAAGCTAGTTACAGGGGGTGCAAACTAAAGGAGATGATGGTATCAAGGACATTCTTTCAACTGGAGGAGATGCAATGAGGGCAGTAGATTGGTTGAAAGATGTATTAGCTCAAGATAGGGAAGATGTAGATCTCTTGTTACAGAAAACCAAGACCATCATGGAATATACTAAGGATAGGCTGGTGAGCGATGGAATTCTCCCTTCCTCCAGAGCTGCAGAACCTTGGGAATGGTTTGAAGCTTTGCAAATAAGGAAAAAGGTTTTGAAGAAGATATATAAGCAGAGGAGACAAATTGAGGATACCCTAATTGGTATCCATGATAGATGCATTTCTTTCTTCGAGGTGATGATAGGGAGAAGGAAGTTTGCACCAAAGCATTTGAGCTTAGAGTGTAGTTGAAGAAATGGTGGCGAGATGTATATTCTCTAGTAAGTGAGGAGCTAGTTACTGAGCATCAGTTAGATGATGCGACCACTTATATTGCAGTTATTGAGAAATATCAATCCAATAGGGTTGAGTGGGATAAGTCAGTGGAGCAATCAAAAGAAAATATTAAATCCATCGAAAGGAGAATTAAGGTTTTACCTCTGCCACTTGTGGCCAACTTGGACAAGGTACTTTTGATGGTGCATGATAAGGTGTATCGAAATAAGGACAAAGGGGAAAGTAGTTAATGCAAGGCTACATCTAAATTTGTGCTTCCCTATTATTTTGCATGCATTGGTTCGAGTTATATTGGAGATCCCAGGCTGACCTGGATGGAGTCCACGCATTTAATACATATTTTATTTTATTTTGAATTCTCCTTGGGCAGACTTGTCTGTGGCTATTTTATTATTGTAAAGTCTTATTAGGCCGACATATCTTGGGGGTTTCTATTAATATGGCATTCTGCCTCATTTGTAAGGGCTAGATAGAAATAAGATAGTTTTGATACTAGAGTGAATTAAGCAGTAGAGCAGAGTTAGAAGTTAGTTCATTTTGAGGAAGTGCTGTAACACAGAACACTGGAATTGTTGCTACTATTGGGTGATTCAATACAATTCAAGACATAGTACTTTTGGTGAATTCTCTTGTGTTGATTTATCTTGCATGGTTCCTATTGTTCTATCTTTGAGATTGCTTGGGAAATATTAGATAATATGTTAAATTTAGAGTTAGACATGATTAAATGGTGTTTATGGTTTGATGCTTGAAGTGTTTGCAACAATCCCTGGTCCATACTTTTTGCAGCTAGCTGATCGTTAGTTGATTTGCAAAGTTAGCTTGGACCTTATATTTTTTGTACTTAGTTCAATTGTGAAGTTTATCTATTTCAATTGTAATAGGGTTGTTTTGGATGAATGTTCATGATTTGAAAATCTTTAATACTTTAGAAGATTGCACTATTTCTGTGAAAATGCAGATTCATCTGGGTTAAGCAGGAATTAGTTTATGAGGGATTGGTCCATTTCAAGTATCTCATCATTTTCATTGTTAATCTTAGGAGTAGTTTTAATTTAGAAATCTCTTTGAAACCTTTCTCTTTTGTTATTTCTTTTATCATTTGGGTTAGATTTAGGATTGAAGTATCATCGTATTGCTATATTTGACAAATTAAAGATTTAGTATTTGCTTGTAGTAAGGTCCCTTTGTGATTACCAATATTTTCACATTTATCACTGAGTTGTTTATGCATTGTCAAGACCTGACATTAGAGACCTTGGGGTTATCTCTTGAGGCTTGCTGATAGAGATTTACCTTTCAAGAGAGATAGGATACTTGTATCTTGTCTGAGTTGTTGTGCATAAAACATCATCAACATTATTGACATTCGCTTGTGTGAAGCCTTCCCTTCACATAACCACACACTGTTTGGAGGCTGTTCCATCCTGATTTTTGGAGACTTGGGCCAACTACCACCAGTCAAAGACATTCCTATGTACTCTTCTTCCTACGGTGGGACACTATGGCGTAGCATCAAAATAGTGATTACACTTACCAAAATGTTTCGTCAGAGCAGAGAGGGCCCCACTCAAATTCTATTTCGTCAACTCTTGTGCAATTTAAGGAAGGGTCAACCTAAAATTGTAGATTAGCAACTGCTAATGTCATGTTCAAGCTCAACATTAACGTGCATAGAACAAAGTGCTTTCTTATCATCCATACATCCTTTTGCAACCAATGAAATGGTGTCTCTCCATAATAAGCGCATGTTGTTGTCTTTGGCATAGCCCATTGCCTTATCCATTGTAGAGCAAATAGGGAGCTCATCACACTTAAATCCAGATGATGAACAACACCAACCTAAGATCCTATTATGCATCAACCAAAAGGTGATGCTAAGTTGTAATCTCTAGACTAATACAAGCCTCATTAATGGTGCTCTTGGACAAGTCAAACACATTATCTACAAGGAAAGCGAAAAACCACCACGACTCCCCTTGTTTGTTGTTGTTCATTTCAAGCATTACATAGGGCTTGCTTGGGATCCAAGCAATCCAACAGATGTCCCTATTACCCCTTTGAGCCATGGTGGGCCGCAAAAAATTCCACTAAAAATGGCATGGGCCTTACCCATCCACAAATCACATGGCCTTACACTTGAAAGGGCCACCATTGACATTGGAAACATTGACCAGAAAGGGTTGACATTCATAGCAATTTCCACAGTCACTCATCTTGGAGGTCTTCGTATCCACCCTTCATTCACATTCCACAGATACACACGTATGCAAGACAACCCTTATGTTGCACGAAGGATGAAAGAGGAGGCTCAACTGTCAACACTATCAACTTCAATCATTTGACATTCTCAAATAATTTTCAACAATAAATTATAGGTTGGTATACTTATAATTTATTGCACTTTGCTGTTCAATTAAACCAAAAACTTGTAGTTTCCTTTTTTGCAATCTGTCTTTGGGAGGTTCCTAAAAAAAATTCACTTCCTATTTTTCGTAGATTTTAACTTTTGCAATTAATAATTAAGTTTCAATTGTCAATTCAAAAATGTTTAAGATAAATTAAAAATGCTTTGTATTACTATATCTACAATCAAGAAACTAAAGATGTATTTGGTTTTTTGTAGGGATCCAATTTTTGATGGAATGGAAGCATTTTTTTATGCAGCAAATATTTTCATACAAGCTATATCTTTGTGGAATACAAACTGTGTATGCCTATCATCCCCATTTTTGTGCCAAGAGGGAGGATAATTTTCATATGTAAATGTTGAAAAATACATATCTTGATTATACTTTATATTACAAGATACATGTGTAGCATGTGTTGCTTGAAAGTTGCTCTTTTATGAAACTCTTTATTCTGCACATTTTCAACTCACCTACACTTTATTAGGAGTCTCCTTTCAAGACTACCATGAAGATTTTTCCTATACACTCTACCTATTTTTCTCTTTGGCATCATTGACAACTTGACACAATGTGCGTTGAATCTTAAGGTAACTCACTTGCCATTATTTCAGTCAATTTTTTTATGAGAATCTCACTTTTCTTGTGTTTTATTTTACTATTACAGTTCTATTAAATGAAGGCTATTTTATCTATGGCTTTTTCAATATTAAATCCTATTGTAATAACTATTGTTACAACTTTTCTAACAACATCTTTTACTATTGAATGTATAGCAGCTGTAAATGCAATGGTTGCCAGACCTTTCTTGCTAACTCAACTTGAGGTAACTCACTTGCCATTATTTCTATGATTTTTTTTATGGGAATCTCTACATGGCTAGATTAGTTTTGTTGTTTTTAATTTCATTATTACAGTTCTATTGTTATCAGGTAAATGAAGGCATTAATTTTATGTTCACTTCACAGTCTAAATTTTTGGCTAACTTTCTTTTCCTTCTTCTATTGAATGTATAGCAGCTGCTACTGAAGTTGCAAATGCAGTGGTTGCCAGAGCTATTTTCATAATAGTTACAGTACAAATCAAATCATCTTCACAAGTTAATCTTAATACATTTTTCTTTACATACTTTGACTTATACAGTAAATATTTCCTTGCAATTTTCAGCCATTTTACTAGTTATTGTCCTTTGCAAAAATACCAATTATACTGGTTCTTGTACTTTAAAGACAACATGTCAAAAGCCAAGGGACTAGCCTGACACAAACCAAATCTTATTTAATTTTCACTGTATAATAGATGTTGTTGCACCGTTGAATACATTGAATAGTAGAGCTCGAATCATCTTATAAATCTTAAACTATATTTCCTTGCAATTTTCTGCCTTTATACTGGTTATTGTACTTTTCCAAAATACCCTTTGCTACTTTTAGAAAATGACTTGTAGTTCAAAATCATATTTTTTTAATTATAATGAAATGACAATAAAATGTATGTGCATAACTTCATTTATTTAAAAAAGTTTGACACTTCACATTTTACAATTTCTATATTTCAAATAGAATACCATAAATTAAAATATTGATTTCCACAAATCTTCAGCATACCCATTGCACATGAAGGTGCGATTACTAATAATTATTATTTTAAATCATCCACACACCATTTCATCAATTCTCTCACTAAAATATTTATTTAAAAAAATTCATTTAACTTAATAATACGTGGATAGCCGATTAAATCAGTGTGAACGCCTATCAGTGTGGATGATGTGACCAGACCGGTGACTAAACTCCTGATTCGACTGCTGATTGATGGATTATACTTCGTTTGATGAAGTGACGGGTCAGGGTGTGTACTTTGTTTGATGCAGGTGCGCATGGCATGGCAGCATTCCATTTTGTAGGCTGCGTAGCCAGCTCCTATTCACAGTATATCGGGGTTTAAGGGCGTAATAGATTATTCAGCTTGAGACAAGATATTAGGCGTGAGTCCTATTACTGCGAAGCGGAGGAGAAGCCCTATTGCGAAGCATTTGCTTGTGCTTGTTATGTTGGAGGAGTTTCAGAGAAAAGAGCAGGAAGAGTGGGATAAAACCTATAAGGGCATCGAATGTTGGAGAAGAGACGCAAGACGATCAGAACAATCCTGACCGTTCTTATCATCAATCTCCTGAATGTTGGAGAAGAGACGCAAGACGAGCAGACGTGACGCTCTTGTGCACAATAGTTTGTCCACATTCCTCATACAAATAAAGCAGCCTTGCGGGGAGCCCCTTGATGCTTCGGTAGTGGCTGGCCCAATCCAAATTGAACATAAGATTCCGGTGCCAGAACGGATAAACAGTCAGCCACAAAAAAATGTCCGAGAAGCACAACGAAAGAAAAACCTCTGGTATTGAAAATTTCACCAAGTCCTCACAAAAAAAAGCAGTCCATTTTGGGCTTCACTTGCAAGAAACCTGTTCGCCTCAGGCCCACATTGTTCCCAAAATATTGCAGCCCTGCTAAATACCTGTGTAATACCCCTGTTTCTTCAACAGCCAAGAGTAAAGGAAAGCGATTTGCTAAGTCTCTGTCATTGAAGAGGCCAAAAAATTACAGGCCGATACCAATTCTGAAAAGTCCTCATTGCACGAAGAGGGAGAGGAACAGGATGAGGACCAGGGCTCTATTAAAGTGGAAACTAAAACCCTAAAGGCTACAGATTTTGAGATTCCAGAAAAGTAATCAAAATATGGGTTTGCATTTCTTCTGTGATAGATAGTATATTAGATTCCTCATAGGTTAATTTTTTTAGGATAGATGGGATTATAGATTTCCTATAGATTTAATCAAAATCTGGGTTTCATTTTTCCAAAGGATGGATGTGATTTTAGTTTTCTTATAGATTTGGGTGTTCCGTAATTTAAAGGTAGGTACAAATGATGTGCCTTCAGAGCGAACTGTTGAGCACCCATAAGGTCCTTTGCGGCAAACTTCTTCTTTGTAATTTCTTTAGCCCTTTCCGCCTCATCCCTATTACACTAAAAAATTCTGAACTAAAATTAAAGCCTTCAATGGCTTCACAGATCCGTCGTATTAAATGGTGTCTCCCAGAATGAGCTTCCGATCTGGAATGGGGACTCCTGGCTCGTCGATCAATACCCCTTTTCCGCCACATCTAATGGTGGTTGATGCGTGGGAGAATCTCATGAAATCTCTCGTGTATTTTTGTGGGAAGCCTGTGGGTACCATAGCTGCACTGGATTCTAAAGAAGATGCCTTAAACTATAATTAGGTGTGCTAGAACTTCCATTTTTAAATTTTGAAAAAATAAAAATTCATTGCATATGAATACTCTGCACAGTTTTAGTCGCTTGAGCTTGTGGGTTTGGGAAATACCTTTTTGTTTTTTCAGAGGACCTTGTTCACCATTCACACACAATTTTTGGCACAAGATCTGTTTCACTATGCAGGAGATCTCTCTCGTCCATTGCTCGTCTTTTAATATTTATTGTGTAAATATTTTGTCATAACACTAGCACAAGATCTTGCCTGTGAGGTTGATTGTTATATCAACCCCTTACAAGTTGTATTGTTGTAAGATGATATTGGCCTCCAAAATTGTGTTCCCTTATGGATATTGCATTCTTACCTGGGCAGTCCTCTACAGTTGGTGGGTCAAACAGGAGAGTCATCTTTCAATGGTCGAAGATTGAAGATTGTTTAATGATAATGGCCTGCACAAGTTGGGTTCTTCTATTTCTTGGAAAATTGCATTGTCATATGATGAAATTGTTTGATATTAATGGCTGCAAATATTGTACTCTTTTATCCCTTGGAAAATTACATTGTTTCCCGGGGACACCTCTCTATTTGGGTTGGTTGCATTGTTACTTGGGGAGTCTTCTCCAGTTGGGTTGGTCAAACAGGAGTGTTGCCTCCCAGTGGTCAAAATAATTCTTTGATAATAATGCCTGCGAAAGTTGGGTTCTTTGATCCCTTGTAAAATATTATTGTCATATGATGAATTTGTTTGATATAAATGGCTGTCAAAGATGTGCTCTTTTGTCCTTTGGTAAATTGCCCAGTCATGGAATGAGATTGATTGACGGTAATGACTGCAGAAATTGAGCTCTTCCATCCCTTGGGAAATTGGTTTGTCATAAGATGAGATTTTTTTATGGTTGATGGCTTCCAAAACTGTGTTGTTTAACCCTTGGGAAATTGCATTGTAATAAGATGAGACTGTTTGATGATAGTGGCTGCCAAGGTTATGTTCTTTAATATTTATCTGTTTGGATATTGCATTGCCAGAGAGACAAGATTGTTTGTTGGTAATGGCTGCCAAGTTTGTTTTTATATCCTTGGGAAATTTCTTTGTTGTAAGATGAGATTGTTGCATAACAATGGCTGCCAAAGTTACATTCTTTATGCCTTGGTAAATTGTGTAGACATAAGATGAGATTGTTTGATGTTGATGGATGCCAAAAGTGTGTTCTTTTATTCCCTGGCCAATTGCATTGTGATAAGATGACATTGTTTGATGACAGTGGCTGCCAAATCTGTGTTCTTAATTGTGATTTTTTTGTTATAACTTATAACCATTTATTTGTTAGGGACTTTGTTCCAAGTGCTTTTGCATTTCTGATGAATGGGGAGCCTGAGATTGTCAAGATCTTTTTGTTGAAGACTCTGCATCTCCAAGCCTGGGAGAAGCAGATTGACTGATTTACACTTGGTGAAGGTGTTATGCCTGCTAGCTTTAAGGTTCTTCATGATCTAGAGCGGAAATCAGACACCTTGATTGCATATTTTGGGGAAAGTTCCATCAGTAGGGTTGCCCCTGTTGATTCAGGCTTTTGGTGGATCATTCTGCTCCGAGCCTACACCAAATGTACAGGAGATCACAGCATTATAGACATGCCTGATCACGGAAGTGGAATTTTGAAAAGAATTAAGGAGTTAAATGTTTGACAGCCTCAAACAAATGTTGCCTCCGGACCTGCCACAGTTGCACAATATGCAATATTAAAAAAAAATCTACAAACTACCAAAAAATGCAATTGGCAAGTGTACAACCAAATTTCATAAATTTTGCCATCATTTTATATGCGTCTGAAAAAATAGGAGCTTTGGAATAGAGTATGGACATTTATCAGGCTACGCGTCAGCTCATATGGATACGTGGCTTTTAATTTAATTCTTTAGTGTAATAAATATTCTTCATCAGAGAGAGTCCAAGAAGTGAAAAATGCAGCAATATTCGCTGTGATGAGGCGATAACATTGCTCAAATTTGGAAAGGTGCACATTCACTTTAAATTGACTAGAGACTTGTAAAAGAAAACAATAACTAGAATAATATAATGAGGGCTAAATATTTCAATGGGTTGTTTATTTTGATTTTCCAAAGTTAAATAGAATAATATTCGTAATTATATACAACACATGAAAAAGGATTCAATTTGGCAAGTTATATATAATATAATGAGGGCTAAATATTTCAATGGGTTGTTTATTTTGATTTTCTAAAGTTATATAGAATAATGTTCGTAATTATATACAACACATAAAAAAGAATTCAATTTGCCAAGTGAGCAATGGGTTAGAAAATGAGATTTTGGGATGATAAATCACACCTTTCAATTCTACATGTTGGTGATGAAGCCTAGTGATCTTCTTCAATCAGAAGTATTGTTTCAATTGTGTCTAGATCCATGTAAGTGGATGCATAGTTGATTTTAAGCCATCACTTCTCCATTAAAATCTTTGTTGAAAAAAAAATTTCTAAATGAACTGTGGATTGATCGATCTTATGTACTGCACAAACATATGCAAAAAGATTGACCGATTTTTTCCCTAATTGACCTTCGGGTGCCAGAGCCACCCCAAGTTGTGGAACTCATGTGCAAACCACAACCAGAGAGTCGAGCACGTCTTCATACCCAATTGCTTCACCATCACATGCAGGTTCGAATCCCGTAGGACACCATGGTATGTCGTGCCGAAGTCCATCTCCACAACCATGCTCTTGTTGGAGAAATTCTCTATTATTGCTAGAACTTCCCAAAGATCGAATTCCCGTAAAGCATCCACCAGCTGAGCTTAGTTACGCGTATTCACATCGTTTTTCCTCTTTTCTTCACCGGCGGAGTTCAAGGATTTTGCCTTTGGGGACCCCAACGAGGATGAAGTCAAAAGTTTGGAAGACTTCTTGTTATTGTTGGTGGTGTTGTAGACGAGGAGAATGGAAAGGAATTGAATGAGGGCAATAATGGGAGCTCTACGTCACTGCCCAGACTTTGTATTATCCACGTCTTCATCGATCGGGCAGACAGATTGTTGAGAGAAAAGAGAAGCCTGATGTAAAGAATCCGTTTCATTTGCTGCAAATTATAGCCATCCAATAGGCGACTGTCGCTAGCTTGTAGAAGTCGATCGTTCTCGTACAAATCCCCGATCCAGTTTACCAGCATAATCTAGTTGTCTGACTTTGCCATCAACTTGTTGCGCCTCTGAAAGGTTTCAGGCAAAAGTTAACCCGATTGTGCCGCCGTTCTAAGTGCTCTCCATCAGTCTGAAGCCTCGGTTGGGGTTGTACTAATTATAGTTCTTCTGTATTTTCATGGATTCGAACTCGGTACCTACATGTTCCAGCCAGTGAGTGAGGCTGAAGTCCCCCAACCGAGCATTGAAGGCGAAATCGAGCATCACATTGTTGGTCTTGACGTCTGTGTATAATCTACATCTCCAACTATTCATGTGGGTAATACAATGTCGCGACTAGGCCATAGATGATTTTGTACTTTCTCTGCCATCCCAGAACCAGGTCGTGGCACCCAAACAAAAGCCTGTCAAGGCTTGAACTTGGCATATAGACGTAGACTAGCAGCAACTCGTCCTCTTCAAAACACCATCCCTCAAGAGACACAAAATTCTTGTGCCTCGGCTAACCAACAACTCCCAATACCGCCTCAAATTTTAAAATTTTCTCCAAAATTTGAACGGCGGTTTTATAAAAAGCGTCTACGAATCCGTCTTGACATGCGGAGAAACCACCAACAAGCCTTAACATTTGTATCCCGTAAAAGTGAAATTCATGGAGTTTTACACTACATAAACTTTTGTCATGTGCGGTGCACTGGTAGTAGGTAAGAATCATTACCCTCATAGGCTCCAACTTTAACCATTGCATCATCCCGCCACACAAACAGGAAACCATCCACAATGCTCAGGAATTTGGATGCTCCTTGCAAAGCCGCTTTGTTTGCGCCCTAAAAAAATATCTCCCAAAAATCCCACTTGGAGTTTTCATTAAATTATTTGGGTAATAAGAAAAGATAACGAACTTGTTTGAAAATATAGATTCTTGTCAGTCGCTCGAGATTTTACTTCATTCATTTGAGGCCCCACAACTGCCTGATTCGATTCCCTTGAACTTTGTCCCTACATAGATTTACGTTGGCTTTATTACTTCATCCGATAAACATAAGGAGTAATAGATGTAGCAACACTTTTGAAATCTTGGAAAAACTATAGGGAGCTTTGGCAAAATTTAGTAAGCTTTTCATGTTAGTAGGGATATACAAAAATGACTAGAATTCTTGCTTTGTTGCACGAATAGAACTGTGAAGTGTTTGAAAAAAACTAATGTGGGTTTTGTCAAATCAGGAGGAGAGCACTGCGTCATGATAGATGGAACATGTGGAAGCCAAATTGTATTGTAGTTGATAAGTTTCAATCATGGATTCCTCATAGAACAGAGACACCCAATGCATCGAGGGTTTTCTGGTTGCTCGATCAAAGCTATAAGGTCTGCTATGAGTGTGACTTGGTATTTACAATATTCAATAGATGACACCATTGTCGGATACGTGGTAGGGTTTTATATGGAAGGTACAAAGTGAACACAATATCTGCGGCATTTGCAGACACCTGGAAGTATGAAGAGGAAGACAGGCAGGGTATAAGGGTTTGCATATTTTGTTTCAAGCAGTGGGAACAACAAATTATACCTACAAAGTGTAATGGGTTGCAGTTAGTGTATCTATAGCTTGGTGTTTTATTGCATCGCTTGTGTTCTAAACTGTGAGATCCTTATGGATCCCTATAAGTGGATGCATAGCTGGTTTGCAACTATCACTTCTCTATTGAGATCTTTGTTCCACAAAGAATCATTTTGTTAAGTGGCCTATCAATTGATCTCATATGTTGTAAAAATGTATGCAAAAATAGACCAAAATTTTCTCAAATTAACCTTCCAGACATCTTCGGGGTACCCATTGCACACCAAGGTGCAATTGCTAGTTTAATTTAGGTCTTGGCTCGTAAATGGAACCCATTTGCTCATAGACGAATGGGTCCTGACCTATATCTCTAGGACACACATGATCCACAACAATTTAAATATTAAGTGCATTTATTTAATGTTGGTTCTTCTTTCGGAAAACGGTAATAATAAAGCTTTGGAATGCATAATTTGACAACATAGAAACTTAATTAAGTCCAATAAATTAAGGGACCCAAAGATAATGTGGAATTGTAAAAACATACAATTTTCTACACTACAGGACTGATGATAATATATACTTCCATTTAAATTATTGGATTGTTGTTCCTATTGCTAGTAATTTTGTGATGATTTTTGTTCTGGTATTTATCTATTTCAACACTGGTCTGGTTGATTCTTCATCGACTATTGAGGTTTGTTGTTACGGTCCTTTGATGATGGCGGCCGCGTCACACACTAAGCTTTGGCGCTTAGTGTGGGCGTGCGTCCCCTCTTAACCGGCCATTCAAGTGCCGTTTTACTTTTGCCTTTTCCGTCACCTTCACCGCCTCCGTTTCCGTTTACCTTAGCAGTTCTGTTTACCGCTGCAGTTAGCAGTTAACCGCCCAGTTCCCGCCTATGATTCAAACCAAACGCAAAACTGTTCCCGCGCTGCAAAGTTTAGTAGATGCCTGAAATAAATGTGGTCTCATGAACTGCCAGATAGCCAGATATACGCAAAATGAATTTTTTGAAAGGCTTCAGGAAATTTCAAGCAAATACAAGTGCAGTTGTAAAGCCAAACTCTGCAACCTTTGTCAGCAGCCTCCTTGCCTGTGCGAAAATGGGAGCTTCGGAACAGGGTATGGAATCCATTGGAGGAATTTTTTCAGATGTTGTGGTTGCAACTACCTTGGTAGACATGTATGCAAAATTTGGAAGCATAGCCAAGGCATGTGAACTGTTTGACAAAATGCCTCAAAGAAATGTGGTCAAATGGATTGCCATGATTGCAGGATACGCAGAATATGGAAGCAGGATACGCAGAATATGGAAGCATAGACAAGGCACGTGAGCTGTTTAACATAATGCTGAAATGTGTTATCTTGGAATGCTCTGATTGCAGATTATTCACAAATTTGCCTTTTTTAAAAGGATTTAGGAACTTTCAAGCAAATGCAATTGGTAGGTAGGCTTCGTTGCATGAGCTCGTCAGCAATTATGTTTGATGTAGTTCCAATTGTTTTAGTAAAAATGTATGTAAAATGTGGAAGTTTAGATAAGGGGTAAGAACTATTTTGGGATCGGAATTCAACATCTTTATTTTAATTTTCATGTCTTGAAACTTTTAGCATTCTTTTGTTTGTTGCTATCTATTTTATCTTGCTTTTTAAAATTTCATGTAACAAAGGCATGGTTGCACTCTACACTATGACGACATTCTTATACTAAAATCAGACTTTGTTCTTCCTATTAGCAAACTCAATTTTCTAATTGACCCTCTTATTATTTTCCATCATCTAGTTTATATAGTTTCTACCTTTCATTCTTATTGCCTTTTAAAAGTCTTTAAACAATCTTGTCATTCATAAAGTTAATTTTTAGTAAACTAACCATTTAGATTAAGAATTTAGCTTAAGTAAGACATGTTAAGCAATCTAACTAGAAATGAAAATAATTTGTTATTTAGTTGGTAGATAATTTGTGTGTTTGTGTTAAGTAAACTCATTTATGATAGATTGCTAGTTGAATCCTAAGATAGATAATTGAAAATGCTTTCCTACATTTAAATTATGTAGGTTATCTATCTCCTAGCTATATTTGTAGTGAACTTGATGTTAGTCGTAACCTTCATTGTTTATTCCTTTCTTCATCTTCAAAAAAATATATCTCTATAAACAACAAACTCTCATTCTAATGTTTGAAATTTAGTTAATTCTACTTCGACTTTTTAATTTTTCATCATTCAACGAAACTCTTTTTGAGTAAACATAAACATAGTCACAACATATAGACCTTATCACAATTAGGTTAGTGTCCATTTAATACACTACTATCTTTGTCTTTTATTTTCACCTAAAAATAAAAACTCTACATTTTTCTACTCAAATTTTGTATATATATGAGAATGAATCATTTTGATGTTCTTTGATATAAATTATTAGCCTTCCTTCTTTGACTATCCCTTCCTCACACATTATCTCTTATAAGAATTTTCATTTAAATCTATCCATTTATTTTCCTTCCTCCATTACCCTTCCTCTATTGTCATCCACCCCACATGTTGTTCCACTCTATATGTCTCACAATGATGACCCACTTTGATAATGAATCCCTATTAGATGATTCAAAATTTGTCACTCACCAAAATTGAGCACCACTTATCTCTCCTCCAAAGTAGCCTACTAGATGATGTCACCCACTCCTTAACAAATATCATCATCACCCATCTTGAGAGGCTAGAGATATTACAAGGTATAGGATATATTGTCCACACTTATGTCCCTTCATAGTTGAGTTATCCTACCTTCATCCCTCTCTTCTTAGAGCCAACTTATTTTCTTTTTCCTACATCTCAATATTCCTTCACCTGAATTTCCATGCCTACTCCTCATCCAACACACATTACTACCTTTATGTCTCTCTCTTCATTCCTCCTTTTAACTATGATCATGTCGCTTTAGGCAACCACTTTACCTCCTACCCCTAGATGTGCCACCCTTTCAACCCTTACCCTTCACTTATCTTGCTCGATCCTCTCTTACCACTATTGTCACTCCCTCTCCTATCCTACCATTAACCTCACAACCCTTTCCATACTCTTACTAAAACATGATTTCTTTTACATCTCCTACCCTCAATGTCCCAACCTATGCCCCTAGTACTATGATTTACCACCTAGTTCAAGAATTGTCATTAATGCAATGCTAGCTATCTATTATCATATCATCTTATGCATTGGGGGATGAAACCTTAAACCTCTTTCATAGCATAATATATTTGGCTATAATAGATCACCCATAGGAACCATAGTTCATCATGTTAAACATTGACATACATGTATGATTGGATAGCAATCCTAAGATGCATGTTCAATCCTTTATAGATCAATGTTCATTGATTATTTCTTTTATGATCTATTCATAGCTAAGCTTTATCAATCCATAAAGGAAAAAAAACATAAAATGGTTTTACTCTTTATCTACCTATTCTTTGGGTTCCTTCCTCTATCGCACTTATCTTTTCATGGAACACATTCAAGTCAACATAGGATTGTAGGTTAATTTCATCAACATTATACATTGCAATCAAGACATAAATAAGAAGGTGATGGATTTTATCTTTTATCATCAATGCATTCTTTCATAGATCAACTATCTTCTTCTCAACTTCAATATCGAGAGTGTGTTTATTAGGAATATTTTTGCAAAGCATCAGAATCAAAATCTCTTGCACAAATATTCAACATTTATAACACTTTGTACCACTTTGTATGATTGTACATAGGTGATAGATCATTTTAAGTCCATCTCCTTGTTGGCCTCTAATGTCTCTATTTGTTTAGCCTCATTCTCTTCTCAGGAAACTAATAATTCTACAAAGAACACCAATAATTTATAATTTTCTCCTTAACCCAACCTTGATCAAACAATCAACTAAAGTAACTAAAATAATCTTGCTCCTGATCTAAACTTACTATCTCCCCTTTTAGACAAGTTAATACTAATTGGATGAAGCTAGAAAATCCTCCCATTCCATCTTTCAAGAGTTTCTTTCCAATAACCTTATCCAACTTCATCTTAAACCCACCCCTTGAACCCTAAGCTCTTCTTAATACACCTATAAGCTTTGATTAATTACTACTATTATTGAGAAGAGTAAGTTTGAAATGAAGATAGATGTAGGTCTTACAAAAAATAAATATCTTCTCTAGTTATAATAATTAATAAAAAAATCATCCAAATAATCCAAATTTAAGTAATATTTTTATATCTTTTAATATATAAATATCTCTAGCAACAAACTCCCTTGATAGTCACCACACAAAATTAATGATCACCCATAGACATCTTAATGATGGAGATGAAGGGTGCAAAAACCATAAATGGTGGGACAATGGAGGTGAAGGCTTTGGAGATTTTGTAGATGGTGGCGAGGGAAATGACAAGTCGAAAGATGGAGAAGATGTTGGTGAGCAAGAGTTGGCTTCCTACCTATGGGTTGGTGCCCTTTTTAATCCCCTTACCCCTATGGTCCATGAACTAGGCAGTTTACTACAAGGAAAAACATATTGATAATTTATAGTGATGTAGCTATATATAAGTGATTATTGGTTGGTTGGCTTATGAGATGGATTTTAAAATTGAGGGCTTGCCTAAGCTAGGTACATCATAGAGGAATTTATTTTATATGGAAATTTTAAAATGCATTTTTTCCTTGGTTTAGGTTTTTATATAGTATGGAAAGAGACATCATGTGTGTATGGATGTACGTAAGTTTGGATGCTTTGGACAACCCTACCAAATCCATACATGCTACTTATATCAATATACATGGTTTTGTATATGATATGGAAATTTACCATGGCCATTAATATAACATTAGCTCTCATCAAGTGAAGAAAAACCATCACATGTTTAAAATATAATTATGGCATCCCATATCCCCTATTTCTAGCCTTATCAAACACATGTAAAGTGGGGATATAAAAGAATATATGATTTTTTTTATAATATAAAATTCCCTATTTTATAGTTTCTTCCATGCATTTGTGTGAGCAACAACAAGAAAGAAATATTTACTCAATTGTTTGACGTTGGTTCTTGTACTAAGGATAGATTTAATATGCATAAAATATGATGTCTTATTGGCTACAAGTATTAAATAATATATTATCTAATACAAGATAGTTAAAAATGATATTTTTTGGCCTTGCCTTATTCATGTAGGAAACATATTTTATTATATGCTAGCATATGACATGTGTATAACTAGAATGATGCCTTTTTCCTTTTCCCTCCTACACAATGTCTTTGATTTGGTGCATTATCATTGTATTATCCTTTTCTTCAAAATGACATGTGTTTATAAGAATGGAAAGTCATGTTAAGTAGATTTATTACACATGAAGGCAAGGAAACTAATACATGTATAGGCTTGGACTTCTTTTAGAATTTTTGTTTGTTTATTTTGAAAGATATCATCCCATATCTATCTACTTTCAATTTTATTTTTAATAGATCTAATCCCTTGTGTAAATGAATGTCTAGTGTAGAGTGTTGAGAAGATAGGGATTTTTTTTATTTGACTTAAAATTCCAAGTTTATCTACACCCATATGCTAAAAGTGGGAGAGAGGTGAATGATATAAATACATGGTGATATGATGTAAAATATATTGGCCTATTATCTATTCCACATGTACAAGAGAATACTTAAATATTAATTGTAGATAACTAAACATTGTACTTTTATTTTTTGGAGACTTATTCATTTGTAAGTCGACTTGGAAAAGTTGTAGTAATGGATTTTCCTCCCCATATTTTAGGTGTCTCCCTAGTGGACTAAGGTATTTTAGGAAGTCATGAGAGTGCATCATAGCTCCTCATGTCATTTTTGGCGGATTCTTGTTTTGAGGACTTACTAGTGTCAAAACATTGTAAGTCATTGTAATATCTTACAATACACTCTTTTTAATACAAGTAGGGTATCTTTGAAATATTGTGGAATTTAAATTAAACCTACAATTTGTGATGATTCATAAATTTGTGCATTATATTGAAATGAGAAATACACAATATAGTTCTCATTTCAAGTTTACACAAATTATTGCATTGTTTCATCTTTGATGCTATTCCTCAATCAAATAGGAACTAATTATGAATGGAAAAGGAAAAAAAAAATTAAAACACATTTCTTTTAGTTGTGTTTTGTTGTTTAGAATAAGTTGATACATCTTATTCACCAATATAATTCAACATTACATTTTTATATTCTAATTGAATTCAAGTTGAACCATCTTAAAAGGATCTTGCTGGTATAATTTGTAAATTGCATATAAACATTGTTCAATTAAGATTACTCATCTTGAAAGGTATAAAATTATTTCACATCAATTGTTGCATGCACATACCTACTATTATCTACCTAATTAAGGTCAAATAGTTTTAATTTTGGTTGTTATGTGGTGTGGTTAGTCAATAGATGGATTGCAACTTATTATTTACCCTTCTTTGTCTTATCTAAAATCATCATGAAAACACCCTCCTAGGCTTGGCAATGCTCAAAGAGGAAAAAGCTTAACGACTTATTATCAATTGTCCCAATACAATTATTTATTTGATGATGATCTTACCCTTTATGTTATGGCTTATCTTTTATGTTGTCTTGACATTAAATGGATTCTTTATAAGAATGGAGATGCAATCATTAAGAGCCAACATAATTCAAGATTGAAACTTTCGAAATACACTAGAAAATGTAACCATTCTATATAAATATGCATGTAGCATTTTAAATGAGAATATTGATGAATAAGAATTAAAATTATGTTCAAAGAACACTTTTGTAATTTCTATATATGTTTCACTTATGTATGAAAAATAGTCTATTTATTTAAGTAAATTCAATAGAATTAACAATATAAAATAGAATGATACTTTTAATATAGATTGTTTAATAAAATAAAACACAAACTCTTCAAATTATTAACATTAAAACTTTACTACAAATTAATAAATTTATCAATTATATATGTAATATTTTATTATATATAAGACAATTTTTTTTAAATCACTTAAATATATACCAAATATAAATTATCTATACATTATCACTATTAACTACAAGCCTCTATGATTAAATCCAACCCTATTCTCCTCACCATCTCTTATAACAAACTAATTTCTTTAAGCATGATTCTATAGATAGGAAAATAATTCTCACCCAAAGAAAGGTTTCACATGTCTAAAATATTAACCAGTTTAACCTCACCAAAATAAAATTCTTTTTCGTTAAACAATGTGCTCATGTACTTACACTTTTTAACTCTCTCATGAACCTGACATATAGAGATAAATTTATTTTTTCAAATTTAGTTAATCTATGAACTTTATGAAAGTCATTTTGTACAAATTATATGTGATACACTTGATCTCCAAGATTATTGTGGATTGATCTATATGGGAGACTCATCAAAGCTTTAAGTTTCATATTTCTCCATTTTCATAGAGAAAAAAGAGACTTCAGCTGGTGCCATCAAATGCACTATACATTCTTAATAATAAATATCCAAATTTATTTCCCTCTTAATTACACTACATTATTTTGCATACATTAACTCAGCAAATTTTCAACACATAGCAGCAGATACTTCATTGTGCAGAGGAACAAAATAATGAAAGCCAATTTACTGACTAGCTCATGCAACACCTACTTGCCAATTGCATTTGCTTGAAAGTTCCTAAAGCCTTTTAAAAAAGGAAAATCTGTGAATAATCTGCAATCAGGGCATTCCAAGATAATACATTTCAGCATTCTGTTAAACAGTTCACTTGCCTTGTCTATGCTTCCATATTTTGCGTATCCTGCAATCATGGCAATCCATTTGACCACATTTCTTTGAGGCATTTTGTTAAACAGTTCAAATGCCTCGGCTATGCTTCCACATTTTGCATACATATCTATCAAGGTAGTTGCAACCACAACATCTGAAAAAAATCCTCCAATGGATTCCATACCCTGTTCCGAAGCTCCCATTTTCACACAGGCAGGGAGGCTGCTGACAAAGGTTGCGGAATCTGGCTTTACAACTGCACTTGCATTTGCTTGAAATTTCCTGAAGCCTTTCAAAAATTCCATTTTGTGTATATCCTGCTATCTGGCATTCCATGAGACCACATTTATTTCCGGCATCTGCCAAACTTTGCAGCGCGGGAAAAGTTTGGCGTTTGGTTTGAATCATAGGCGGGAACTGGGCTGTTGACTGCTGACTGCAGCGGTAAACAGATCTGCTAAGGTAAACGGAAACGGAGGCAGGTGAAGGCGACGGGAAAGGCAAAAGTAAAAACGGCACTTGGAATGGCCGGTTAAGAGGGGGCCCCACGGCACGTCCACACTAAGCAGTCAAAGCTTAGTGTGTGAC
Source organism: Sequoia sempervirens (assembly GCA_007258455.2). Lineage (NCBI taxonomy): Eukaryota > Viridiplantae > Streptophyta > Pinopsida > Cupressales > Cupressaceae > Sequoia > Sequoia sempervirens. The sequence continues at coordinate 136,994,209 of VDFB02379711.1, forward strand.
GTTTAAGCCAGGCCTTTGATGATAGATTCTAGATAATGTCTTCGTCCACGTCGTTGTACAGGTCTATTAGCGCTATGTCAGACGGTGAAGGTGCACTTACAGTTGCTGTAGTTGCGGTGACTACTGCTGCTTTGTTTTGTGAAGCGAAACCTTCACCGGGACCGAGAGGACTTCGTGGCTGCCATATTCAAATTTTCAGCGTACACTCAATGGCCCAGTGTTAGTGCAGTTAAATAGCGTCAATACTTAAACACTATATCTTTTTTGTTTTGTTTTGGGCGTGTGTACGGGATGATGGATAAATTAGTGAGGCACTTTAATTCCCACGAGTGTGACAGAGATTGGGTTGCAGGGTCTTGGGTTGGACAGTTCCGACACAAGGAACTCACAACGATCGGAAGATCGAGTATTGAGTGTGGTACAGAAAACACTAGCAGGGTTTGAATGATGGAGCACCGGAAATCAAATCAGATATGCTTTACAGCGCGTGGCTTCCACACGCAGGGAACAAAGCCTATTAGCAGTTTGGGAGGTTGCATGTGGAATCTTATCCTGTGAAAATTGAAATTACTGTCGTTTTGTTTCGTAAAACTTTGGGAAAGAAGCCATTGGTTTGTTTAAGCAGAACTAGGAGTGTGACAGGTACTAGGGAACGGATGATCGATCATTTCTTTTTCCTAAATTAGTCCCTTTCGACGTCCCCAACAGTCGCTTCATTCTTTCTCTTTGCACGCCCTTTAAAGTGTTTTGGACTTCTTCATCCCTCTCTCCAACTTGGATGAAGTATCCCACAACATTGAACCTCACAAATGTGATAAGACTTCGCAATTTTCTTACTTCCAAGGTAAACTGGTAGTGATTGTCTTGAAGCCCTTACCCCTCTCAATATAAGCTCTCAAACGGGCTTTTAGACTTTCCTCTTATCAACAAACTTTCTCTCTGCATCTGTCTTTGTTTCCTCACTTTTTTGTACCATCAAGCTTCACCTTTGCAAACTTTCAGGATTCTTCATACCTGTATCCCTCTTGCAAAGTCATAAGTGAGGATCTTGATCCCCGATGTCCCATTATTCCACCTCTTCGGGCCAGCAGACCTTTGCTTTCCTATTCACTTGATATCCTTGCACTTAACCCTTGATTCCTCGGTCCTCTTTGGCACTCACACATCACTTAGGGATTGCAATCTTTAGGCTCCCACTGTTCGAAGATCAAGTTCCACCTGCCTCCATACACTTTCTGATACACCATTCATGCCCGGATTTGATCGCGATGAAGCTATTCAATCCCTCAAGTCTTGCGAAAATGTAATTCGATGCCTCGAAGGCGTGGATCTAATTACAAAGCTATGTGAAGATAAAATGGGCATGGTCATTCTGAACATCATTTATGCAAGCCCTAGTTGTTGCAAGTCTACAAATAGATATGTGGCTACTCTTTGAGTGCACGAAAGATGGTTCAAATGTTCCGTGTTGTCTAGTTGTAGATCTAAGGCTGATTGTGATGTATATTTGTGTACTTTGTATGTGTCATGCATTGATTTGCACGTGATCCTGGAAACCTCGATGAGACGAGCATAATACATTCTAATAGAATGTTATAAATACTAACAAAAAGATGTAATAATGGTTGGTATCTAAGCCAATTTTCTTGTCTTAGTTGCTAAGAGTTTATTCAAAGGGATCAACTGTTATATGTACAACATTGTAAGGGAATAGTATTGTTTGTATGGGATGTAGAAAGGTGTAGTTGAGATAGATAGTTGCATGATCATATGTCTCCATGTCAATATGTAATATTTCAAGGGGTGCTTGAACCTAATTGTGGACCCTTTCTTGTCACATTTGTTGGCCTAGTGTAGTGAAAAGTTGATTATGTTGTAGCAGCACTATATTTTATTGTAAACTATGTTTTGTAATGATCTCTCTTTATTGCACGTGGGATATTGTTGATCTTTCAATGATTATTATGTATGTGTGATTGCAATTTTTCTTTATTCAATGATTCTATCATTGTCTCATAATTCACATGTTTTCACTTCATTTGTCAATGGATTTGGCACCAATGAGAATGGTTTAGGATTCAACCATTTCATTTATAAAACACATTTTATTTCTATTTTAGTTTAATTTTCTATTTTGCTTGCATGTACTAATTAATTTTGTAACATCTTTGCCAATGTCCTAAGGGAGTTACACTCAAATGATATATAGATAGTTTTATGCATGTAGGACTCTTGCTTGCTACATAGCCCATTGCTTCAATAATTTACACCATTAGTGAGCTTGCGTCAAATGAATCTATAGAAGGCCATGTTGGAGCACACAAATTGCTCCTATTTTTGTCAAAAAAATATAACATAGCATCACAATATAGTTTCTAAGCTACTATTTTCTTAAAATTATTTCACAAATCAATTCGACGTAAAATTAGCTAACATCATGTAGTTTCTGCCTAATGTTTTTCTTCTTTTAATGAATATATGGTTTTTCACTATTTTTCAAGCTGGACCCATCTTGAAAAATGAAAAGTTGAGCATGCTTTCTCTTGATTTGTTGAAAATTAATTGAAAATTATTTTTAAATATATATAGAATAGAGTCTATAACGTAAAAATATATAATTTTTTTTAATTTGGATGAATGTATAAAATATGAAACAAAAAATACTAAAAAAATGAAGGCATAAGAAAAATGAATTGAAGATCAAAACCTTAGCATATTCAAAATAAAAAAAATTAAATGGTTAGAAAGGTAAGAGAGAGCTTTACATTATTGTGGAATTTTTTAAGATCAAGATTAAAAAATGTGCAAACCTGATGGAGAGCACACTCGATATTTAGTTATTTTTCTATATTAAAAAAACATATTTTTGGGTGTTGATATGCAAGTCCAACTCCTTGGGTTGGATGCCCAAGGAAAATCCAACCCCTAAGGGTTGGTAGTTTCTAAATCAAGTTATAACATGCTCACATTTTGTGAGTCATAAAAATAAAAAAGGCTTGCAAAACTTGAGAAAATTATAACACGCTCACATTTTTTGAGTCTTTTTTTATTCTTATGGATCATAAAATGAAACCATGTTAGGACCTGATAGTGATCAAGCCTAGGATTGGTCACTACCAAGTGATAACACTAGAGCATTATAATGTGCTCACATTAAATGTTATTTGACCAAAAAGTGGTTTTGGACACCCCCTATACACATGGCACTAAATAATACTCTAAATTTGATTTCTATCCCCAAATACCATATTTAAACATCACTCTAATACACCTTTCATATTAAATTATACCCAAATTGTCACCATATAGCCTAGATGACCACTTTTATAGTTATATTATTTATATATCTTTTATATAAATATTAACCTTATATATTTACTATTACATTATGTTACCACCACTATAATGTCCAATTTATGGAATATTACAAGTGAAAATTTATTAAATACAAGAATTTTCATAGCGGAAGATGAATTATCATTTTAATTAAAGATCTATATTATCTTTAATACAATTGTGATAAACTAGATACAAGTTTATTATATAAAATTATATATAATGCAAACCATTTATTTGAATTAAAATAATTTATTTGATATAATTATGGGGATGAAACATATTATTGATATTCTTTCTTTTTATAGATCTCTATTTTTGGTTACATTTTTGAATAAGAAAACACCCTAATAATGACTACAATTCTCTATATGTGGGTGGGTTATAACTTGACTACAATACCTCTTTACATGCATGCATGCATAGTAGCCATTCACTCTACTTATGTAGTGGATAATTCAACTATAGGTTGCCACTTTCTCATCCAACTCATTGCAACACAAACCAAAGAAAATACAATTTAGTCATTCATGGACCTTCTATAGTCTAGACCCCCAAACTAATTTGAATCAAAATCCCTATAATTCTATCAAATTTACTAAAATATTAGTCCCATAATAATAAATGTAATGGTTATAAGTCCCTCAAAAATATCTGAAAGAAATTTTCACTTAAGTCCAATTCCCTTTACTACTTGAGGTTAAACATACAAATTCTCAAAACTTTCACTACTTTAGCAATATATTTTCTTATATAGACTATAGCATACACAAGGTTTCCAAAAAAACTAGCATAAAAAACCTTCCACATCTCTTCAAGATCATTGTTTGATTTAAAAAACTATTCTTAAGAAATTCTAGTGCCAACTGGTAAGGGAATACTTACTAGCTTATAATCCTACATTACAAAATACTATAAAATAGTTCCAATATACTTCTTTTGATTTAGCCAAAATTTTCTATTAGCTCAATCCCTACAAATTTCCACACAAAAAATATACTCACTAGCTCCTAAATTTTTCATATGAAAAGCACCAAATAACTAATTTTTAATATACCTAATCATCCCCTTATCATTCATAATATATAACATATCATCCACATGTAAGCCAATGATTAGTGATTGATCATCAAATAATTTCAAATATAATAGTAATCTCCTTCAATTCTAACAAAACTAAGTTCCAATATAAAAGAATCAAATTTTTAATGCCACATACATAGAGGCTATTGCAACCTATACAAGGATAAATTTAACCTACAAAATAAATTCCCCTTTCCCTTTAGAACAAAATTGTCAATTTATTTCATATAAGTATCCTCTTCAATATCCCTATGTGGAAATATGGTTTTAACATCTATTTTCTCTACCTCTAAATGATAAGTGGAAATAGTAGATAAAATAAATTTAATGAAGGTTAACTTAGCAAAAGGAGAGAATATCTCACCAAAATTCTCTTCCTTACCTTAAGAGTAATAGTCACTAAAAAAAGCATTGTACCACTCCAACTCACCCTATGCTCTACATTTTTTTGAGTACCCACTTGTAAACAACGTGATTCATCCCTTTGGATAACTCAACTAGGTTCCAAGTTTCACATTTTTAGAATACTTTATTTAATATTTCATGGCATCCAAACAAAACTCATGCCTCTTTGAAAAAAAACTTCTTTTATAGACCCAAGTTCATTTTAGTACATGATAATGCAAATATAATGGAAATTACATGGGCTATATGCAATAAGATAATTTTATTGTTCTTTATTAAAATTTTCTTTCAAGAACATTAAGCTCTCTAACTTGTATTGATATATTTTTGAGTATTGGATTCCTTTGGTTGAGGTAAGATGGAGATCTACCCTTGTGCTAGAGGATCTTTTGTGGTTTATTTTGATTCTATTGATGATAGAGAGGCTATGTTAGTTTCTGGAGATTGTATGTGGGATTTTCATCCTCTCTTTATTCATCCTTGGTATCGCTCCTTAACACCCCTAAAGGATTCTATTGATGTTACTCCTATTTGGGTGAGATTGCCTTATCTTCCCTTATAATTTTGGTGTAAATATAATTATGAGGCAATTGGAAATGATTTAGATAGATTCTTGAAGGTGGACACAACAAATGTACACATTTTTTTCTAACACATCCTTTTCTCATGTCTTGGTGGATGTTGAATTGTCAAAATATTTTTTAGGTGAGGCTATTTTATAGGCATCTAACCAGATTTGGACTCAATTGATTGATTACAAGGGCACCCCCTTTGATTCTAGATATTTCTTTGCTATTAGGCTCTTGGCTTTTGCTTGTCCTCATGGTTCTCACAAGTTTTCTTCCTCTTCTTGTATGGTGAATGCACTTCCCCACCATCTTACAGCGTATCATGTGATGATTCAATTTTTGATTTTGAGGATTCAAAGCTTCTCTCCTCCATTCCTATTACTACCCCCTTTTGGTCTTGTGAAGTCCCTTTTGATCCATTTGTAATGTTGTTGAAGCTCTACAACTTATTTTAACTTTTGCTTCAGACCACATTTTGATTAACTATGATACAATTATTGGTTGATTAATAGATCTATGATGTTCTTTAGATTGTATAAAAAATTTAGATGAGGCCTTTAAGGGGGTATCCACTCCCTCTTCTCCTAGGTATTCTAGTTTGGAAGATAAATTTGTATGGACAATTATTTAAATATAGAAGAAAGATCTTCCCAAAATGGTTTCTCATTTACACTCTTTGAATAATATTGTGAAGGGGAAAAAAATTGTTTCAAGTGTTGTTTTATCTTGAGTTTGGCTTCCTTTTGGGAAACCTAGTTGTATTGGTTTATTATCTTTTCTATTCTTTTATAATAGGGTTTATGCCTTATCAAAACCCAACTTGCCTTAATAAAACCAATGTACCTAGATAAACAATAAATTATATTTTTATTAATAAGGGTTTTAAGACCCTCCTCACCTATGTGAACAATATATAAAGCCATAATTTACAAGAATCAAAGTTTTTATTTACATTCACAAAGTTATAAAATATTGATGCTTCAAGCCTAACCAAGGATCCATACTATGTGCCGCTAGTCAACACACAATTTCCTATGGATAAATTGAAACTATTATTTTCAACCATTAGATGCACCCCATAATTATTTATTTTTGAAAAGGAAATACATTTATTACTTTAAACGTAAGATATGAAATATATTTGTTATATTTTTCACTCATCCATCATTGACTATTAGTTTTACCTCTCCTTAACACACATTATTATGAGTGTTATTATCCCTAAGGAAAAATTCCCTGCCATCATTTTATCTATACACCAAAAACCACTCCTTGTGGGGATTCATATGGTAGGATGCACCCAAATCTATCAGGCTAGATTAGTTAGTAGACATGTTAGCTAAAATAAAGAAAGAATTAGTAGCTTCATCAATAGAAGATTTGTTTTGATTAGATTAAAATTGGAAGGGACAATACCCATTACGAAATAGCCATAGAGGTAAACCAGGAACTCATGAGCAGTGAGAAAACTTAAAAAGTAAACAAAAACTACAACTTAAATAGTTTGACCAACAGTAATATAAATAAAAAGAAATCCATAGAGCTAGGACTAGCACAAATCAACAAACACAGGTATAGGTCTCCTAGAAGATTGAGACCAATGATCACATTTCAAATTCCTGGGTAAACCCACAAAACTGGTGTACAATTCTAGTGAGGAAGGAAAATTGCAAAAGCACTCCTATTTTTTTTTTTTTGCTTTTTAGGGGTTTGCACGAACTGGGGTGTTAGAATGGACCCAAAAGAGGTTCTAATGGACCTCGGTTCAAGCGAACCATATTAAATGAAGGGACTCACTTTTTTTTTTTCATTTTTTAATGACAAAGACAATGGAAAAGAGGGGGTTCGCTCGAACCTGGGTTCATTTGAACTCCCCTTTTCCCCCTTCTCCCCCCCTTCTCCCCCTCAGGCACCAAATTTCTACAAAACTTTTCCCTTCAAAGCTCAAGTTGAGGATAAAAATGGAGGAGAATTCATAGAACCAACTAGATGATGGTATTCCTCGGAACGAGCTATGCATCAAATATAATTTTAATATGTTTTGGTTTTATTATGTATTTGCCTTTCTAGTTTATTAAACATAGGGTTTTCACCAAAAATCAAGTTCTCTGTTTTGCACACGTGGAAAAATAACATATTATCAAAATAAAATTTTGAAAAATATGTTCAAGCTAGGTATTGATGTCTTTGATTCAATAAAAAAAAATTGAATTTGATACATACAAAAAAAGTTGTGTTGTATACATTCCGCCTATGTCTGAATTGTAATTGGTTTAACTTCGAAACTTTATTAGAGAAAAAATATTCAATAAAAAACTATAAAACCAAATGAACTAGTTAGATATTGTAGTTAGAAATCTAAATTCAAAAAAATAGAATTTTATCCTTCATAGAAAAAAGGTTATGTTGTATACGGTGAGCATCACTCCTTAAAAATGGTGTTTATTGATAAAAACTAGTTTTTGAAGGAGATGGAAAAGAAGTGCATTCTAATTCCAAAAAAATTGAAAAAAAAAAAATTTAGAATCTACAGACAAAATGCCACAAATCACTAGTTTGCATCATCTTCAAATTCTTCATGGTTCAGCCGCTATAGGTGCCCGAAAGTGAAGATTTAAAGTTAGAAAAAATCAATTTAGTGTCCAATTTGGCCAAAAATTGTAAACCAGTATTGTGGGATCACCCTCCTGCTCTAGGAATTGGAGCTTCTTTTCAAAAGTCACAGACCCCTATTGAATGGCCTAGGTATCCGTCATGACATCACGGGCCAAGGTGTCTAGCTTCTTTCCCTTCTTCTTCGTGAGACCATCATCCACACCTTTCGCTAGCCACTTCCCCTAGCTCTTCCTTAACTCATCCTGAAAGACCTAAAGGGTGAGAGCAGTATTCTTCATGATTTCTTTGCTATAGTCAGTGATAACCCTCAGGCACTGCATGGTCTTTTCTTGGTTCTAGTGGATGGCATCAATCTCAATCGAAAGATTCTTCTTTTATTCCTTAGTACCAACTATGGCCTGAAGATCAATAAAAGATTTGTTAGTAGATGAATCTTCAACATTGCTATTTTTATTTATAGATTCCTTCTTGATATTTCCTTGCTTATCATGGTTGTAACACATCAACCTAATCTTACCAGGAGGTTTGGCTCTTCCCTTAGATTTAGATATTTAGTTAGACTTTCCCTTTATCTCTTACTATTAGCTTTTTACTTGTATCTACCTTATGCATTCAGTGTGTCCTTAGAACTTTTATCCATAGGATTTCTCCTTTTTGTTGGGAAAATGTGTCTCAACCTTGCAATTATATAAGGTACTATTGATAGGTAAGTGTGGGGGATGAAAGGGGGTACCCCCTATGAGGGGTTTGAGGGGATCATCTCCTCGACGGGGGGTCTGAGGGCCACATACCTCAGAAGCAAAATTTTATATATAGTTTATTATTGTAAATCTAGACTATTCATCATTAGGTCTAACATCTAATAACCAATATTTTTTTTCTTGACTTTGCCTAGAAGGCAACCCTATTTTATGAGGGCATTGTATTACAACTATGTATTATGATGTATTCTAAGAGTTTGATAGTGGTCGTGTTGCCTCTGGATCTTTGGTTGGTCATACTCTTGTGAGAGGATTGCTTTGTAAGTATATTATAATTTTCATGATTTCTAAATAATATATTGGACAACATTTGGAGTGTGGGATTTTTCCCTCATAAATCGCTGTCTTTTGGTATGCATGATATTTATATTTATTTCTATTTAATTTTCTATAATTTTTGAAAGGATATGTAAATTTTTGCATTATCCTCCTCTCAAGATTAGTGTAAGAAGTTGTTCTACTACCTTAACTTCCTTACAAGTGATATCAAACCCTGATCACCTTTGGTTTCAGTTGTGGGTTGTTGTGTTTTTTGAACTAATCTAGATTTGAGTGAGAGGTTGTGCAAAAGATACTTTGTGATCTTGTTACAAGAATTTTCAGATGGAAAGTTCATCATGGAGAATAGAGGTGGATAATTTTTCTAGAAATAATTTTGAAATGTGGAAGTTGAAGATGGAGGATTTGTTAATATATCAAGATTCATGGGATGCTGTTGATGAGAATGTTTCAAGGACCGCATATCCTACTTTGGCTACTCAATATGATGTTATGGACCATAAATCCAAGGGTCTAATCAAATTGTCCTTGGTAGAATTTTTTTTAATCAATGTCCATGAAGAGACCTCTACAAAAAAGCTATGGAAGAAGCTTGGTGAGATGTATCAAGCCAAATCTTTAGTGAACAAGATTTTCTTGAGGAAGAAATTATATTCCTTGAGAATGGATGACGGTGGATGAATTACGGATCACCTAAAAGCATTCAATATGTTGGTGGCTCAATTGACATCAGTTGGTGTCAAAATGGATGAGGATGAGAGATGTTAGATCTTTCTTTATTCTTTGCCTGATTCATGGGATTCTCTTGTTATGGCTATTGGGAGTACTTCTGTTATCTTGAAGACTAAAGATGTGGTGGGTTCTTTACTTTTTGAAGAGATGAGGAAGAAGGTATCCATCAGTACCAAGGAGTCCCTAAATGTTTGTGGAAGACCTTTAAGGAAAAAGGAAAGAAGAATGAGAATTATGATAAATCCAAGTCCAACAGGAGATCCAAATCTCCTGGAAAGTCCAAAGTTATTTCTTGGAACTAGAGTAATCCTGGATATATTTGTAAGGACTACAAAGGAGAATAAAATAAAAAGAAGAGATTTGATTATGATTTTGATCCCAATAAGGAAGATGGTGATGCATTCATTACAACTTTGGAAACTCATACAAGTAATGATGCATGGTTAATTGACTTAGGTGCATCTTTCCATATGACCTCTAATAGAGATTGGTTTTCTGAATTTGTAAAGAATTTGATGGAAGTAAGGTGTACTTGGGTGATGATTCTTGTTTAAATATTGTTGGATGTGGTAAAGTTAGAATCAAGTTTCTTGATGGTCAAATGAAAAGGATTAATTATGTGTTGTATATCCAAAGATTAGCACAAAATTTATTATCTATGAGAAAACTAATAGATGTTGGTGTGTAGGTAGTATTTTATGATGCAGGCTACAAGATGGTTAGAGATGCTATGGTGATTGCTAGAGGTTTTAGATATGATATATAGTATATGCTTGATGCATATTGTACATTGTTGAGTGCAATACTTACCTTCATGAAAAGAAAGTCTATGGAAGAGGTGAGGGTTTTATCTTCAATAGATGGTCATAGATTTTGGGTACTTGAGGGTGCTCTTTCTTTTGAATCAAAGTTACCTATAGAGAAAACTATGTTACTGCACACTAGAGACTTGGCCACATTAGAGAAAAGAGTCTAAGGACCTTGAAAAATAAAAACCTTGTTGAAGGGTTGTATGATTGTAATCTTGAATTTGATTTCTACGATCATTGCATTTATGAAAAATAAAACCACATTTAGTTTTAATTGAGTTCTCATAAATCTTGTGGTGTATTGGACCTTGTTCATTCTGATGTGTTTGGTCCTGTAGATGTTCCTTCAATTATAAAATACACATATTATGTTTCATTTATTGATGATTATAGTATAATAACATGGGTATATTTTCTAAAGAGTAAATATGAAGTTTTTAGTCATTTTAAAGAATTTAAAGCAATGGTTGAGTTGCAGACTAAAAAGAAAATAAAATGTTTGAGGATTGATAATGGTGGAGAATTTTTCTTTAATGATTTTGATAGATTCTATAAATATTATAGTATTCATAGATAAAATACAACTTTGTATTCTCCACAACAAAGTGGATTTGTAGAGAGAATAAACATGACACTGATGGAGAAGGCTAGGAGTATGTTGAGTGGTGCTGGTCTAGAACAAAGGTTTTGGGCTGAAGTTTTTTCCACTTCTTGTTACTTAATTAATAGGTCTCTTACATCAACTCTTGTTGATAAGACACATATAGAGGCATGGTCAGGTCACGAGCCTTCATTAAGAAATCTTAGAGTTGTGAATGGTGATCCTAGACCTGCACAAACACAAAGAACAAACACACAATTAGTCCCATATGCAAGTTAGAAAAAACATTCCCCATGAAATTCATTTGAGATATCAAGAACAAGAACTAAATGAAGAACATGAATAAAAACTATCTAATCTTGCTCAAAATAAACAAACTCTCAATCCCATGGGGGAATTGGTGCCATTTTGATGTGGAAAATGGCCCTTTCCCAATCCCTTGCAAGTTTGATGATGATTGATGAAGATCCTTGATGAAATTTTCAATAACCTAGCTATAGAACTATAAAACTTGATAAAAATGGATGAACAATGGATGAGCAAATTCAAAATCTCAAGATAATGACTTTGTATAAGTTGTGGATCCAAAATCCAAACGAGAGCCTCTTATTTATAGAAGAGAATGATGAATAAAGAGGCAAAATGGATGAATGTGGGATAAAAGACCAACCAATAACTTTAAGCCACTTGTCAACATGTGAGTGGACAAAGGTGGAGCACATTTTGGTCATTGTGCAATTAAATGCCATTAGGTGGAATTTCAAATTTGGAGAAGTGAAAAGTTGGAGGGAGAGAAGAAATGAATTAAATGCCACTTGGCTCAAGGAAAGGACATGTAAGAGGCTCTTAATGCCTTGTTGGAAGGGACAAGTCCTTTTGGAAGAAATTTTTGAATTTGAGGAATATTCCAACTTAAGATGCCTTTTTGAAAGTAAATAAAGATTTAATAAATCAATTCAAATGATTTTCATGAGCAAGTTGCAAAAGCTAGAGGATTTGATGGATTAAGATTAACATTAACCAGGATTTGATTAATTAAGGTGAAGATTAACTGATTCCACAATTTGACTTAGACTTTTTAGATTAATTTAAATCAAAATGAGAGGAAAATGATTATTAGATTTAATCAAATAAAGTTGGACTTATTTAATCAAAGGGGATGGTATTAGATTAAATCAAATAAAGATTAATTTATTTAATTTTTAAAGGAGATGACATTAGAGATTAATTAAATAAAATTGATTTATTTAATTAAAAGAGGGACTATAAGATTAATTAAACAAAGTGATTTATTTAATTAATAGGAAATGATGACTTAATCAGATAAATTTGGTTTATTTAATTAAGAGATGAAATATGATGAATTTAATTAAATAGAGATTATTTAATTAAATGACTAGCAAAGGAGATGATTTAAGACAAATTGGTGTTAGTAATTAAGATTAGGTGTATAGGATCAATCGATATATTTTCTGTGTCTACAAGAGTTTTTGGATGTGAGGAATATGTACATGTGTTAAAGGAGAAGCGAACAAAGTTAGAGAATTTAAGGATGTGAAATGTATCTTCATCAAATACAGTTATGGTGTGAAAGGATACAAGCTTTGGGATATCATTGCATAATAGGTAATATATTGTAGAAGTGTTATTTTAAAAGAAACTAAGCCTTATTCTATTACATTGTAGCCTATAAATAATGATTTTGGGACCTTAATGCTCTCTAACTCTTCTAGGGTTTTTCACCTAAAAGGAGAGAGATGGGAAAAAATGCTAATGTCTACACTCAAGATTAATTCAATGAGGGATGAAATGTGTCTAAATGTAATTTCCTAAGTGCAATAAACTGAAAAAGAAAGATGATTATTAATGTAAAACCTCAGAAATACAAAGTGCTGGAAAACACATTATGATATGCAAACATGTGATAAATGACCTAGACATGTAAACAAAACTAAATAGAAAGTTATGAAACATAATGTGTGCACCTGGAGACTAAAAATGGATGGAATGAAGGTCTGAAATCCTGATAAAACTGATGCAGAAGTCAACTGGGACACTTGTGCCAGTCTAGGTGACTTAGTCCAAGATCTGGAAAAACTGCCCAGAAACCAGTTTCTGCCAAATGGGTGCTCATATTCTATAAAAATCACTAAAAATAAGGTCCAATGGGACTAAGCCACCCAAGGTGGCAACTTAATCCACTTTTGAATCTCTAAAAATCAGGTCCAGTGGGACTAAGCCACCCAAGGTGGCAACTTACTCCACTTTTGAATCTCTAAAAATTTGGAAGTGGAAACAGATACTCTAGGTCTGCACTTCAGTTTCCTATAGGTGTCCTCTTCTGAAACTCTGATTTTCAAACTTGAAAATGAGTTTTTGTTGATATTTTGACTTGTTGAATGAAGAGAAGACTTGAGCAACCTTGCAACTTGATCTCCAATGATTTCCAAGCTTCCAAGAGTCCTAAATCTGCAAACACACAAGAAGAGAAGAAGAAATGTTGAATGTTAGGGCATGGGAGTTTTCCTTGGTCAAACCCCTTTGAGGTAATTAAACCAAAATGATAAAAGAATGGAATGAAAAATGCAATAATGGAGCTAATTACCTTTCCATGATGTTTGATCTTGATTTTCTGCAACAAAGCATGAATTATCTACCTTTGAATGTCCTTGGGAGCTATCTTGATGTCTTGCAATGATAAAACCCTAGCTTGCTTGACTTGAGAACATGATGATGGGTTATGACTTAAGATGATTTAGGAGATTGAAAAATGAGGGAAAAAACCCTTATTTATACACAATTATGCCTAAATTCTCGAATAATACCTCATCATAGGCCGACCTTAGGTCTTAAAGAATAAAAACTCGAAAGAAATTTGAATTAATTTTGATTTTTGAGCCAAATGGGACTAAGTCACCCAAGGTGGTGACTTAGTCCATCTGGGAAAGTTTGAGTGGATGTTGGAGATTAAGATGTATTAAATTTTGTTTATCGGGTTCTTCAACAAGACACTTAATTAGGGCCTGTAAGTGCATAAATGGGACATTTAAAACATAAGAAAGGTGTAAATACTGATGACAAGCCTAGGAAAATGTGAAAGTTTGTTACAAGACTTTACAAAACTTTGAAATAGGTCTTGGTAAGGTTATTTAGGTGAATTATAACATTATGGTCCTAGAAAAGCATGAAGATGTGTTACAACACCTTACAACACCTTTACAAGACATCAATAAATGTATTTTATTCAATTTGCAAGGGTCCAAGACCTAGTGTGGATGTGTAGACACCTCACAACACCAAATCAAGGCCTCATTAAGTCCAATTTATCATCAATTGTTCCCATATCAAGCAAATCATAGACTTTTTGGTGACACATAGCCAAAACAAAGTAAACATGAAGATGTGATTCAATTTCTTTCTACACTTGAGAAAGTTGAATCAAGGCCCATGTATAGACAAGAAGTTGAGGAAATCTTAACTAGCTCTAAATATTTATAAGAGGAGGAAGAACCTCCAACTCAACTTGTTCGTAGGTCTACAAGGCATAGAAAACCACCAAAAAGGTATTCACCTGATGATTGGAGATATATTTTTTCTTTGAATACTAACATGGATGAACCTAGATCCATAGAAGACAAATTAGGTATGAATGATACAAAATCTTGGAATAATGCTATGGATGAAGAAATTACATCTTTGAAAAAGAATGATACATGGGATCTTGTACCATTTCCTAAAGGAAGATAAATTGTTGGTTGTAAATGGGTATTCAAGAGAAATATTGGTTCAGATGGAGGTATTGAGGAGTACAAAGAAAGGTTGGTTGCAAAAGGTTAATCTCAAGTTAAGGGTGTTGATTATGGTGAGATATTTTCTCCTGTTTCAAAAATGACATCCATTAGATTTTCTTTCTATTGATGTTTCTTATGAT
Organism: Sequoia sempervirens; assembly: GCA_007258455.2. NCBI lineage: Eukaryota > Viridiplantae > Streptophyta > Pinopsida > Cupressales > Cupressaceae > Sequoia > Sequoia sempervirens. The sequence continues at coordinate 137,009,331 of VDFB02379711.1, forward strand.
TTAGATGTTGATAAAATGGATGTGAAAATTACTTTCCTTCACGACTACTTGGAAGATATTTATATGACATATCCAGAGCACCATGTGGCGAAAGGTAAAAGTAAATTGGTTTGCAAATTGAAGAAATCTATGTATGGCCTAAAATAGAGTCCTAGGATGTGCTACCAAAAATTTGATACATATGTGTTGAGCTTGGGATTTGAGCATTCTAAATTAGATCATTATGTTTATTACAAAATTAATGGTGATCGTTTCCTATTTATTGTATTATATGTTGATGATATGTTATTTATTGGTAAAAGGAAAGGTATGATTTCATAACTAAAATTTCAACCCTCAACTAAATGAAATGAAAGATCTTGGTGTAGCTGGACACATTCTTGGGAGTGAAATTAGAAGAGAGTAAAAAGAAAACTATGGCTTGGCCAAAGTAAGTATGCCAATTCAATTTTACAAAGGTTTGGCATGCAGGATTGTAGACCATTGTGTGTTCCTTTTTCAGCTAGAACAAATTTATCTATTTTAGATTGTCTGGAACATCCCCATTAGAAATGGAAGACATGAGCATAATTCCTTACCAAAGTATAATTGGAAGTTTGATGTATGCTATGGTTTGTACTAGACCAAACATTAAACAAGTAGTGGGAGTTCTTTCCAAATATATGTCTAATTCTGGTAGAGTTCATTGAGATGCAGTTAGAAGAGTCTTCAAATATTTGTGCAGTACCTTAGAGTATTCCTTGTGTTATCATAATAATTTGATTAAAGATGATATTTTCCTTGATATTCATGGGTATGTGGATTTAGACTAGGCAGGTGATGTTGATAGCAGACGATCCACTAGTGATTATGTGTTTACTTTATTTGGTGGTGCAATTAGTTGGATGAGTAAGAAATAGGTGTGGTTGCTTTGTCCACTATTGAAGCTAAGTAAATAGAAGCTACTCATGCTTGTAAAGAAGTCATTTGGTTTAAGAGATTATGTTTAGATATTGGAATAAAGTAAGGTATAGTGACAACTTATTGTGACAGTCAGAGTGTGATCTTTCTAGCTAAGAACCCGATATTTCATGCTAGGACCAAGCACATTGATTTACAATATTATTTTGTTAGAGATATCGTCGAATATGGTAGGGTGAAGCTAGTTAAGATATATAATTTGATTCAAATGTTGTTGATTATTTAACTAAGCCTATGAGCACAAAGAAGTTTAGATGGTGTCCCGAGTCTATGGGCCTTTCATCCCCTAGCAATTAAGAGATGATGTTTATAATCCCTCTCATTTCTCTTGCAAGGTATTCGATAAGTAGGAGATTTATTGGGAAAATGTGTCTCAACCTTGCAATTACGTAAGGTATTGTTGATAGGTAAGCATGGAGGGGGTGCAGGGGGTACCCCCATGTGAGGGGTCTGGGGGATCATCCCCTATGTGGGGGATTTGGGGCCATGTGCCTCAAAGGGACCTTGGTGGCATCACCCCTGAAAGCCAAATTTTATGTATATTTTATTATTATAAATATGGTCTGTTCATCATTAGGTCTCAGATATATTAGTCAATATTTTGTTGTCTTAACTTTCGCTAGAAGGAAACCCTATTTATGATGGAATTGTATTATGACTGTGTATTGTGATGTGTTCTAAGAGTTTGATAGTCCATTCATGTTGCCTCTTGATCTCTGGTTTGTGATACTCCTATGAGAAGCTTGCTCTACAAGTATATTGTAATCTTTGTCATTTTTGAATAATAATTGGGTTGATTTTGGAGTGTGGGATTTTTCTCCTGAAAGGGTTTTTCCCATGTAAATGACTATGTTGTGGTATACATGATATTTATGTTTATTTTTGTTTAAGTTTTTGTAACTGTTGAAAAGATCTAAATTTTTTTGCATTAGCCTCCCCTCAACATTAGTGTAGGAAGTTGTTCAGCTACCTTAGCTTCCTTACACTTTTCACTTCATTGAGAAAGGTTGTAATAAGGCCATTCATCTTTGGATCTACCATAGAATTAATAAGTGCAATAATTAAATTTTTGCAAGATCTAGGTAATGTGAAAACTAGTGAAATATATTTATCCTTTTCTTCCATATTAACATCTATTGATAATAATTGGACCTCAAAATTAGATTAATGCATTCAAAAGTTTTGCAACTAAGTCTCTTTCCATTATTTTCAATGGATATAATTTTATTTTAACAAATATTTTTTAGTAATACTCTTTGTTTGATAAATCTCACATATTATCTTCTAAACTTCTATGCATTAGTAAATGTATACGTCTAAAAATGGTCATGATTAAGCTTGTTAATTAATTAAATATCATTTATTTAATTAATTCTCTCAAAGTCATCTACATATAAATAAATTTAATTATTTATTTATATCGTTCATTTTTCTAATTCTTCTACCTTAATTAAATAAATAACTTTATTTAATTATTGGCATTTCCCATATTCTTCTTAATTAAATTAAATAATTTTTCATAATTTATTTATATTTGATTATCACATCATTCCAAAGTTTGAATATTTAAATATTCAAATAATAGAATATTCCCTTCACCCCATAATTAAATTAAATATTAAATATCTTATTTAATATTTTTCTCACTCTAATTTCATTTTAAACATAATTAAATATGAGTTATTTAATTATGTAAGTTTCCATTTTCATTTCCACTTTTAAATTAAATAAATTTATTTTATTTAATTTCTAACTCATGCTAACTCCCCCTTCCAAATTTTTAACTCATCTTTCGAAATGGAAGTTTCCCTTCGAAACTCAATGACGAAATTGAAAGAAAAGGGAAACCTTCCATCCTTCTCTTCCACTTTCAAAAATCTCCCGCCGTCCGTTCGAACAAACTTAATCCAGGCCGTTAATTGAATCAGCCAATCGAATCCTTTTGAAAACTCTATAAATCAAACCTTTCACAAGCCATTTAGGGGATCTTCTTCAGACATCCGCATGCTGTCAAAATAATTCCTCAATCTTTCATTCATTCTTATCATTCTCCATTTGTCATCATATCAAGTTGTTATGCTGCAGAATTGAGCAACCAACATTCCTCCATTATCAACCTTCAAGATCTTGCATTCTTAGTGTATTATGCATTTATTTTTAAATCTCGTTCTTTAGTAGTCATTTTGTGGAGCTTAGCATACAAATCGGAGAGCTTTAGCAAAAATACTGGAGATAGAGGACAATGGGACGTCTTCAAAGGAGCTAATGCATTGAGAGTTTGCTTTACTTTGTTTAATCAGTTTTTCTTTGATTTAAAGTTTCATTGGTGTGCTTGAATAGTATTTATCTCATTTTAATACGCATATTTCCGATCACATTTTTGGCGCCCACCGTGGGGCTCAAACCCACGAATTTAACATTTTCTGTGAATTTCTGTTGACAGTTTCCGCGTTCTGGAATTGGCTTTTCAAAAAAATTTGACGTTTACGCGCATTCAACATTTTCTAAGGCGCATACGGGGTTTTCTGACTTTTATTTTGTAGGATTCTGGAGCGCATATAGTCACTATTTTGGCGCATCCAGGGACTGTTTCGGCGCATCCAGGGACTGTTCCAACGCATATATGGTAAAGAATGGCGCATATACCCTTTCATTAAAAATCTGTAATTTTTTTTTACGTGCATCTAGTGACTGTTTAGGTGCATTTAGTGACTGTTTACGTGCATCTGGGGTCTGTTCTGGCGCATCTGAGCTTATTTAGCATTCTAAATTTTTTTTGACGCGCATCTGGGGTCTGTTCTAGCGCATCTGGGCTTATTTAGCATTCTAAAATTTTTCTGACGTGCATCTGAGGTTTGTTCTGGCGCATTTGGGCTTATTTAGCATTCTAAATTTTTTTTGACGCGCATATGGGCTTATTTAGCATTCTAAAATTTTTCTGACGCGCATCTGGGGTCTGTTCTAGCGCATCTGGGCTTATTTAGCATTCTAAAATTTTTCTAACGTGCATCTGGGGGTCTGTTTTAGCGCATCTGGGCTTATTTAGCATTCTAAATTTTTTTGACATGCATCTGGGGTCTATTCTGGCGCATCTGGGGCTTATTTAGCATTCTGGATTCTGTTTTAGCGCATACAGGTAGCATTTTCATAGGAAATCTTAAAATGGCCGTATCTTGGTCATTTTTTAGTCTTTTTTAGAGATTTTTTTTTTGAAATGGGGTAGAATTTCATAAGCTATCTAATGGTATAAGTTTTTATCATATTTTATAGATTTAAAGCTTTCAAATTCTCACATGTTTGAAAAAAATTATTTGTTTTAGGATTTAATCACACTTTTGCTTGCATGCATGTGTTTCTTCTTATCTTGGTGACTTGTTGGTGAATCATACGGAGCTAGAAAAGAATTGGAATCAATCACAACATCAATTTGAAAAGCGAAACTAACCAGGTGCACTCGTTTCATCCTTCATCTCTTAATCTTGTTTGTCACACATTTCAATTTGGGGCATAAAATCAATCATTGTTTTGCAAACACATTTGGATTTGGGGTTCTTAAAATGAATATTTTCTTCAATCTCATATTAAAAATCAAGTCTAAAATTAATCACTGTCTTCCTACACATTTTGATTTGGGATCTAAAAAGAGTGAGTGCTTCATTGTTTTCTTCTACATATTTCATTTCTAAGGGAAATTAATCATTGTGAGTGTGAATCAAGTGTGTGTGTGATCACAAACACCTCACTTGGTTTTCTTTTGTCAAACCCTTCATAGGAGGCCTGCTAGGGGATTTCATCACCCCTAGGGACGACCTCAATCGAAGTGTGAATCAAAAGACACGCTTGTTTGGAAGTTAAAATCTTATCACTCTTGGCTAAGCCCCAAAGAACTTTATACCTTTGGGAAGTGAAGGTGAAGGGTGGGTTACCCCTTTCTCCTGGCTGTGTGACAGGATTTTGCTTTCAAATCATCCTTAGTCAACCTTGTGCAGACTAGCTTGAAACCTAATTGGCCATACCCACTTGACTAGTTCTAGGACTTGCTGATGTGTCTTCTTCAAATGTGTTCTTAATAATCACATTCATAAATTCCAAAATTCAAACTTGCTTATGTGTCTTGCGTGTGCGATTCATGTGTGTGCATGTGTGATCATTCATTTAAACATTTCCAAATCAAATTAAACACCAAACACATAAAGACAAGTCACTCTACACATTCTTCCAACACTTTCACATCCTATCCATTTCATCCTAATCAAACCAAGTCATCCAATATAATCATTCCACATCATCACCATCACCACTTGTCAAAATGGTCATAATCATAAACAAGCCCAATCCTAATCATAAGCCCAAAATCATAACCCAAGGGGGCTATCCCTCTAGGCCAAATTATGAGACAAAACCTAAGCTTGAAGTCATAATTCAAGGAGTCTCTTTCTCTAGTTCAAATCATGAAACAAAACCAAAACATAAAATCAGACTCCGAGGGCCATCTCCTTCCACCTCATACCAATCTAATCCATCCAGTTCTTCATATGTCAATGCCACATCACAACAAACACATGTGAATATAAGTTCTCCATTGTAACAAGGTCAAACTTCTTCATGTTCTAATGCAACCATTGACAAGGGGAACACTAATCTAGTTCATTCACCCTATAACTTTATCATACCATCCTCCAATCAAAATCAAAACCCTAAGCCAACACCTTCCACCCATACACCTATAAAGGATGTGACCCAAGGGCTACAAGCAAGGAATCAACTGTCGCCATGTCATCCAACTCATATTCTTGACCATACAAAAGAGTCATCAAACATCCTGCCAACTCCTTCAAGCCAATCATGTCATCCACAACCACTTGATCCAATTCAAGAGTCTCCCCTCTTAAGTCCAAGTCACCCTCTATCATGCTCCTATGTTGTTGACCATCAAGAACATGACAAGTCTTTCCATGAGAAATCCCCTTCCACCTCCATTCCAATAATTCATGATGTATTTCAAGAGCACAATCCTAAACATGAGAAAACATTACCCCCTCATCCACATAAAGATCAACACCCTCCCAATGATTCCATTCATAACACACCTAATATTGTTCATGATCAATCTTCCATCTTTGATCAAGACCCCTTTTATGATCAAGAAGACCATGATGATCCTCTTAGCCAACTTTATGCATTCCATGGTCAAGAGCTTTCCACCTCACCCATCCATGATGCACAAACATCCACTTCCCTTGATGAGACATATGCCTCCCAAGCACACATAGAAGATCAAACAAATACCTTGGATCTAAGTCCACACAATGCTAATCAAGATCCTAATAATCCTCCATCACCCACTATGGACCCCATTGCAAGTCCTCCATCCTATCCTATTGGTCTCTCCACCCTCATTCATGAATGTTCCTCTTTAGAACAACAACAAGCATTATCTTCTTCATCCAATAAGGAACTCATGTCTAGTGTTTCACTTACACCTAGTCCCATTGTCCATTGCACACTCCAAAACATGAAACACCAAGGTAAAAGTCTAGACCTTCATGAACAAGGTATTTTGGAGCCCATCCATGTCAAAGTCCCTCCACGCTCTTATGGACTTGGACATACACCCCAAGGACAACAACCTAAAGATGTTGGTACTTCCTCCATGCCTCCTAAGTCCACTTTCCATCATAAAGCCTATCGTATCCCTAAAACATATGTTGCCATCCCTCCTCCATCATCTTACAAATGTCAAAAGCATGCGACCATACACCTTCCACCATCAAATCTACCACCATTGCTTCCAACTCCTAATATCCCTCCATCTACTTTACCTCCACTTCTCCCAACACCTAATATCCCTACCATCCAATCCTCTTATCCATGTACCCATAAATCCTCTAAACATCTTAATCATGACCAATCAATGCACACATTGTATAAACATGAAGATTCCACCCATTCCACCATACCCATGGGATTCAAAAGCAAGAATTTCAATACCTCTACCTATAAAGTCAAAAATCCTAAGGGTTCTCATGCCTTAGGACATCAATATAAAAATTCAAAGAAAAATACATCTAAAAAGCTATATAAGCCCATACCTCCAAAAGTAAAGGCCAAAACTAAAATGGTTTGGGTACCTAAGCAAAAAGAAAGCAATTCAAATGAGGCATTCAAATCACAAAAATCCCAACCATCCACTTCCACCCCATATTCTCATTCCATTCAAAAGTCTCAAATTCCTAAAACCCACAAGCAAAATAAAAATCATAAAAATACTAAGTCTATGTGGGTACCAAAAGCACTACACCCTCCACCTCCTAAGCAAACATATCCATTGCTTCCTACACCCCATCCACATCAAAAGCTTCAACTTTTATCGCAATGTGTGCAACCATTGGTCATGGCTCCCTTCCATTTCACAACAATCCCACATACCTCCACCTCCCCATCCTTCAACTACTATCCTACATATCTTCCCAATCACCTTCCTATGGTCCATGCTTTTGCATAAACCTTTCATCCATCCTTTTGCACAAGGCCTATTCAATTCACATCATCATCCACTATTCCCAATTCATTCTTGCATAAGCCTTTCATAAATTGCCATCTACCTATCCCTTACCAACATCTATGAGCTTAATGACATTTGACATGGTCCATGCAATGACATCCATCTAGTGGGACTACCAACTTTCACGGATCTAGACACTTGAGTCCCTCCTATCCATATTCCACTTCTCCTATCCAAAAAGTCAAAAAAAAACAAAAAAACAAAAAAAAAGTAAAGAGAAATCCCTTCGTCCAATGGTGAAAACCTAGTAAACAGGCACCCTGGATAAGTACCATGATGAAAACCTAGAAAATAGGCGTCATGAGTAGGTTTATCTTCTATGTTGCTTACACTTGGGGGCACAATGTCTTATCTATTCAACCTATCCTTTTCATGTCTTATCATTTCCATCCTACCTACCATCTTTAGCCATCATACATACCTATCATGATGAGTCCATTCATCCACCCTTCTTCTTTTGATCTTGATGAAGATATAGGGGAAAAATGTTGAAACATGTCTTGGGTATCTCTTGATATACCTCATCCTTCCAAACAAGCCTATCATTATCCTATTGTCATAAGCTTTGTCATAAAAAATCCTAAGTTTTGTACCTAGAATGGGGCATGTTATTCCTATGTGACATAGTCTTTGGAAATCACATCCTTGCTCTCTTATGATGCATACATCCATTATATTCACTATGACCTATCCATTCCATCCATCCATATATCATGAGCCTTTTATCCCTTATCCCATCACCCACCCTTTCATCCATCAATCCCATCTATCTCCTTGCACCTAGACTTGGTTTTCCCCTTGTTATTGGTATCTAGCACAAAGGCTACTCAAATTTTCATCCTTTGACACCTCCAAACATCTCAAAAGTCCAAAAAAATCAAAACATTCCAAAAGTCCAAAAAAAATCAAAACATCTCAAAAGTCCAAAAAAAAAATTCAAAGTCCAAAAAAATCAAAACATCTCAAAAGTCCAAAAAATCAAAACATTTCAAAAATCCAAAAAAATCGAACATCTCAAAATCCAAAAAATCAAAACATTTTAAAAAAAAAAAAAAACAAAACATTTCAAAAATCCAACAAATCAAAAAATTCCAAAAGTCCAAAAAAATCAAAACATTTCAAAAAATCAAAAATAAAATAAAATCAAACATCCAACAAAAATCCAAGCAATAAAATCAATCCATCTAATTAATTCTTCCAATTTCATCTACTTAATCCATCACCTCAATCCAATCATTCAACCATTCAACCAAATCAATCATCTTCAAATCAATCCAAGCAATAATCCAAATGCAATTCAATCCTTAATCCATACCAATCAAGTCAATCAATCTTGTCAAATTATCCAATCACATCCTTTGGTCTTGATCCTAATCTTGTCGTAAACCAAATCAACCAATTAATCAATTATCAGTCATCCTTGTGTTGCTCTAGGGATATATCACTTCCCAACAATGACAACACTATCATCATCATCAATCAATCAATCAATCAACGGTTTACAACTTGACAGGGGCACTACCTTGTTTGTTTTTGGTATCATTTGCGCATGCTTGCTTGCTTGCTTGCGTGTGTTATCATTTTCTCTTGCATTTGTATCAAATCCGTATCATTCTAGCTAATATTCATATCTTGTGTATGTTGGAGTAGCTTTTTGCACTATCCTTTGCATCTAAGGTCATATCATACCTTTTGTGCATTAGGACTTTAATGCTCTAAGTCTACTTCCTCATACGTCTAGACAAGGTTGTATTATGCTGGGGCATGAGACACATTGTCACCTTGGTCCTTATATCTTGGTGCATAATGTCTGGTGCTATATCAAACATCATGGTTGCTCACCTTCATTGCAACATAACGTATCAGTCACCTCCTTCATCCACTTCTATCTTGCATCATTCGTCTTATCCCTCCCTTTATCATTTCATTTCGAGAGCCTACCCGTGTTTGTTCAACCCGCCTATCCTCTCGAGGGGGCATCATCATTCCATCATCCTATCTTTATATCATTATCCATTCTCTTCTATCCATACCTTAACTTCTTTGAAATGATGTTACTCGACACAAATCTCATCATCTCGAACATCATCTCAAAGAGGGGCAAAATGTATACGTCTAAAAATGGTCATGATTAAGCTTGTTAATTAATTAAATATCATTTATTTAATTAATTCTCTCAAAGTCATCTACATATAAATAAATTTAATTATTTATTTATATCGTTCATTTTTCTAATTCTTCTACCTTAATTAAATAAATAACTTTATTTAATTATTGGCATTTCCCATATTCTTCTTAATTAAATTAAATAATTTTTCATAATTTATTTATATTTGATTATCACATCATTCCAAAGTTTGAATATTTAAATATTCAAATAATAGAATATTCCCTTCACCCCATAATTAAATTAAATATTAAATATCTTATTTAATATTTTTCTCACTCTAATTTCATTTTAAACATAATTAAATATGAGTTATTTAATTATGTAAGTTTCCATTTTCATTTCCACTTTTAAATTAAATAAATTTATTTTATTTAATTTCTAACTCATGCTAACTCCCCCTTCCAAATTTTTAACTCATCTTTCGAAATGGAAGTTTCCATTCGAAAATCAATGACGAAATTGAAAGAAAAGGGAAACCTTCCATCCTTCTCTTCCACTTTCAAAAATCTCCCGCCGTCCGTTCGAACAAACTTAATCCAGGCCGTTAATTGAATCAGCCAATCGAATCCTTTTGAAAACTCTATAAATCAAACCTTTCACAAGCCATTTAGGGGATCTTCTTCAGACATCCGCATGCTGTCAAAATAATTCCTCAATCTTTCATTCATTCTTATCATTCTCCATTTGTCATCATATCAAGTTGTTATGCTGCATAATTGAGCAACCAACATTCCTCCATTATCAACCTTCAAGATCTTGCATTCTTAGTGTATTATGCATTTATTTTTAAATCTCGTTCTTTAGTAGTCATTTTGTGGAGCTTAGCATACAAATCGGAGAGCTTTAGCAAAAATACTGGAGATAGAGGACAATGGGATGTCTTCAAAGGAGCTGCTACATTGAGAGTTTGCTCTACTTTGTTTAATCAGTTTTTCTTTGATTAAAGTTTCATTGGTGTGCTCGAATAGTATTTATCTCATTTTAATACGCATATTTTTGATCACACAGTTTCATTAGAAAAATTCAAGAAAAATAATAGAAATACATAAACATATGACAACCTAGTATTTATTTCCCATCTTTATCTATTATTATATGCTATACCTATGGATTTGTTCTCATTTTTCATGGCTACCCATTGATCCCTTTCTTCTAGGAGATCCTCCATATTTAGCTACCAAAGTTCATAGCATATTCCATTACACTTCTCAACCTTTGCACAAGATGACATGCTATCATGAATGATCTCTATCATTGGAATTTGATCTACACAAAGACACAAAAGTTCCCACGACAAAAAAACTTACAAAAATTCCAAAATAATTGTCTCCCCTTCTAATCAAGATTATTAGACATTGATACCAGATACTGATAGTCAGGTGAAAAATATAGTTAAAACTTATTATTCCGTAGTGTATTAAAATTTATTATTAATATAATGTAGGGAATTTCAAAAATAATAATACTACAATAGAGAAAATGCAAACAAAAACACTTTGTAATGACATGGAATATGTGGAGAAAATATTATTGTTCGAAAAATACCCTTCCAAAAGAATCAATCTTGTACTAATCTTAAATTAATGAACTACACAATATAACATGCTTATCTCTATATTAATCTTGTCACATAAGCATACTTGAAAATATATCACATTATCATGATCATAATCCTTTAAAATTGAGCACATAGGCAAGAGACAAACCACAAACCATTAAAGGTTTATAAAATGTGCTCTAGAAACCACTAGCTAATTCAAACATCTATTCATAAATCACAATGTCCAAATGAAGCTTATTTACCTAACAAAAAATAGAACTTGCCACTGCCAAGCTTTATAAATATAAATATAATGAAGAAAGGTTTGTAAAAAGATTTAGAAATGTAAAAACTGTGAAAAATAGGGGAAAAACCAAAATTGGGTAGATTGGGAATTTCAAATACTTTCCTAGTCACATTTTTTCCCCCTTATCTTTAGTCACATATTCATCACCAGATCACTACAATTTTCTTCTTGTAGGCCGACATATAAAATAAAATGGACCTAGCTCACTACTTTTAGTAGTTTTAATTTCTTATTAGAAACCTTCAATTAGATGACCTTTTATTGAAGGAAACCTTCAATTGAATGTCATACTTTTGATCAAAGATTAATTACACATGAAATGTTGAGATCCTTCAAATGAAAAAAAACTTCATTCAAAGGTTTTCCGTCTTTTTCACATTGCAAAAATAATTGTTCAAAATGGATCAAAAGTACTCACATCTTTATGCTCCCACCCATACATCTATGGTCATTTACTTTTTTTTTTACTTTTCATTAGTAGAATAATTGGGGGCATTTTCACACCCTTTTCTCTATGATTTTAAATGTTAATCTTTATGGATGATCACTGATTTTTACACGATGCTTCTATGACATTTAATCATAATTTTTAGAGTTTTTGTCATGATATCTTTGGCATTTACTTATTCTACTCTAATTCTTTCTATTATTTATATGTAACCAATTGAAATAAATACTATTTTAGTGGCCAAGGATTATAATTAGCTGATAGGCTATTTGTTTGAAGTTTCCGCTAGGATTTTCATCAACCTAGCTGTGAATAGGATTTGTCAACGCCAGAGATGGCCTGACCAATGATGACTTCTCTGGGGTTTTTCTGACGACATGGAGCTTGCTAATTACATTGGTTGGTAGTGGTGGAGTTGGTCGCCTCGATACACAAAAGTAGAATGGTAAGTATTTTCTAGTGTGAGGGTTAATGCATCCTTCCATTCTTGTACAATGGTGCAGGGGAAAGTAAATGCGATATTCAATGTTGCAGTGTGGGAAAGTATACTCTGAAATGTGCTAGAAAATATATTGATTAAGTTGCATTGTCGAAAGAGCCATTGTGGTGTTGGTTTGATAGCAGACTATTCTAAAAATTGTCACCTTTGGCTCCTTGGTTGGTTTGATAGCGGACTATTGTAAAAAGCGTCAACTTCAGCTCTATTTTATAGCAAATTGGAGGGTTTTAAAACTGTTGTTCTTCACAATCTGTAAGTCATTTTACATGAGTATTTTGCATAAATGATTAATTTTTTTTCATGTCTTCTTCTTATCTGTATGGATGGAGAAATTGCAGTTAAATATTCTTTCTTTCATAAAAAAAATATGGTTAGGGTTAGTAATTTTTTCATCCCTCCTTTATTGCTTGTAGTTATCTCTGTGCATCTTTGGCATTATACCCATTACCATAGGAGCAATTGTAGTTAAATCTTCTTTCTTTCATAAAAAAATATGGTTAGGGTTAGTAATTTTATCACCACTTTGTTTATTGTTTTAGTTATTTTTGTGCATCTTTTCCGTTATACCCATTAACATAAGAGCAATTGCAGATTAACATAGGAGTGATTGCATATATATATGCAAAGGGTTAGTATGAAAGCATAAACATATTGGAGATAAATTAGTTTAGTGGATGTTAAGTGTTATTCTAATAGCTGTTTTACAATTTCTCTATTTGTCTATAATATTTAGTGGCAGACAATGTAGCTCATCTAATAGCTCTTTTACAATTTGTCTATTTTTCAATAATATTTAGTTCCAGACAATGTAGCTCAAATTTTCAATTAAGTTTGTGGCGTTACAACCATTTTGCATAGGTTATTTCTACCCATTGGCTTTATGAGTTCTATTTAATGTGGGTTTGGTGCCAAAGAACGTAGCTCGAATTTTGAATTGACACCCCAACTCTTACATAGATTGCTTGTCTTGTATCAATATGTTGAGTGTGGGTTTTCGATCATCTATCATTTACCTATGATTCTTAAGTGTTTTTCTAATACTTCTTTTACAATTTCCCTATTTTTTCTATAATATTTAGCGGTATATAATGTAGCTTGAATTTTGAATAGACAAGCCAATTGTTACATAGAATTGCCTATGACACCTTGTCTAGATAGTGATAGAATTTCAGGTAAGCACGAATATGCTCCAATCTCAAATCTATACATGCATTTCACTTGAACTGGGGTCTTCATTTGAACTGGGGTCTTCATTTGAACTGGGTTCTTCACTTTGAATGTTCTTTGTAAGTAATTTCACATACATACATGTCCACATATAAACTTTTTTGATCAAGGAAAATTGGAAAAGAGCTATTAGAAAAAAACTTAACAATCATAGGAAAATGATATATGTTTGAAAACTAAACTTTAAAATATGGAGAATAGAAGAAGAAAACTACGATAATGAACAGTTTGCTATGGGGAACTAAAAAAAAGAATATCATGAAGAGTAGTTTGTTATGGGAAACTTCAAATAGTTGAGAAAAAAATAATATCATGAAACATATTGATACAAGACAAAAATAAAAATTGGAAAAGAGCTAGTAGAAAAACACTTAATAATCACAGGAAAATGAGAGATGTTCGAAAACCAACATTAAATAGAACTTTAAAATATGGAGAATAGAAGAGGCAAACTAGGATAATGAACAGTTTGTTATGGGGAACTGAAAAAAAGAATATCATGAAGAACAATTTGTTATGGGGAACTTCAAATAGATGAGGAAAAAAGAATATCATGAAACATATTGATATAAGACACTGCCATCCCATGTAATTAGAAAACTCCACCGCTTTCATAAACAAACCTGGGCGGTTTGTTGTAGGGAGCTTCAAGCAGATGAGAAAAAAAAAGAATATCATGAAACATATTGATACAAGATTTTAGCTATGTTCTTTGGTAATAAATATTGAAGACAAATAGAGAACTTGTATAAGAGGTGTTAGAATAACACATATTCACTACTAAATATTATTGACAAAATGGAAATTATATTGAATTATGTGAAACATAGATAGGTGCATACACACATATAAATATGTATTGAATTCCCCATTTCATATTTATAAATATACATATAGGTAGAAATATATATCCATATATACAAACCAAGACCACTGTGGCTCATTTGACAATGGAACAACAATTTATATATACACATGTAGATCTAAATAGTTGTGTATGCTATCTTTATTTGTATTTATGTATACTTTGATTTAAAAAGAGTTAAAAATAACATATGTAAGTATTATTTAGCTTCTAAGAAAATTGCTATAATACAACCATAAAATTAAATAATATAGCATTGAGATGTTGTTAATAATAGAGCATTTAATGGTGCAGTATGTGTAACATGTTCATAACAAAGCTCTGAAATTGATTGCGCTTTGGCAATGAATGTGCCTATTGAAACTGAATACATTGAAAAAAACCAAAAACAGTTCACAAAACTATAGTTCAAGAGAGCAACAATGTAATTTTTTTAGGCTACAAAGATTGAATATTGCATTTGCTTGGTCCCACTAGCTTGATTGCCATTGTCGAGCACCACGAGCAACCATTTGCCATTCTACTTTTGTATTCAAAGGTGGACAAGAGGCCCCCTATTGCATATATATTTTAATAAGTTGCAATGTTTAAAACATGTTGCTTATTTGCAAAACTTTCACCCTCTGCTTATTGTTATTGCATCATATAATAGTTGTCATAACCCAAAGAAAATAGGTATCGTCATAAAGAACTAGATTTTAATAATTGATTTGGAAAGTTGAAAAGATAGCTATATAAGCATGGAGAAATGTACCCAATAGAATACAATATGTTTTGTATTTGTAGTGGTAAATATATGATGGTGCAAGGAAAAATCATAAAATCCATGCTCATTTTCCTCCCTGCCATAGTGGCACTATGAAGCCTCATGGGCTCTAGCAAAACCCCCGAGCAAGAAAAGTATGGAAGACCCATAAGAAATTTAATGCAGTCACATCATATATCATACAATGGTAAAGAAGAGGAAATTTGGGTGTTTTCATATATGATTTCTTATATTGTGTATACACATCTATTTAGATATAGCAGTGTATATATAAATAGATATATACATGTGTACATATGGATATATATATTTAGTTATATGTGTGTTTTTTAAATGTGCAGACAAAGGGGAAATTCAATGCATATATGTACTTAATCATTTCTATTCTTATTGTTGGATATCCTATTGTTTGGATAAGAAAGGATGAAGGGACCAACTAGCAACATATATAAATATCTGCATATAGATATATGTAGAAATATAGTAAAAACTACATGCATACATATATACACAACCTCAAAGATAGAAAAATACATATAGGGATATATACATTTGCATTTATCATTTATATTCTTGTTGTTGTATCTCCTGCTGTTTGGACAGTATTAAAAGTGTATTTTTATTCTTGTTCTTGTATCTCCTACTATTTGGACAGTATTAAAAGTGGAATGGTTATACCCATTTTCATTTAATCGAACTAGTAAAATGGTTGATAGATTCTCGATACTTCTAAGTTGTCTACCAGTTGCCATTGGACGTTGCAATACATTAATCTTTTATTTTTATTGTGAAATAGAGCTGTCAATTAGTCAACTCAAATTGGAACATTTTGTGCCTACAAAATTCCCCAGAACTATGTCTACGAAATCGGGCTTTGTGGATGGGTCTCTAGAGTCGAGCCCCAAGATTGATTTGTTGACATCCCCCATGGATTCCACTGCGGATTCTAGCTCTGAGGGTGCGAACCACCAGCCTTCAGATTCTGATTCTGTAAGTATATATTTCCTTTTTGTTATACCTCTTGCAAATTTTTTGTTATTGTAAACATCTAAAAATGGTCTAGATAATTTAATTAATTAAATATGATTTATTTTACTAATTGACTCCTTTAATTCATCCACTTATAAATAAATAGAAATACTTATTTATATAGTTCACATTTAATTCTTCTATCTTTATCATATAATTTCATCTTAATTAAATAAACAAATCACATTCTTTGTTTTATTTAATTATCAATTTTTCCTATTTTATTCTATCTTAATCACATCATTCTACCTTAATTAAATAAACAAATCACATACATTTGTTTTATTTAATTATCCATTTTCTTCCATCTTAATTTAATAAACAACTTACTGTAGTTTGTTTTATTAAATTAAATATCTTCTTTTGCTAAAATTTGAATAAATCCAAATATTCAAATAAAGGCATGTTTCTATAGCTAATCATATCCACCTACCAAATTAGATATTTGATATCTAAATTAAATTCAACTCAATCTTCACGGACAAATTTGGAGACAAATTGGAGACAAATTTGGAGGAAAAATTCTTCATCTTCTTCCATTGACTCTTCCTATCTTCTGGATGAGTGTTTTTGTGGGGAGGAACAATCTCCATAATCATCTTAGGCTTCTTCATCTTTCACCATTCAATCCTTTAGATCAAATCCAAACCTTTGCTTTGCTGCCCCTTCACAAATGTGCTGCCAGGAATCTATAAATACAACCTCTGTCTACAGGAAAAGGATCCCAACTTTGTGCAAACTTACTCTAAAAAAATATCAATTAAGAAATCAAGCATTTTGGAAAATAGAAATTGCAATAGAAATAGCTCAATAGCAATCATTTTAGAATAGAAATCATGGCTTTTCATTTAGCTGCATCTTAGTTTACTGGAGCTTCTTTTATCAAGTTTCATGTCAATTTTAATCACAATATCATCAACATATCATTTAGCAATCATCATATAAGATTAATTTCTTTCATTTAAAGGTATCTCATTCTCTAGATTGGCATTTTAACAGTCATAGTGCAATCAAAATATGAGAGCCCCGTGATTTAATAAATTTTTGGAGATATAGAGAGCAATATGATGCTTTCAATAGATTTCTCGCTTTTATTAGATTAATCATTGTTTAAATCTATTGATATAATGTCTTATTGATTGTGTTGGTCAAATTTTACTCACACATTAAATTGGCACCCACCGTGGGGCCGAAAAACCCCATTTTAACATTTTGTTTTTGAAAAGTATGCTTGCAGGCTTCTGACGTGTTTTCTTTTAGAGTGATCGAGAGTTTTTACGGTGCATACGACATATACTTTAGTGCATTTGAGTGCTGTTTCGACATATACACAAAATATTCTAGTGCATACAACACCTGTTCTGGCACATCCAAGTTTATGTTTCATCAGTCAGGGGGTTTTCTTTCAGTTCTTAGACCCTTTCTTTTAGCCCTTCATCAATTTCTGTAGCACATCTACCTTCTGTTTTAGCACTTTTAAACTCCGTTTTAGCGCATTGGTTTGTTTTTGCATATTTTCAAAAATATGAGGATTAATAAATGGTTTCTTGGTTGCAGGTACAAAACATGTTGGTCAAAGATAATTGTGAGAAAAAGTTACGCCAGTCAAAGACAAAAACTTGCAAATTACTAATAATGTTTGTAGGGATTTTAATTTGATTATTGCTTTTTCCTTTGTTTAAGATAGTGCATCTAGATTAATTAAAGAAATAGTTTGGACCCCATGTTCTCTGTGTTTCAAAAGCAATAGGCTTATGCTCTCCCCTTAATTGGGTGATCAGAATGCTAGACTTGCTATCCTGCTTTATTAAATCCTTTAGAAGGCTTGCCATAGTGGGAAAAAGTACTCACCCTACGGGAACGACCTAAGTGGGAACAACCAAAGCCAAGTTTTCCAACCCACTCTAATCAAAAGTGAATTTGGGGAAACCCATAATTCAATGGAAGTGTGCAAGATAACCATCCCCAAAATCTTTGTTCTAAAGATTGAGAGGTTTCCTGAGGGAGTTTATCATTTGCCACTCTGAACGGATACCCTATCTACGAACTTTAGTGTAGAATCCAACTGTGTCAGTTTTCAAACACTTTTTATATCATGGTGCAAGGGGAGGGAAGAATATGCCCCCAAGACACTCACCATATAACTATCAGAGACCCTAGCCAAAAGTGGAGGATTTGACTTTGGTTAAGACTCGGGAAAGGCAAAAACATGGGCACCCTCTAGGGGTGACAAGGCTGTGTGAGCTGACATAGTTGCAAGCTGTGGGCTATGATATTCTAAGTGACCTACTTGACAATTAGAAAAATGTTTGAACTATCTTTATTTGTGTCAAACCTACAGAAATTGAAAGAATCAGACCTGATTCTGGAACACTCACTACATGTTTAATACATAAAATTTGAAACAATTGTTTACAATCTGGCTTTTGTGTGTGAAGTTATTTTCAAAAGGTATCATCCAATTAGATCATCAAATTCCAAGATTTACAAGTAAAAAACCCTTCCAAAAGATTCATTTGGTCAGAAAATTACAACCTGGAATTAATCTTTTTACTTAGAAAAAAAGTAGAACAATTGGACAAAACTGTGAAAATACTGATAACTCCCAGGCCATCACATTTATACTCTGTTTTAGTGCATATACCTAGTCTTTTAGTGTATCTTCCTGTTTTAAACAACACATCAAAACTCTGTTTCAGCGCATCTGTCCAATTTTATAGTGCATCTACACCTAGTCTGTCAACACATTTATCTAGAATATCAACACATTTAAACTCTATTTCAGCGCATCTACCTAGTCTATTAGTGCATTTAGCTAGTCTATTAGTGCATTTACCTAGTTTGTTAGTGCATGCACCCAATCTGTCAGTGCATACACCCTATTTTATAGCACATCTACCCTATCTTTCAACACAATCACGTTCTGTTTTAGCGCATCCACAAAATTAAAAACTATAGAGCTATTTTTACCTCCCATCAGACTATAGACATCAAAACTCAGATCTTTGTTAGAACAAAAATATTTTCTTAGTCCAATTAGTGTCTTAAACTTGGAAAAATAGGACCTTACAATCCAAACTCTTTCAAATTAAACCAAGATCTTACAATTTTAAAGTTCCTTATCATCAAACACAACTCTTTATTATTACCTTAAGTTTCATTATCAAGATCGGTCATCCTACAATCATGAAACAAAGCAAAATAATCAGATTTTAACTTTGACTCATCAATAGAATTTATCATTCTATTTGAATTTGTTAATATCCATTGGCACTCATCCAAACAAAAAACAAAAGATCAAAGTTTAGTAAATATTAGAACAATTGTATGCCAATTTTGAAAAGGTTACAAAGACAAAAAACTTAGAGAAAAAGAAATTGAAACACTAAATACCATGGCTGAAGAAAATCCCTTTCATAGATTCCACCAAATGGATAGTAATGAAATAACCCAAGAGGACATTCAAACTACACAACAAGATCCTAACTTCCACCAATTCATGGAAAAAGTTTTAGAACAAGATATGGAAAAATACCTTTTGATGCTAGCTGAACTAGGTGAAAAAATTCCAAAGGAATTTGACATTAATTGACTAAAAGAAGCACCTATAACAGCTGAAACAAAACCACAAAACGCACAACACATAGATCAAGTAAATGTCTTAACACATCAAATGTAAAACTTGCAACAACAACTTCAAGATATGCAAAAAGGGACCACAAAAAGGTACTCGTTACATGACATTTGTCCCTATCATTTTGATCCAAGTGTAGACATGATTCCATTTCCTAGACATTGCAAATTCCCAAAATATGACAAGTACAATGGTAAAACTAATCCCATTGATCATGTGAGGGAATTTAGAACCATGAGTTTAGAATTTTCACGAGAGGAAACTTATCTAATGAGGTTGTTTCCAAGAAGCCTAGGAGGTCAATGTATGGAATGGTTCTCTAAACTACAACCAAGAATTTGATCTTTTGAAGAACTAGTCAATAGGTTTATCTCACAATTCTCCTATAATATTCAACATGAGATAACAATAAAGGACCTTTACAATACCAAACAAAAGAAAGGTGAGACATTTCTCTCATTTCTACAACAATGGCGAAGGTTGTTTGCTAGGTATCCTCGTTCTATACCTGAAGAGGAAAAGATGGAACTATTCATTGACAATCTAACTGATGAAATGAGCTACAGGCTTGAACTACAATGTTCACCTACATTTGAGAAAGTGATTGAAAATGGGCTCAAGATCAAATAATCCCTGGTTAAAAGAGGGGTAATAAAACATTACAATAAAGGATCAAACAATACAAACTCCTCGAATCACTACAACAACAATGATAAGCCCAAGTTTTGGAAAAAGAATAGAAATACTGGTAACAATGATGCTGCAAATGAAACAAAAAATGCAAAACCGGTATTTAACTTAACAACAACAACTGCAAAGACCAATCAAAACAATGACCAAAACATCAATGAAAACAACAATCTGAATAATGGAGAATCTAAACCACAATCATATCAAAAGCCATCAAATCGAAGAAGATTCACACCGTTGGGCCAAACACTAGAATCAACAATGAGAGAACTTCTTACACATGGACTTATCACATTACCTGAAGCAAGAAATTGGGAACCAAGAGTCAAGCCCTCTTGGTGGAATGATGCAGATTTCTGTGACTTTCATAAAAATAAAGGACATAAAATGAATGATTGTATGCAGTTGAAACATCTAGTAAAAGATTTGATTGACAACAAGAAGATATTTGTAGAAGGACATCAAATGAACAATGATCATAGTGCATTTAAAAATCCTTTGCCAAATTATGAAAAGGGAGAATCTTCTTCTGCAAACAGTAAAGGTAAAAATGTAAATTACATTTATGACAACACTATTCATTGTATTTATGCGGTTGAGAAGAATGGTGTCATTGATAATCAAACTGAATACGTTAGAATCAATGAATTCATACCACTAAATTTTATCCCGAACATGGATACATCCAACAACTAGATCAATGTCATAAAAATTAGGGAAAACCAAGATCATCAACCAGTCAACGTAACAAGGGGGAAATCCAAGGTAATATTGAAAGGAGTTTCATCTAAAACCATTGCCACTCCTTCAAGCTAGTACAACATAGTTGATCAACTGCAGAAAATACCAGCACAAATATCAATTTTGGAACTCCTTAAAATCTCACCGTCTCATAAGGAGGTTTTGGAACAAGCTCTTGTGGCCATAACAATACCCAATAATATGGATGTTTGTCAATTCCAGGCTATGGTGGGGCACTTAACCATGCCTCACTTCCTATCATTTTTCGAACAAGATGATGTATCACTTACTCATCCACACAATGCCGCACTTCACATCAAAGTCCTAATCCACAAACACCAAGTAAAACATGTCTTAATAGATGGTGGAGCTGGTTTAAACATTTGCACTTTAAAATTGACCCGTGCACTAGGATATTCTGATAATGCTATTGATGCGAGAAGGAAAATCACAATAAAAGCCTATGAAAAAGAAGAGAGATCCTCCAAGGGATTGATTGTGTTACCTATTCAAGTGGGACCAGTTGTGAAGAATATAGTTTTCCAAGTGTTAGAAAAAGAGCTGACTTATAATATACTCTTGGGACGTCCCTAGATTCATGAAATGCAAGAAGTACCTTCAACTTGTCATCAATGCTTAAAGTTTCCTGTTAATGGACAAGAAATCACTATTTCAGCTGACTACAACAATCCCCAATATTGGAGCACACTCAAAACAGCTCAAGACACTTTTGTGCCCCATAATAGGGAAGCAAACACTTCTAGTTCATCCAACGATGAAAGACAACTAAATGTTGTATCAAAATGGGTTGAGAAAAAGGACTAGTCAAAAGAGACAAGTGTTCCTGACTCCACTCCATCAAACTATGAAGCTCAACTGGATTCTCTATCACAAAAACTCAAAGAAAATATCTAGTTAAAAGACAAAGGCATGGGAGAGTATTCCATTGAACAATCTTTGTGTTTTTCACAGTTGTTGCCATCTCCAAGATCATATGGACAACCATCAACATTAACACAACAATCATCACAACCTACCATGATTTTATATGATAGATTTGTAAAGGAAGGTACTTTAGAAGATGAATATGAAGATAAGGCCATCCTCAATTGTCTCTACAAAGATGAGGAAGCATCTACATCGACAAATATCAACATAAAGATAGATCAATATGGAAAGGGCAAAGCAATATTAGAGAAAATGGAGTATGAAGGACAAGGACCTATTGGAAAAAGAAAAGAGGGAATTGTAGAACCCATTCAACCTCTCACACTTTAGTCAACAGACAAAACAAGACTAGGTTATACAACAAAAACAAAAGAAGAAAACACTCATAGAGTTGTTGAAAGAATCCTTCAAATGCGGGATATCTCTGAAACAGATTCTAATGATTGTGAGTGGGATTCTTTATCAGAAGAATCATACAAGGACATACCAATTGATGTCATAAAGGAGTATGCACCCACACGTGAGGAGGGAAAAAGCTCAGGGACTAGACCCCTTGTATTTGGATCACAAAATATTGATGACTCAAGTGAGGATGGACAAATATCGAGTGAGATAGATGACTTGGAGGAGAGTAATATCATAGACCTTGAAATTACCACTGAAAAATTTGAAAACATTGCTATTCGAACCTTACTTCTGTTGACCTTAGCCAATCTGATGACCTTTTACCCTTAATGCATCCTGAACTTATCGACTGGGAACCAACTGAACCTATCAATATTCCTATCTTTGAGAATGATGATGCTATTGTAAATTTCCTTTTTTATGACGAACCTAACACAAGTTCTAATCATAATTCTCATAATGACGCTTCAGGTCAGGAGGGTGTCAAATCTTTCAGTTGCAAAATTGAAAACATGAATAATGGATCTAATGGTGAAAACCATTTAATGGCAACATTAGATCTCGAAAAAGTAAAAATAAAGAATGCATTTGATGGTGAAAACCTCTTTGAGGCACCAAAATATGGGAGATTTGACACCCTTCTAGAACACTATCATGAAAGATCATCAATATTGGTGGAGCCTACACAGTCTATCAATATTGGCACAATCGAAAAAAGCAAAGACTACACTGGCAGCATCTATGACTGAACAAGAAAAGTCAGAATTCACCAAGTGATTTGAAGAAAGACACATTAACTTTTCTTGGTTTTACTATGATATGCTAGGTTTAGATCCAGATATTCTAATGCATCATTTATCTCTACCATCTAGGATAAAACCTGTGAAACAAAAACTTAGGAAAATGCATCCACATATCACCTTGATGGTAAAGGCCGAGTTGAAAAAGTTGTTAGATGCAGGATTCATCAAATCTATTGATTATGCTGAGTGGATTTCTAATGTAGTCCCTATTTCTAAACCAGATAATAGTATCAAAATATGTACTGACTTCAGAGATCTCAACAAGGCATGTCCAAAGGATGATTTTCCTTTACCAAATATTGACATTATTGTAGACTTAATAGCAGGACATGCCATGTTATCACTAATGGATGGCTTCTCAGGGTATAACCAAATCAAAATAACACCAGAGGATTAGGGGAAAACAACATTCACGTGTCCATGGGGAACATTCTGCTCGAATGTCATGCCCTTTGGGTTGAAAAATGCAGGTGCCACATATCAGTGAGCAATGACCACCATTTTCCATGACATGATGCATACTTTTATGGAAGATTACGTGGATGATATATTAGCAAAGTCATATACCAGAGAAGGAGATCTAGAGATCCTTGGAAAAATCTTCACTAGACTAGAGAAGTTAAATGTCAGATTAAATCCTAAGAAATGTGTGTTCGGTGTTACATTAGAAAAGCTTCTAGGATACATAGTTTCAGAAAAGGGTATCAAAGTGGATCCCACCAAGGTCAAGGCAATAATGGAAATTCCACCACCAAAGAATACTAATCAACTACGATCTCTATAGGGTAGGCTACAATGAATCAGGAGGTTTATCTCCCAATTAGCGGACAAAAGTCATCCCTTCAATCATTTGCTACATAAAAATGTCTCTTTCAAATGGAATCAAGGATGTGAAACAACTTTCAATCGAATAAAGCAATATCTAATGTCACCCCCCATATTGATGCCACCTACAAAAGATAAACCCTTATTACTATATATTGCAACAATTGATATTTCTTTGGGAGCTCTATTAGCATAGGAAGATCCTAAGGGAAGAGAACAAGCTATGTATTATATCAGTAGGACTTTGAATGGTTATGAGATAAATTACACCTTCATCGAAAAAGCTCATTTGGAGGTGGTATTTTCTACTCACTAGCTGCAACATTATATGTTAACCCATATAGTCAAACTCATAGCGAAGATTGATCCGTTAAAGTACTTACTCAGCAAGGCTGCTCTAATAGGGAGACTAGCCAAGTGGGTCATGATCTTGAGTGAATTTGATATCTAGTATGTGGATAGAAGAGTCATTAAGGGTCAAGTGATAGATGATCAGTTAGCTGAAGCTCCATTACTAGATGATCATCCAATGAACATTGAGTTTCTTGATGCAAACATTCTTACTGTGACAACACAACAATGGAGGCTTTATTTTGATGGGTCATACACACAATGTGGGTCGGGTGCGGGAATTCTGTTTGTTACACCTCAAGGACATACCATCCCAAAGTCCTATAGACTCATGTTTCAATGTACAAATAATGTAGCTAAATACGATGCATTAATTATTGGCATCAAAGTGGCAGTTGAATGGAAGATCATAGAGCTACAAGTATATGGAGATTCACAACTAGTCATTTATCAGGTAAATGACGAATATTAGACAAAAGATGAGAAGTTGATGCTGTATAAGAAAATGTTGGATGATCTCAAAAAGTACTTTGTGGATATCAAGTTTGAATAGATTCCAATGGTAGAAAACAAAGCCATTGATGCTATGGCGACAATTGCTTCTCTCTTGCAGTTGCCTGAAAAGCGAGGTCGTTATGAGTTTATGGTGGAACAAGTGTCTAATCCTACTTATGATAATCCAAAATCTCAAACCATATGCCATTTAGTTGACATTGAATCCTCAATTTATGGAAAGACCTACGCTTACCTAAAAGACAATATCCTTCCCCCTGATCTTTCCAGAAACCAAAAACACAACTTCATTTTCCAAACCACACGACATACCTTAATTGCTGACATAATTTACCGTCAAGGTCTAGATGGTACTCTTCTTCAATGTCTAGAACATAACGAGTCTGACACAACTTTACGTGAGGTTCATGAAGGTATTTGTGGAACTCATTCAAGCTGACTAACCCTAGTGAAGAAAATCCTTTGTTTGGGGTATTACTGGCTGAACATGGAGAAAGAGTCTTTTTAGTTTGTGAAGAAGTGCAAAAAATTCAAATACATGGTAACTTAATCCATGTATTGGCGTAAGAATTGAAACCGTTCACTTTAACATGGCCCTTTTTTCAGTGGGGACTGGACTTGGTAGGAAAGATTAATCCGTCTTCATCCAATGGACAAAAATTTATAATCATAGCAACGAAGTACTTTACAAAATGGATAGAAGCGGTTCCCTTAACAACAATCACTAGAAAACAAATTTCTTCTTTCATATTGAATTACCTCATCTGTAGGTATGGAATTCATTAGTCCATTGTCATAGACAATGGTCAACCTTTTAAGAATCAAGATGTTTAGGAATTGTGTGAGAGGTTTCATATCCAACATCATTTTTCAACACTGTACTATCCTCAAGGAAATGGCCAAGTAGAGGCCTCAAACAAAACTATTTTGAAAATCCTGAAGAAGATTGTCAATGATGTCGGACATGATTGGCATGTTCAATTAAATCCTGCTCTTTGGGCATATCGAACCAACATTAGAACACGTACAAGAGCTACACCATATGCCTTGGTATATGGATCATAGGCCATACTACCTATTGAGTTTGAGATACCATCACTCCGTGTGTCACTGAAGGGATTTATTTCAGATGAGGATTATAGAGTGTTTAGACTTCAAGAGCTAGAACTGTTGGATGAACGTCGTCAACAAGTTGTGAACCATTTGAAGGCATATCAACAAAGAATGTCCAAAAGCTACAATCATAGGGTAAAACCTAGAACATTTCAAGTTGGTGACTTGGTCCTAAAGGAAAACCCTCAAAATCAACAAGACATAGAAAAGAATGGGAAGTTTGAACCTAACTAGCTAGGTCCCTTTGTTATCATATTAGTCTATGGATCTGGAGCCTATCAGTTGTCTACACCTGAAGGGGATTTGTTCGATGAACCTATCAATAGTATCCATCTTAGGAAATTCTATACCTGAATCATCTAGTGCATGGGAAAATGGTTGCCTTGATGAAAGCTTGGCAAACAAGTGTCATGGTGACATAAAAATACAAAAAAAGAGAAAAATACCAAAAAATCATAAAGTCTGAAAAAGTGCAATAAAAACACATAGTGAAAACCTAGAAACAGGCACTACTTGTGATTTAAACTAGCTTTTCCATCTATTTGAGACATGTCTTGATCTTTCACTTTTGCCATCATTTCCATTTAACATTTGATAGAAGGACCTCTTGTACATATCCTGGTAATGTGGTCATGTCTCACCCTAGCTTGGGGGAAAAATTCTGAACTCACTGGGGGCAATAAAACTTTGAGCTTAAACAAATAGACAAAGACCAATATGACAACACAAAAAACAAAATGATCATAGTGAAACCAAACATTGAACATACATTAAACATAGAAAATTTTAGAAAATCAACCATCCATATCAAACAACTGAAATCAAATCAATCCAAACAATTGTAGATCGATGATACTCTTTTGAATTATGATTTTATCGCTTTAGCTTGAATGTTAAAATGTTGTACTTTGATTTTTGTTATCATTTCTTTGGAGAAACTCAATGATGTATTGAACTAGAGAAGCTAGGAAGGAGAATGGTATTTTATTTGTCTATTGTCTGTGAATGAATCAATAATTATTATGTGAATTGTCACGAGACGTGCTCTATAAAGTATCACTGATGACATTCCAAATTCACATAGTAAAATGATCGATTCTTATCTGTTTATGCAAGAAATACTTAGGTCATCTTGGTTTAATTATACCTAGATGCTTGTGTTAAATTGCAATATCAAAAATTATGAAAGTAGTACTCAGGTCATCATGGTCTAGCTCATACCATTAATGCTTGTACTCACTTTCAACATTTTAAAAGCTCAATGATGATAAAAAGCACAATAAATGGACTTTTAAGGTGCCAATTCTTGCATATAGATTTGCATGGTAAAATTAGATTGCATTCATGTTAGTTTTGCATTTTCAGAGTATTTAATCCAAAAGTGGTTGAAGAATTCAAAAATGATGTTATCTTTTCTCATTAATAGATTGAGTATACTTGACATTCACAAAAAACATCATCACTATCATGTAGTTGCATAATCATTTCCATTGCATACATTAGAAAGCATATTATATATTTTAAATCATTCATACATTCCATCATATATTTACATTTATCATATCAAATTTTACATTTGTGCATCAAATCATCACATCATGTAAATTGCATAAGAAATATATCAAAAACGTATCATTTACATAGTTGCATTTTTTTCATTAACATTATCATATCATACATCGCACATTAGAAGTATCATCATTCAAAGATCATTCATCCATTCATTACATCATATATTCACATTTGAAATTTAAAAAATATAGTGCATTATATTCCATTTACAACATTATGTCATATATCATAGAAACATCATATCCAAAATCATAATATAGATGCATTTTCATATCATTTAGGTATATACATTATTATACAACTATCACCATGCATCCATACGTCATCATTATAAGCATATCATCATGATCATAAATTGCACCCATAACATCATCATATAAATCATCACATGATATATAGAATAGGAATTAAATGCATCCATCATAAAATCATATAAAACACATATAGATTGATCAATCTGCTGCATATCATATAAATCTCAAAAATCATAATGTAAAGAGATACAACATAAAAAATGGCTGTGAATCAAAATATTGGAGTATACATCATGTCTCAAAATATATCAGAGAATCCAATCATGAGGCTACATGCTACTAGCTCCCAACGGTGCTGACATTGATGGACCAGTGCCTCCACCACCAGACATCCCAGGATCTCTCATGTCTCTTGGAAGAGGCTGTGTAACACCCCTACTCATAGTCCTGGACTGGCTCCTTCCCGATTGAGACTGATCATAACTGACTCTTTGCACTAAGGGAATACATCATGGTATCAACCCCTGTAATACTCGGCCTCTCTACCCACATGGAGAACTTCTCCCATATAATCAACCATAGAGGTACCATCGACTAATCTTTGCAATCTCTCAACTGTTAATTGTGCCTGCTCTACAGCCTATCTAGCTGCATCTCTCTTGGTTGTAAAAGAGGATATCTATGCCTGGGCAATTGTAAACTGTTCCTATACCTGTGAAAGAGTCTATGCATGAGCCTGTGCTTGAGACTACATCTATGTCTGCATCTGCACTAATAACCCTTAGGCCTGAACCAGCTGACCCTGTTATGTCTGTACTTGCACCTGTAAACTCGCAATCTAAGTTTGCTGATGCTAGGAAGGTACACCAATCTTAACACGTTGCTCTACAGGAGCTATCAGTGATTTCCTCTTATGAGGCACTATGAAGTCTTTGACATCAAATGCTAGACCTACTCCTCCACCACCATCTCCTCCACCGCCTCCACCCCCATCTCCACCATCTCCGTATCCCTCCTCATCATCACTAATCTCATCCTCATCACTGCTCTCCACATCCTCCTCCTCCTCACCACCCTCCTCTCTCCTTTGTCGGTGATCATGTGCAACTACAACCTCCTCACTGGGTAGTGGAATTGGCTCATCTAGAATAGATATCCGTGTAGAAGGATGTAAAGCAAGGTATTCTGCATAATCCACAATAATTGGAGCCTCGATAATATTGGGACGAATGTCCCAAACTGAAGGCTATAGATTCAGGTACTCCTAAACTACAATATCATATGATAGGCCAGGTCCCTAATCAGTGGAATCAATTTGACGTCAGACATAATGTGCAATATCCTGGGGAATGCCCTATACTATACCGTACTATTTGAGCACCCTCCTGAGCAAAAATATCTCGATAAAAAAATGAGTCCTACCAATTAGAAACATGGACTGACAGAGGTATGGCATCTCTATATCAGCCTCATCTCAGTGCTCACAATCCATATAGGGCCACCATGTAACGACCTTTACATCATCCAAGACTCTCCTCCAATGCTCCAACTTACCCAGTCTAGGTTGAGTAAGATGACTAGCATATATGTGAATGTACGAGCTCATGGCAGGTCACTGTCTGACTATCATTGGACGTGTAACATCTATATGCTCCCATGCCCACACCTGCAATAGTGTCACTCCTGAAGACAAATTGGCCCCTCTAAGGTAGATCACCTGATGCAAATTGTGGTAAAGATGAGCAAGCATACACATACCCCATGCATATTTGGTACCATGGATGATCATGCTCTCCAAAATGCGGCCCCACCTAGTTGAAATTCCCTTTGACCTGCGATCATGACAAAGGAACCCTCCAATGAAACCAACAAGTACCGATGATAGGGTAGCATAGGCATCAACCATCTCTCTCCATGGGATCTCATACCCACAAATTGTATAATCTTGAAAAACTCAGTGTGGAGCATTAGTCCTTCCCTGCTCTGAAGAATCATAAACTACAACCTCCCCAAAAATAGGTATCCGCAAAATCCACCACACATCCTTAGGAGTCATTGTCATCTTACTGGTGGGAGGGTGGAAAGTATTGTGCTCACTATGCCATCTCTTTGCAAGGGCCACCAAGAGACCCCAATTAATCCTAATCTGGGGCATAAATAAAAGAGAAGACAACCCTCATCGTGCGATAACTATTGTCTTGGGCTGCACTAGCTGCGGTATCCAATCAAATGTCCTAGGAAACCGCTCTCAAATTTGTAAGTTCGTCAATGACTCCTATCATCACAAAATACTAAATGTCAGTAATCTTTGTCAATTCATCAAACATCAATAGGCCTATCAAATCTAATCAGCTTTGGTGAGACTTCGCTAAAATATCATGAGAAACTATCATTGAACCTCACCTATCATGAGGTCAATCATCAATCAAAAGTTATACCTCACCTATCATGAGGTCAATCATCAATCAAAAATTATACCTCACCTATCATGAGGTCAATTAATCAAATAAACCTCACCTATCATGAGGTTTATCAATCAAAATATAATTATTCCTCACCTATCATGAGGTTAATTATCATCAATAAATCATCAAACCTTGCCTATCATGAGGTTGAACATCATCTAATCTATTGGGATCATCAATGAACATCAACTAAACGACTGACGTGACAAAAAAACATCAAAATGAAGGAGAAAAATGACAAAATTCATCATTCTGACTAAGATGTGCTTAAACAGGGTTTGATGCACCAAGAAATTAAATGCACCATTAAAACTTCTCAATGCACTAAAACAAGTGGTCAATGTGCTAACTCATTGGATGCACCATTTCAAGAGGTCAATCTGCCATTTCAGGGAGTTAATACGCTGAATCACCAATGTGCTACTTTAGCCTATGAATGTGCTAAATTATCTATGTGCTATTTCATCTTATCTATGCACTATATGTTGGATCTCAGTTGTGTTTATGGTTTGTCCTTGATGAAAAAATATCTTTTAGTTGGTTCTCTTTGGTGATCAGTCTCAGTTTGGATCCTTATAATTTATATTGGCACTTCAGAAAGTTATTTGTTATGATTCAAATTCATGGTGATGAGATTTCTAGTTCATGTTATGAATGCTATTTCTTTAACTGACAGAGTTTGAAAGATGGTTTCTTTGTCAGGATGGTTCTCTTTGAATATCAGGTGTATTTCACATGATTACAAGCCATTTGATTACATTCTTTGATCTCACATTTTCGAAGGCATTACAGTTATCTTGGTTTTGACATCTCATTTGTCTAATGGTATTGGTCGTTTCTCATTCGGGCTTACACATATCAGCATGACTATGGAAGGGTCTTCCCGATCCACTTTGAAATGTCTGAGTTGCCTATCGGCAAGAGATTTCAGATGTCATGGCGATTGAATTTATCTTACAGGCTATGGTCGGAAAGACTTCTCTTTTGTTTCGGTGACAGAAAGTGTTCCCTTTCGGCATATGTTATATCGTCGAGATAAGGTCTTATCGATTTCACTATGTCTCACCAACTCGCTTCAGAATAAGTATATCGGCATGAGTTTGGCCATCGGGCTGAGGTCATAGCGAAATCATATTGTCTCCTCGACTAGTGCATGTGGAAGTCTATCGGCAAAGTGTAATACCATCAGTATGAAGTCACAATGAGATTGCAATGTTACACCGACTGATGGTGGATGGATGCGTATCGACAAGAGTCAGGGTTCTCAGAATAGGTCTCGGTGAAGTGGTTTTGTCTCGCCGACATCACATCTGGGATTCACTTTGGCCTAACTTATTGTTTTCGGTGTGAAGTCATAACGAATGTGCTATGTCACACTGACCGCCAGTTAAAAAAAATTGCATATCGGCATGAGTTTTTATTTCGAGGGAATGTCTTAGCGAACACTTTGGTCTTACCAACTAAGTTTCTTGAAGTGCTTTCGATGAAAGTTTGGCATGGTCTCAGCGACTCAGTGTATAAAGTTTTGTTTCAGTTTGACAAAGCTTTCGTCGAGAGGTCTCCCCGATATTGGTATGTTATAGTGATGCACATAAGGAAAAAGGTTTCTGTCGGTGTGAGAACTTTAATGTCTTAGCGATCTATTGTGAGCTTGGGATATTTCAGAAAAACAAGGGGCAGTCTATATAGTGTCTCCCCGACTATGTATTGTCTTGGCGACTTGGAAATGACAAAGGTCTTCGGCATAGGTATTGAATTGTCACGGCGACAATGTGTATCAAGTGACTCTTGACAAAACATTATGAAGTCTACAAGAGGTCTTCCCGACTCTGATGGGTCTTGGTGAAAGTGACAAACATAAGGTTGTTTGGTGACATTAAAGTTGCCTTTGGCATAATGTGTCATCAATGGAAATAAAAAGGATTAGGGAAATTTTTTTGAGTTTATTCTTTTTGCTGGGTATCGAACCCTAGCCTGGCCACCATCATGAATGTTTATGTTTCTATTGTTGCTAACTGTAACGGTTTCTATAGAGGTTTATGGAAGGTTTATTTGGTACATTTCTGATTGGAAGCTCGATAGTGGATAATGGAGCCATGGGAGTTACAGATCTATTTGGTATTCTATTTTATGCATTTCATACTGTGCATATTAATTTATTATCACCATTTTTCTTAACTGCTCTCTGCATCTTAGTCAATATGATGCCCTGACTGAGTATAGTCTTTCATGCATTAGAGGTTATGCTTTTCTGTGGTGGACAGTTGTGCTTTTTATGCAGAAAAATGAACTCATTCATTACAGATTTGTTGAGAATGACTCTTAGCTGGGTGAATCGGTTCTTGTCTTGTTTGGTTGTTCAGCCGTTACTCCTGAAGACAGTTACCTATCTGGCATTTAAATCTAGATGTATATATAGTAGTAGAAAACCTAGTTTTCTATTAGACTATCGTTGTAATTCTGAGATTATCATTCTTTGGCTGTATGAAAATGTATGGATAAACTCTGCAATAAAATTTGAATAACAAGATGCAAAGATTGTAAATTTCTTCTCTATGAAGTATTTTAGGGAGTCAACTATTGAATCTTTAAGGTATTCTGTAGACGAGAAAAAAGAGAAATATGTGCTGAACTGAAAACAGAGAAAATCCTCTGAGTTATTGTTATTGTTCAAAACATAATTTGAGGGGTTGGTACTGCTTGAGATAGATATCTCTAAACGAGGGCTTGGTGCTCAGAAATTAGCCTATAAGGCATTGTGAACAGTTGATTAAAAGATTAAGCCTGGAAGGCATTTAGGGAGTGGTTTTTATACCCCAGGAGGGTTTTCCACTCAGCAAAATATTGTGTCTCTTTGTTCTTCTGTGTTCTCTTTGTTTTACTATGCTGTTGTTCTTTCAGTTAATTGTTGAGTCATTATTTTTCTCAATTCTGTTTATGAATGATTACATTCAATTCATGAATGCTTTAATCAAAGTGATATTGAGATCAAATCTGAGCTGCGTTTGAATAT
Organism: Sequoia sempervirens; assembly: GCA_007258455.2. Lineage (NCBI taxonomy): Eukaryota > Viridiplantae > Streptophyta > Pinopsida > Cupressales > Cupressaceae > Sequoia > Sequoia sempervirens. The sequence goes on from VDFB02379711.1 coordinate 137,043,034, forward strand.
TTGAAAAATTGGTCATATTGTTAAGACATTGATTCAACCCCCCTTCTCAGTGTCATTTTAACTCCAACAATTGGTATCAGAGCATAGGGTCCTCTTATTGGTTTAATTACCTTGGATTGATCTTGGTCTTGGAGTTTTGTTTTTAATGGCACATTCTCAAGATGGTGCCTCTTTCACTAGAGCTCCGTTATTTGATGGAACATATTATGTGTTATGGAGAATAAGAATGGAAGATTTTCTTATTTCTTTTGATGTTGATGTTTGGAGAATTGTTTTAGAAGATTACAATGTACCAGCCACTATTCCCACTGATGCTACTAAAAAAAAGAGGTATGAAACAAATGCCAGAGCTAAGCATGCCATCTTGTGTGGGTTAACTAAAGACGTGTTCATTAAAGTCATGCATTGCAAATCTGCTCATGGAATCTGGGAAAAAATTGAAACTATATATCAAGGGAATGAGAAAGTCAAACTGTCTAAAATCATTACACTCAAACATCAGTTTGAGGAGTTAAAAATGAAGGATGATGAGAAAGTGGCTACATATTTCGTAAGAGTTGATGAAGTTGTCAATGGAATGAATGGTCTAGGTCAAGAGGTTAATGAATTTGATGTGGTCACAAAGGTTGTTAGGTCCTTACCATCCAAATTTGAATCTAAGGTTTCTACCCTAGAAGAAAAGAAACACTTTGATAAGCTTACCTTAGACAACCTGCAAGGAATACTTACTGCCTATGAAATGAGAACTAGCAAAAACAATTCAATAGGAAAAGAAACTGCCTTTAACACTGAAAAGAAAGAAAAAGTTGATATCAGTGAATCAGAGTTGTCTGATTCTAAAGAATCTCATTTTGTTAGAAGATTTAAAAAGGGATCAGGAAAATATAAGAGAAAACTTCCCTTTAAATGTTTTAACTGTGGAAAAATAGGTCACTTTGCTACAAAGTGTCCCTATGATGATCAAATCTATGACAACGAGACAACTGAAATACAGCCTAAGAAGAAGGCCTTCAAACCTAAACAAAACTTCAATTTTGAAAAGAAGAAAAGTCTATTTAGTAAGGATGAATCTGATATTGAGTCTGAAGATTCATCAGCTGATGAAGTTGAAACTTTGTTCATGGCTGAAATTACTCAGCAAAATGATTCTAACACCATTGACACTGAAGAAGGTGAAGTAGACCTTGAAAGTGAGCTGAAATGTGCTCTTCAAGAGGTCAGAAAACTCAAAAAACAAGTTCTTACCCAAGAACATAAACCAGATCAAGAATTGATCTCTCTAAAAACTCAGCTTGAAGAAGGTAAAAGAGTTGAAGTCTATCTTCGAGAGACTGTAAGCTGCAAAGATCATGAAATTCAAAAACTGGAACAAGAAGTAGTCCTTCTTAGGAAGGAAATTGAAAAATATGAAAGCACTCTAAAACTGAATGAGATGCTCAGCAAGCAAAAGGTGTATAAAGATAAATCTGGTGTTGGTTTTGAAAAGGGTGAATGCTCAACTAACAAAGCAAAAAAAAACCCCTCTTCTGAAGTCAAAGGTTCAGGTTCAAATCACTCAGAATCTGGTAAGGCTCATGTTAAGTTTTTTTAGAGGTAATAGACCTTCATACAATGTAAATTCTTTTTTCTATGGTTATTGCTTTTTCTGCAACAAATTTGGTCATAAGATGAGCACTTGTAGGCTTATGAATTATAGAATACCCAGGTTTGGTCTTAGGAAACACTATGGTTTTGTTAGACAGACAAGATGTTTTAAATGCAATACTTTGGGACATTCTATCAAATAGTGCAGAACTTATCTGCAATCGAAACAACAGCAAATTAAAAAGGTATGGAAACCTAAGGCTATCAACAACTTTGAGCAAACTATGTTGGTTCAAACTTCTTTTCATTCCAAGAAAAAAGACTTATGGGTCCTAGATAATGGATGCTCTAACCATATGACTGGTGAAAAGGACAAGTTTATAAAACTTGAAGATTATGTAGGTGGATATGTTAAGTTTGGTGATAACTCTGGTATTCAAATTAAAGGTAGAGGTTCACTTCTTTTGAATGAAGACACTCCTATCTAGAATGTGTACTATGTGGAAGGTCTCAAGAACAATCTTCTAAGTGTTAGTCAAATCTGTGATAGTGGTTATCATGTTCTTTTTACTTCGCAGGGATGTGAGATTAAGAACAAGCTTGGAAAGGTTGTTGCAGCTGGAAGGAGGACAAAAGGAAATTTGTACAATCTCCTTGACTCATCATGCAATGACAATATTCAAGGTATGTGTCTAATGGGCCAAATTGAAGAAAGCTGGTTATGGCATAAAAGATTAGGACATATAAACTTTGAAAATCTGGTTAGAATCAGTAAGAATCAGATTGTTAGAGATTTACCAATTCTTAACAAGCCAAAAAATTCTGTGTGCAAAGAATGTCTAAGTGGTAAACAAACTAAAATCAGCTTCAAAACAAAAGAACACTCTTCATCAAAACCTCTACAGCTAGTGCATATTGATTTATGTGGACCAACTAGAACAAGGTCTATTAATGGTGAAAAATACTTTATGCTTTTTGTAGATGATTATACTAGAATGGTATGGGTCACATTTCTTAAGCACAAATTAGAAGCCTTTGAAAGGTTCAAAATCTTTCGTAAAATGGTTGAAAATGAATATGATCTAAAACTCAAATGCCTTCGATCTGACAAAGGAGGTGAGTTCACCTCTTAAGAATTTATTGATTACTGTGAACAACACGGTATTAAAAGGCAGTATGCTGCAACTAAAACACCTAACCAAAACAGGGTTGTTGAACATAAAAACAGAACTATAAAAGAAATGGCTAGAATAGTGCTAGATGAAGCCAAGTTGCCTGATATGTACTGGAAAGAAGCTGTTCATACAGCTGTATACATTTTGAAGAGTGCAGATTAGGGTGAAATCTAAACACACTCCTTATGAACTGTGGTATGGAAAAATTGCTTTTGTCAAATACTTTAAAATTTTTGGAATTAAGTGTTTTATCAAAAAGGATGATGATAACCTTGGAAGTTTTCAATCCAAGAGTGTTGAGGGTATCATTTTTGGATACTCAACTCACAACAAAGCTTATAAATGTCTCAACAAAAGGCTTAATAAGATTGTTGAAGTTGTTAATGTAAAATTTGATGAAAGACCATATCTGAATGTTGAATCTTTGTAGAATAATGAGGAAGAACTTGAATTTGAAATAATTTCTGAAGGAGGTGGAACAACAAAGTCTATTGCTGAATTAGCAAGCCCTAAAAATGAAAATGCAAGTCCTGAAAAGGTTGCATCAAATGATCCTTCGAAAACTCTAGCTATATATCACCCCAAAGATTAGATTATTGGGGATAAAAATGTAGGAGTTCAAACTAGAAGAAAAGCTGCAAAATCTGATGAAAAGGCACAAAGTGCTTTCTGTCTAGTTACTCAGTTTGAGCCTAAAAACTTTAATGAAGCTCTCACAGACTCATGTTGGCTTAATGCTATGTAGGAAGAAATTGATCAGATTGAGAAAAATCAGGCTTGGGAGTTAGTCCCAAGACCAGATGACAAGAATGTCATTGGAGGCAAATGGATATATAGAAACAAGGTTGATGAAAATGGTAATGTCATTCGCAACAAAGCAAGATTTGTTTGCAAAGGCTATGCTCAACAAGAAGGTATTGATTTCGGTGAAACCTTTGCACTCGTATCTAGGTTAGAATCCATCAGAATATTCTTGGCTTATTCTATTTACAAAAAATTTATTGTTTATCAAATGGATGTCAAAACTGCCTTTTTGAATGGCTATTTGGATGAAGAGGTCTATGTTGAACAGCCTGAAGGATTTATATGCAAAGATAATCCTAACCATGTCTACAGGTTGAAAAAGGCTCTCCATGGCCTAAAACAAGCACCTAGAGCTTGGTACTCTAGGCTGGATAGTCATTTAATTCTAATGGCTTTGTTAGAGGAGGTGTAGATAGTAATCTTTATGTTAAAACTGAAGGTTATGATATTTTGGTTGTTGAAATTTACGTTGATGATACTATCTTTGGCTGCAATAATGTCACTTTGAGTAAAAAATTCTCTCAGATAATGGAATCTAAGTTTGAAATGTCAATGTTAGGAGAATTAAATTTCTTTCTGGGTCTTCAAATCTCTTAATGTGAGAATGGAATATTTCTTTCTCAAACCAAGAATGCTAAAGAGATGCTTAAGAAATTTAAAATGGATGAATCTCATCCTGTTAGCACTCCAATAGCTACTAGATGCAAAATTACTAAAATTGATGATTCTCCTGATTCAAATCAAACTCAATACAAATCAATGATTGGAAGTCTCTTATATTTAATTGCCTCTAGACCCGACATTATGCAGGTGGTTTGCACTGTTGCACATTTTCAGGCATCACCTAAAGAATCTAATGTTACTGCTGTCAAATGAATCTTTAGATACATTCAGGGCACTCTTGATTATGGTCTTTGGTATCCTAGGAGCAATGATTTCTCTTTGATTACTTATACTGATGCTGATTGGGCTGGTTGTTTGGATGATAGGAAAAGCACCAGTGGTGCTGCATTCTTTCTTGGTGATCGTTTAGTGGCATGGCACAACAAGAAACAAGTATCTGTCTCTCTTTCTAATGCTAAAGAAAAATACATTACTGCCACTTCATGCTGTACTCAAGTTCTCTAGATGAGTCAAACTCTCTTAGATATGAATATTGAAGTTCCTAAACTTGTTTCTATTCTCTGTGATAACACTAGTGTGATAAATATATCAAAAAATCCTATTATGCACTCTTGAACTAAACATATTTCTATCAAGTTTCATTTTCTGCGAGAAAAGGTACTGGCTAATGATGTCTGCTTATAGTTTGTTGGTTTACAAGATCAGGTGGCTGACATTTTCACTAAGCCCTTAGCAAAAGAGCTATTTGAAAGACTAAGACTTCGATTGGGAGTTATCTCTCAATCATTACTTCATTGAATCTCCAAGCTACTGCTTAGGGGGAGTAGGTTAAATATTTTCATTCACTTACTGCTCTCCTACAATCTTGGTTGCTGCACTACTACTCTTTTTTTTGCAGCTGTTTCTCATGATATTTTTGGTTGGCTTCTCAGTTGTGTTTCATGGAAATGCACAATATTCTCTTCTAGTCTTTGTCATTGAGGCAAAAAGGGGGAGAATCATTTGTGTTTTTCCATCAAGGACAAAGGGGGAGTTTGTTGGATCTCAGTTGTGTTTATGGTTTGTCCTTGATGACAAAATCTCTTTCAGTTGGTTCTCTTTGGTGATTAGTCTCAGTTTGGATCCTTATAATTTATATTGGCACTTAAAAAAATTATTTGTTATGATTCAAATTCATGGTGATGAGATTTCTAGTTCATGTTATGAATGCTATTTCTTTAACTGATAGAGTTTGAAAGATGGTTTCTTTGTCAGGATGGTTCTCTTTGCATATCAAGTGTATTTCACATGATTACAAGCCATTTGATTACATTCTTTGATCTCACATTTTTGAAGGCATTACAGTTATCTTGGTTCTGACATCTCATTTGTCTAATGGTATTGGTCGTTTCTCATTCGAGGTTACACATATCAGCATGAGTATGGCAGGGTCTCCCCGATCCACTTTGAAATGTCTGAGTTGCCTATCGGCAAGACATTTCAGATGTCATGGCGATTGAATTTATCTTACAGGCTGTTGTCGGCAATACTTCTCTTTTGTTTCAGCGAAAGAAAGTGTTCCCTTTTGACATATGTTATACCGTCAGGATAAGGTCTTATCGATTTCACTATGTCTCAACGACCCGCTTCAGAATAAGTATATCAGCATGAGTTTGGCTGTCGGGCTGAGGTCATAGCGAAATCATATTGTCTCCCCGACCAGTGCATGTGGAAGTCTATTGGAAAAGTGTAATACCATCGGTATGAAGTCACAGCGAGATTGCAATGTTACACCAACTGATGGTGGATGAATGCGTATCGGCAAGAGTTAGGGTTCTCAGAATAGGTCTTGGTGAAGTGGTTTTGCCTCGCCGACATCACATCTGGGATTCACTTCAGCTTGACTTACTGTTTTCGATGTGAAGTCATAATGAATGCGCTATGTCACACCGACCGCTGGTTAAAAAAAATTGCATATCGGCATGAGTTTTTATTTCGAGGGAATGTCTTAGCGAACACTTTGGTCTTACCAACTAAGTTTTTTGAAGTGCTTTCGGCGAAAGTTTGGCATGGTCTCAACAACTCAGTGTATAAAGTTTTGTTTCGGTTTGACAAAGGTTTCGTCGAGAGGTATCCCCGATATTGGTATGTTATAGCGATGCACATAAGGAAAAAGGTTTCTGTCGGTGTGAGAACTTTAATGTCTTGGCGATCTATTGTGAGCTTGAGATATTTTGGCAAAACAAGGGGCAGTCTATATAGTGTCTCCCTGACTATGTATTGTCTTGGCGACTTGGAAATGACAAAGGTCTTTGACATAGGTATTGAATTGTCACGACGAGAATGTGTATCAAGTGACTCTCGGCAAAACATTATGAAGTCTACAAGAGGTCTTCTTGACTTTGATGGGTCTTGGCGAAAGCGACAAACATAAGGTTGTCTGGCGACGTTAAAGTTTCCTTCGGCATAATGTGTCATCGATGGAAATAAAAAGGATTAGGGGAAATTTTTTGAGTTTATTCTTTTTGCTGGGTATCGAACCCTAGCCTAGCCACCATCATGAATGTTTACGTTTCTGTTGTTGCTAACTATAATAGTTTCTACAGAGGTTTATGGAAGGTTTATTTGGTGCATTTTTGACTGGAAGCTCGACAGTGGATAATGGAGCCATGGGAGTTATAGATCTGTCTGGTATTCTATTTTATGCATTTCATACTACGCATATTAATTTATTATCACCATTTTTCTTAACTGCTCTCTGCATCTCAGTCAATATGATGCCCTGACTAAGTATAGTCTTTCATGCATTAGAGGTTATGATTTTCTATGGTGGACAGTTGTGCTTTTTATGCAGAAAAATGAACTCATTCGTTACAGATTTGTTGAGAACAACTCTTAGTTGGGTGAATCGGTTCTTGTCTTGTTTAGTTGTTCAACCGTTACTCCTGAAGACAGTTAGCTATCTGGCATTTAAATCTAGATGTATATATAGTAGCATAAAACCTAGTTTTCTATTTGACTGTCATTGTAATTATGAGATTATCATTCTTTGGCTGTATGAAAATGTATGGATAAACTCTACAATAAAATCTGAATAAAAAGATGCAAAGATTGTAAATTTCTTCTCTATGAAGTATTTTAGGGATTCAACTATTGAATCTTTAAGGTATTTTGTAGATGAGAAAAAAGAGAAATATGTGCTTAACTAAAAACAGAGAAAATCCTCTAAGTTATTATTATTGTTCAAAACATAATTTTAGGGGTTGGTACTCCTTGAGATAGATATGTCTAAACGAGGGGTTGGTGCTCAGAAATTAGCCTATAAGGCATTGTGAACAGTTGATTAAAAGATTAAGCCTGGAAGGCATTTAGGGAGTGGTTTTTATACCCCAGGAGGGTTTTCCACTCGGAAAAATATTGTCTCTTTGTTCTTCTGTGTTCTCTCTGTTTTACTATGCTGTTGTTGTTTCAGTTAATTGTTGAGCCATTATTTTTCTCAATTCTGTTTATGAATGATTACATTCAATTCATGAATGCTTTAATCAGAGTTATATTGAGATCAAATCTGAGCTGTGTGTTTGAATATTTGAAAAATTGGTCATATTGTTAAGACACTGATTCACCCCCCCCTCTTAGTGTCATTTTAACCCCAACACTATTACAGATTGCCTATGCGCTAAACTAGTGGATGCACTAAAACAACAACTCAATGCGCTACATCGACCGATGTATGCGCTAAAAGAAATTCAAAAGATTCAAAACAAAATAAAACACGTGAAATTTAAAAAACCTAAAATACGAAGAGGTTCACGGGTACATACAAGAGTTTCGTAGGCGGCCGAGCGGTTGTATCGACGCATGAGCTCAAAATGATGACTGTGGTAGGGGATTGACATCTTGCTCCAATTTTCTCTCACTCCAAATTTTCAAAACTCAAAATGCACAAATGAATTCAAAATCAACCTTTTTTTCTTTTTATAGGTTAATTAAGGGGGTATTTTGGTGGGATTTATTTATTTTATAACTTGGGGACTTAATTCCAATTTCATCACAAGGGAATTTTTATCACATTATTTATCGGGAGATAAATCGTTGTGTGATTAAAACTTTATCGAATCATCAAATCATCACAAAAATCACAAAAAAATTAAAAATTTCTGGAAAAATCTAGAAAATCAAATAATCATCGATTTATTTCCCGAGGGGGCATATATTCATCATCGCTTCAAAATCAACATTTGGGGCATACCAATATTATTTTTTTCGTCAGTACTAGCAGCAACAACAAAATTTTCTTTGAAGCAATGCATAAACACATCACTTCAAAGAGGCGAAAAATGTATACATCTAAAAATGGTCTTGATAATTTATTTAATTAAATATGATTTATTTGATTAATTGACTCCTTTAATTCATCCACTTATAAATAAATAAAAATATTTATTTATATAGTTCACATTTAATTCTTCTATCTTTATCATATAATTTCATCTTAATTAAATAAACAAATCACATTCTTTGTTTTATTTAATTATCAATTTCTCCTATTTTATTCTATCTTAATCACATCATTCTACCTTAATTAAATAAACAAATCACATACATTTGTTTTATTTAATTATCCATTTTCTTCCATCTTAATTTAATAAACAACTTACTATAGTTTGTTTTATTAAATTAAATATCTTCTTTTGCTAAAATTTAAATAAATCCAAATATTCAAATAAAGGCATGTTTCTATAGCTAATCATATCTACCTACCAAATTAGATATTTGATATCTAAATTAAATTCAACTCAATCTTCATGGGAAAATTTGGAGACAAATTAGAGACAAATTAGCAGACAAACTTCTTCATCTTCTTCCATTGATTCTTCCTATGTTTTGGCTAAGTGGTTTTGTGGGGAGGAAAAATCTCCATAATCATCTTAGGCTTCTTCATCTTTCACCATTCAATCCTTCAGATCAAATCCAAACCTTCACTTTGCTGCCCCTTCACAAATGTGTTGCCGAGAATCTATAAATACAACCTTCGTCTATAGGAAACGAATCCCAACTTTGTGCAAACTTGCTCTACAGAAATATCAATTGAGCAATCAAGCATTTTAGCAAATAGCAATAGCAATCATTTTAGAATAGAAATCATGGATTTTCATTTAGCTGCATCTTAGTTTACTTTAGCTTCTTTTATCAAGTTTCATGTCAATTTTAATCACAATATCATCAACATATCATTTAGAAATCATCATATAAGATTAGTTTCTTGCATTTAAAGGTATCTCATTCTCTAGATTGGCATTTTAAAAGTCACAGTGCAATCAAAATCTGAGAGCCCCATGATTTAATAAATCTTTGGAGATAGAGAGCAATATGACGCTTTCAATAGATTTCTCGCTTTTATTAGATTAATCATTGTTTAAATCTATTGATATAATGTCTTAATGATTGTGTTGGTCATATTTTACTCACAAAGTTATAGTTTCCTTCCTCTTTTGTATTCAACTTGAAAATTTCCTTTCAGTTTTTGTATTTTAATTATTCTCAAATACAGAAACGCACACCACATACCCTTTCCTATTTATGTTTCTAGTTTTCTTGGCTTTAAGGTGTACACACATGTATGGATGAACTTGGAAAAGCATATAGATGTGGAAGTAGATACACATTGATATTTACCAACTCATAAAAACATCCCTTTGATGTATATGTATATGTATATGTATATGTATATGTATGTGTATGTGTATGTGTATGTGTATGTATATGCATATGCATATGTATATGTATGTGTATGTGTATGTGTATGTATATGTGTATGTGTATGTGTATGTGTATGTGTATGTGTATGTGTATGTGTATGTATATGTATGTGTATATGTATATTTATATGTATATATATGTATATGTAAAGTTGAGAAGGATGTAAAGGAAACAGATAACTTCAATGTTGCACCTGATTCAAGATACATTATTTCGTAATAAATATTATAGAGAAATTGGGAAATTGTAAAAGAGCTATTAGAAAAAAAACACTTAAGAGTCATAGGAAAATGAAAAATGATCAAAAACCCACATTAAATAGAACTTTAACATATGGAGAGGGTGATCCCACAATACTGGTTTACAATTTTTGGCCAAACTGGACACTGAACTGATTTTTTTCTAACTAAATCTTCACTTTCGGGCACCTATAGTGGCTAAAATATGAGGAATTTGAAGATGATGCAAACTAGTGATTTTTGACATTTTGTCTGTAGATTCCAAATATATTTTTTTCAAAATTTTTGGAATCATATTGCACTTCTTTTTCCATCTCCTTCGAATACTAGTTTTTTTCAGTAAACACCATTTTTAAGGAGTGATGCTCACAGTATAACACAACTTTTTTTCCATGAAGGATAAAATTATATTTTTTGAATTTAGATTTTAACTACGATATATAGTGCTTCCAATTGGTTTCATAGTGTTTTATTGAATATTTTTTTCTTAATCAAGTTTCAAAGTCAAACCAATTACAATTCAGAAATAGGCGACTATATAACACAACTTTTTGTATGTATCGAAATTCATTTTTTGTTGGATCAAGGACTTCAATATCTGGTGCACTCATATTTTTCATTTTTTTTTTGATAATCTTTTATTTTTCCACATGTGCAGAACATAGAGCTTGATTTTTGGTGAAAAACATACATTCACAAGAAATAAAAATAAATATAATAATAAAATTAAATCTATTTAAAATTAAACTTTTTGGGAAGCTTATAATAAGGACTACATACTTATAATTTTTTTTAAAAAAAAATGAATTCATTTGAAAACCCAAAAGGTAAATCAAAAGTGGTTTTTATCAACATTTTGATAGGTTTAAAGGAGACTCTGTTATAGGTATGATTTAAAACTAGCAGGGTTCTATCTAAGGGGGTTTGATCTAAGGTAGTTTGATCAAACCCTCTTCAATTGGAATGCTTTAAATGGAAAATTTTAAGGCTTAAATCATTATATTTTCTAAAAATATGTGATTTTAGGAAAAATCAGAACCTCCCAGAAATTGTAAACCAGCTTTGTGGGATCACCCGAGAATAGAAGAGATGAAATACAATAATCTGTAAACACATTTTTCACAAAGAGAATATAATGTATGTTATATTCACACAAAATGAAAAATTGAACATACCTTCACAACTACTACACTAATTTTATCTTCAATACCTTTATGTTTTCATACTAACCCTTTGCATACATATATATGCAATTGCTCCTATGTTAATGTGCATTTTAAAAATATACATATGTAGGGGCAATTTCATGTTTATGTAGTATAACGTTTAAAAAAATACACTATCCACAAAAAGCATATAACATGTCCCATCCACAGAAGATGTAGAACTGAACATATCTTTATAGCTACTAAATTAATTTTATTCTGAATATCTTAATGCTTTCATATTGACCCTCTCCATATATAAATATATACAAGCAGTTTATATAACAGTTGCCTTATCAATTTAAAATTCAAGCTACATTCTTTGGTACTAAATATTATAGAAAAATAGATAAATTGTATAAAAAGTATACTTCCTCCTGTTGTGTTCATTGCCATCGTGAAACAACATAAGCAAGAATTTTCCACAGTGGAAATGGTTAACATAGAAATTTGTAGAATCCTTGTATATATAATTTTATATATTCGAATGTTCAAACCATGCTATTCCCTTTGTGATCATCCATAAATATACATTTATATACACATGGATACATATATAATTTGTTATATGTTTATGTGTAATTACTACTTTAAATATATCTATGGTTATACATGTATATTGATATATGCTAATATGGTTTAGCTTGTATGTATATTCCTAGGCTATGCCAATACATTCATGTTCAACAGTCCAAGTAGTTGCTGAATTAAGGAAGGATAAAAAAACAACGAAACCATTTGTACTATAGCCAACATAGAGAGAAAATATGTGCAAACTACTGTACAAAATACTTGCAACTAAGGCTAATTGCAACAAGCACACCTGCAGGTTTGCTTGTTAACAATCTTCCCTCAAAGCCCCCATTGGCAACAATAGATGCCACTCCTTTTGCCTCAGATTGTCTTCTTTGCCTAGGCTACCAAATTGTGGATGGTAGCTTGGGCATAAACATATCAGTATCAGCGTCAGAAGAAATGTTCAATATACAATCTCAGATCAATCCTCCTGCTGCACCAACACATAAACAACACCTCATAAAAATGTTCAATGATTACTACCTTTCTATGTTGAAATGGTTTTGACATCACATAGATGCACTATTGAACCTTGCTGTTTGTCATATATGCAAAAAAAGATACATTAGGATGTGCACTCATGTAACCGGTTCAACAAAGACATGTGATAGATGTTATTTTGAAAAAGGCTCCCACCGCTTCAGCTTTGAAAATGGCATGGACCAAGGTCCACAACCATTCTTGCTAAAAAAGCTAACATAGGTTGAAGAAATTCTTATTGCTAGGGTGGCTCTATTTTTACAAGTGTGCCATGCTAGAGGAGGGTAGTTTAAATATAGTGGCCACACAATAAGCTTTCCTTAAGATATCTTGAGCATTGCAAAAAAATTTTCGCGCTGATTGCAAGACCTTAAGGTTGTGATCATACACTGGACCACCATTGAAGGTGGAAATTATGAGTGCTATGTTAATAAACATCATTTCATGGATGCTTTGAAATATAAAATTCAATATGACAAATACTACAATGATATAGAGATTGATTTTGAGGCTCTTAATATGTTACTTGATGTTGCTGTTGATGTCTCCAATTTGTTGCACATACAATAGAGCAAGTTTCCGATGAGGACTTGATGCCATCAACCAACTCAACATGAAATGACTCTTTAACCTTTTCATCATTTATCCCTTTCTTTCCAAATTCTACACGAGAGCTCCAAGCAATCAAATAGGTATTACAAATTGAAAAAAAGGAGCAAAATATTTTGTGTTGGCCTGAAATTAGCTCTTCTCCTATTAATGAATACAACACTAAAGGTTTATTTACAATGGCTTTCCCAACATTGTTCCCCACTAGAGAAACACTTCCCCTTTAGCCGAGGAATGTTCAAATTCAATTGCATGAATATGCCCTGCATTTAATGAGATATTTTGACCACAGATTTGGAAAACATGTCAGGTTTAGGTATTTACTCTACAACTTGATTATGAGACATCACAATCAAAAAACTATTTCTGTCTTTTTCAAAGTGGATATGGAAGACAAAATCCCAAAGTCTTTATCTACATTATGTGAATGGCTTCAAGCTAACCCTGATGACCAAATAGTAGAGCAACTTATGCGTTTTGGTGCATCATTGTGCGAGACTTGCTCATTTTGGAACTCTTGATGGGCCCAACTATCTTCAATGATTGAACAATTTGGGATACCTACCCTTTTTTTCACTTTGAGCTATGGGGTGATCCCACAAAATTGGTTTACAATTTCTGGGAGATTCTGATTTTTGCTAAAATCACATATTTTTAGAAAATATAATGATTTAAGCCTTAAAAATTTCCATTTAAAGCATTCCAATTGAAGAGAGTTTGATCAAACTACCTTAGATCAAACCCCTTTGGATAGAACCCTGCTAGTTTTAAACCATACCTATAACGGAGTCTCCTTTACACCTATCAAAATGATGATAAAAATCACTTTTGATTTACCTTTTGGGGATCAAATGAATTCATTTAAAATTTTATTTTTGTAAGTATGTAGTCCTTATTATAAGCTTCCCAAAAGTATAATTTTAAATAAATTTAATTTAATTATTATATTTATTTTTTATTTCTTGTGAATGTAGGTTTTTCACTGAAAATCAAGCTCTCTATTTTGCACATGTGGAAAAATAGAATATTATCATTTTTTTTTGAAAAATATGAGTGCACTAGATATTGAAGTCCTTGATCCAACAATTTTTTTTCTTTTCGATACATACAAAAAAAATTTATGTGTTATACCGTCCGCCTATGTCTGAATTATAATTGGTTTGACTTTGAAACTTGATTAAGGAAAAAATATTCAATAAAACACTATGAAACCAATTGGAAGCACTAGATATCATAGTTACAAATTTAAATTTGAAAAAATTATAATTTTATCCTTCATGGAAAAAAAGTTATGTGTTATACGATGAGCGCCACTCCTTAAAAATGGTGTTTACTAAAAAAAACTAGTTTTTGAGGGAGATGGAAAAAGAAGTGCAATCTGATTCCAAAAAAAAATGAAAAAAATATATTTAGAATCTATAGAAAAAATGCCACAAATCACTACTTTGCATGATCTTCAAATTCCTCATGGTTTAGCCGCTATAGGTGCCCAAAAGTGAAGATTTAGTTAGAAAAAATCAGTTTAGTGTCTAGTTTGGCCAAAAATTGTAAACCAGTATTGTGGGATCACCCTGTGCAGACACAAAATGGCCTGATCTACAAAATGTTTTCTCTTCTGTGGCTCATTTGGTGATGGAGCCTTCGACAAGGACACTGATAGATATTGTTATTCAAAATCCACATATAACATCTTTATATCTACATCATAGATTCTCAATTTTTCGTGAAGAGGTGATTGAAAATATTTTGCACGCAAAAGATTATTGGTATAGATATGAATGGTAGCATCATGGCTCTGCACATGTGCATGGTTTTTTATGGCTTCCAAAAGCCCCAAACATGGACACTCTTGATTGGTCCAATCACCATGATGTTACCATGGCAAGGGACATTTTTGATAGATATGTTTCAACTTGGAATCCACATTTCCTTGTAGAAAGATTTCTTAGAATGTATCGTTGTTCTGAAGAAAATCCGTGCTTACTTTCCATGAGCCAGATTCTTTCTAGTGATCCAATCATAGATTCTGAAGAGTTGCTAAATATAGTTCAAAGGCACACAAAATGCTCTGAATATACTTATTTAAGAAAAAAAGGAGAGCAATTATAATGTCAGTATAAAGAACCTTGGCAACAACAACTTACCTCTACATTGACATCTGATGCTGAGTCTAACAAATGGACTACAAGATAGCAAGAAATGATGATCGTCTAAATATTCATAGCCCACCCATGCTTGCAATTTGGTGTGCCAATGTTGACTACTAGCTGGTTGTTTCTAGGAAAATTGTATTAAATTATATCTCTAAATATGCAACTAAGTCTTAGAGGAAATCGAAAAATTACCTTGATATGTTGAAAATACTTGCAAATACAAATATAGTTGACAATAGACCACTACTTGTGTATCAAAAATTTATGATGAACATTCTTGTGAAGTGTGACATCTCTGCACAAGAGACATGCCATATGTTACAAAAATTTCCCCTTGTCACTTCAAGTCAACAATACATTCATTTGAATGTTGGTAAAAAGGCATGGTTCCATATAAATAAATATGATGCTGATGAAGGCCTACCAAAAAATTATATTCATTGCTATATGCAAAGGCCCCCAGAGCTAGGTTGTGTATCCCTAATTGACTCGGTCCACCTATATACACATTCAAAGCACCGCAAAAAGGACAAATGGAAATTGAGACACTAGCCTGTAATTGTCCTTGTGTACCTGTTGTTCAAGACTGTTCCCCTTGAAGATAGAAAATATTTGAGACATTTTGTTGGAATGAACTTATGTTATACAAACCTTTCCGAAACATACAGACAAATATAGGTCTTGCCAAACAAGACATAATACAAAATTGGAAAGTTTTTAAAACAACTAGTTATCATCCTTGGCATATTAATAGAATTCCAGCTGCATCCATGATTGAAGAACAACATGCAAGTGATAGTGATGATTTGAACCATCAACCTTCTATGCATGAATATGAATGGGAAGTTTTCTCTCAGCTTGGTGCTACTACTAACTTTAGTATAAATCAGCTCCAGCTGTTGGGTAGGCGAGACTTTGATATGAACCATTCATGGAATACAAACCATGGGCCTGAACAACTTCATAATATTGCTTTGCAGTTCATCCCATCGGCCAATGTACAACATGAGAAAGCTATGATACAATTCTTGCCTGTAAATACATCAGCCCATCAAATTTCACCAAAACAACAATTAGCTCTTCAAATCATCCAATCCCATCATATGCGGCCTCCCCCCAAAGGCCCTCTCCATATGATCATTCAAGGAACAACTGGCACTGGCAAGTCCTTTTTGATAAATTGTATAAGACAACAAATAAACACCTCTACTACTAGATGCAATAGCCTACTGCTCACATTGGCCCCTACAGGGGTTGTTTCCTACAACATATGTGCCTCCACAATCCATACAACCTTCTAGATTCCCATAAAGGATATGAATCCTTTGCAAGGCCAGCCATTGACAATATTCCAAGAACAATTTAAATATATTTAATACATTTTGATAGATGAAATGAGTTTTCTAGACCTGTAGTTGCTGCTCAAAATAGATAGCCGGTTGTGCCAAGCATTCCCTGATAACCAAAGGAAACCATTCAATGGTGTTTCTATTATCCTTGTTGGTGATCTTGCCCAATTATCACCAATCATGGATACTCCTATATATGCTTCACGCTCATCGACTGTAGCCTTATGGAATACTTTCACAGTCTCAGTAACATTGGACACTATTTTTTGCCAACAAGGAGATAGTATTTCCCAACAAAAGGTTTGGGCAATCCTCATTCGTATAAGAAATGGTGAGGCTTTCCACGATGACTAGGAAGAGCTTATGGGGTCAAACCACAATAGTGGTTTACAATTGAGATGAGGAAGAAAATTTCTTTTTTTTTTTCCTTTTTCCATAGTCAACGGTTCGGTCGAACAACATTATATGTTCGACTGAACACCCAAACCCTAAAAAAATAAATAATATTTTAAGTGGTTCAGTCGAACATGGGTTCGACCAAACCCCTTAAAAAAAAAAAAATAGTGAATGTCACTGTCATTTTCGCCTTCTATAATTTCTTTCCCTGTGCTTACATGCGCGCGACGAATCGAACGCGATTGCAAATGGCGACAACTTCATCTCTCTGGTGAATGCAAATTCAACTTCATCTTTCCAAATTTCATCAACCCAACGTGCATATCAAGTACCAGGTTTGAAAAAGTTTGAATTTCATAGAGTTGAAAATGCATTTGTTTTTTGAATTTCGAAACCCTAAATGCAAAATTTTGCAAATTTGTTGAATGGAAACTGCATTTGTTTGAAAGTTTCTAAAGTCTTTTCAACATACATTATTTCGATGATACATTTCTACTCTGTTGAAAAATTAACATGCCTTGTCTATGCTTCCACATTTTGCATACATTTCTACTAGGGCACCTCCAATTTATTTGAGGCATTATATTAAACAATTCATGGTAATTTTTGATGGAGTATGATAGAAATAGTGTTTCCATTGTATGCACCCTATATCAAACAATTCATTAACAAATTTATTTGAGGCATTATATCAAACAGTTCATGGTAATTTTTGATGGAGTATGATAGAAATAGTGTTTCCATTGTATGCACCCTATATCAAATAGTTCATTAACAAATTTATTTGAGGCATTATATCAAAAACATTATTTATATCATACTCCGTCAAAAACACTATTGGAAATTTATTTGAGGCATTATATCAAACACTTCATTAAACAGTTCATGGTATAAAGTTTAGGGTGCATACAATGGAATCTTGGATACAATTCTTCATATTTTTCCTTTGAGTCTTATGACATTACTCCAAAAATGGTTGGTGAACTAAATGTATGAATCAAAGAATAAATTTAGAGGAAAGAAACTAAATTGTTTGAATGAAATGTATAATAAAATAGTTCTATTAGGATTAGAAGGAATGAAGGTATTATTAAATTTTCTAGTACAAGACTATTAAATAAATATTACAAAATCTAATTGACAAAAATGGTACTAATATGCACACATAGCTTGTCCCAACATTATGGGCATATTGTACTAGAATACAAACTCCCATTAGGCTTACTCTTTAGTTTATGAAATGGAGGCCATAATGCCTCTTGAGCTTAAGATTCTATCATTATGTATCTCCCTTAGTGGTAGCATTGATGATTACACATATCAAGAACACCAATTACAAGAGTTTGAGACCTTGGATAAACAATAAGTAAACTCATTATACTTGATCTATGTACATATACCAAAGATAATTAATGAAAAAATAAAAATGGTGTTGTCCAATGAGCTTTACCATGAGGGGAACTCATCCTTCATATAAATCTAAATATAATCCAAATTTCATAGAAGTAATTTTTTTGGTAAATTTTGACCCAATTGGATTAGTCCTTTTACCATTATTCCCTAGTTCAACACTTGTGCATTTGGTTTTTTCACTCCCAATTGAAAATATATGAAATAACCAGATAATATCATGCATTTTAAATTATACTATTGGTGATCCTATTGTATGTGGGAAATGGTGCTTACTCATCACATATTACCTTTCTTATACCCATTTCACCTAATGATATTTATTGTGTTATCCTTTCCATCTAGGGACAATTAGATTTACATATACCTTCACAATCACATCATTATCTATTTACACTTACATGATTATTTGTCAACATGGTCCCTCATAATTGATTATGATGTATGATAATTATCAATCCAATTAGATCTATGTTACTTCATCACTTGGATAGGGATTCATTGTTTATGATCCTCACCCATTACATATATATGCTCCTCATCACATTATCTCCCCCATATAGGGGAAAAATCATTTTTAAATGCACCTTCATGACCGTATTTTACACTATTACATTTGCATGAGCTAACTATGTTATTAAGAGTCATCTTAACCCATTGAGGAGAATTAGGCATTATACTTATTAGGAAAATATAAAAATATGTCCACTTTACTATATATATATATATATTTAAAACTATTCTTCATATATCTATGTTAAAACTATTAAAAATTAAATTACATAAATCAATTTTAAATTTGTACAAAGAAATAAATGACTTTGACTAAGAGCAAATATTTAAAATATAGCTATCCTCTTTGCAAAATCCAATTTGATTTGAGATATTTATGGACAAAAAATATGGATGAGCATGAGGTAAGTAAGAAAGAATAACCTTAATTTATATCTTCCCTCATCAAATAATTTCATGTTTAAAGAGTTTCTTAAGGCATATCCAATTATGAAAAACTATTATATACTTGTTATAACTATATTAAAGTATATCATGAATAAATTGAAAGGATAAAGAGTAAATCACTAAAAACACATACATAAATCATAGAAGTAAATTGATTAATATAAGGAGATTCAAGTGGTTGGATAATTTTTTCCAAGGAGTGGAAGAGGTTAAGAAGGAACCATCAAATAAATATAATATTTTAAATACTTTAAAAGAAAAATACATTTCTCCCTGCTCTAAATTGAAATGGTATTCCTTCTAAGATGATAATAATTGAAAAAGAAGAAAATAATCATTATGAAGATCAAGTACCATTGATAAGTTTTAAGAGATCAAATAAAATATTCAACAACAAAAGAAAAAAGAGAAAATAGTTAATGCTCAAGAAACAACTACAACCAAGCTACTATGTTATAAATTCTCCTCTTATGTAGTCTTCATTTCCCTATAAATTGCACCTCCTTGTACAAATTAGCTATTGATCACCATATTAGTGAAACAAATTTAACATTTTGAAATGGTTAAACATTATTATTATTTTTATTTGTATAAGTATAATTATTATGGGTTCATTTCTCCTCTCCTACTCTTCCTAATAAGGTTCTATTTTACAAGCCTCATATAAATGTTAGGGTTCTAACTTCTAAAAATTGAATATAGTGTCAACTTAATCTCATTAGACAATGCTCCCCTAGTATTAATGGGGCTAACTTTTTATCTATCAAACTCGGCTATGTTTACATTGAATAAGAATTTGATACCTTTATCATGATACTTGAACTAAGATATCTTGGCTCTAATTTTAGTCATTTTATCTAAAAATTATTGGTGACATATCCATTCGTGTTTAGTTTTAATCATTTATTATTGCAATTAATTATTACAAGGAGATTCTTGAAGCTTGTATTCCATCCCCACCATTTTTATTCTAAATATTTGACATTTTCTTTCAACTTAAAGTCTAAATTTTATCCTTAATGGTATACATGCTTTTCAATTAGAGTATCCTCTAGTAAAAATAGAAACATTAATAGTGTGGTTATCAAAGAGTGTCTAGGGATGCACACATCACTATTATTAATAAATTATAAGATTGTAAGAAATGTTTATGGAAGAAATAACTATCTAATAGAGAATATAATGTATTAGTACATATCTAACTATTACATATTTTAAATAAAGCCCCTTTAAAATCTATCTTATTGCCATTTAATGAGTCAACTAGGTTCAAAATTATTTTCATCTTATTCCCCCAAAATTCATCACCTTTACAACAAAACTTGATTTCATCTAATTTATCTTATTTATTCTCAAATCATATTAAAATCACCACCTTAAACTCTAAGAAATATTTGGTAACTTATTTATTTTATCTTCATTTAGAAAGGGGTGTGAAGGGGATTTAGAACCTTTTAAAGTTTCTTTCAAAATAACTAGGAAGATTTTATTCATTGCATTTCTTGTTGCTTTTGGGATTAAAGTGTTATGAATTTTGTGCCTTCATTCTTAAAATTTTTTATATAAACCCATTTAGCATTTCTATGATCTTTTTATATGGGAAAGGTCAACATACAATGAGGTAGACACTTTCCATTTTTTTTATTCCTTAATTAGTTCTTTCTAGGGAGACTTTTAGTCTTTTCAAACACCTTACAAAAATGTGATAAATGTGTGATTATTTTTCTTTCCACTTTATAAATTTTTGATGTGCTTGGATATATAATTGAGACTCATAATGTACAATGATAAAAATTTAGTATATATGAAAGAAATATTTTTGAGACATCAAACTACCATTCTACATAACTCTCACATGGAAATAAGAATATTATTTTATTTTAACTAAAGAAATTGTGTGTACTCTATCTTGAAAATTACTAATTAATTTTGAATTATATACTTATAATTTAAAATAAGAGCATCCTTTGTAACATGGAATAGATAGGTTAATTTTAATGAAATAAAATATGTTTTTATATTAAGAAAAATTTACAAATATATGGAACTCATACATCAAGAGAAATTGACTAAGATGTAACTCTGTATATGAGAATTAAGATGCTCGAATAATTTATATACCTTCTTTCAATAATTAACATTAGAAATTAATACTTGGTTCATATTGTATACCCACCTCCCAATGGTCTTGGAATGGATGCATTTAGATGGAGAAGGATTTCAAAAGGCTCATGGTACTTGTGGACCCCTCAAAGGCATGATATATAACACATGAACTTTATTTATGAAATTTGGTCTTTTGTTGTTGGCTTCTAGTATGAATGTTATCTATACTTGGTGGAATTCTTAGTTGAGACTCTTAATCTTCCATTGTTGGTTTCTAGTGTGATTATACAATATGCTCGCCAAACTATATTAATTTCTAATGTTAATTATTCAAAGAAGGTTTTGTTTCATAAGAAGAGACCTATGTTCACATATTCCAAGGCATGTTATTATTGACAATGCATGACACTTCTTCACATCTCTACCAAGTTCTAAACAGATATAGATCTGCCATTTCCATGGAGGAGATTGATGATTTAAAAAGAAAATATCATGCCATTTCTTTCTTGAGAAGTCATGTTTGCATTCATGATTTGCAACTTCCATGATCTTCATCCAAAAAGAAATTATGTTGTCGTTATGTGCCCTAATATTAAAACAAATCAAAACCTTCATTTGAGCATGATCGCCAACACAAAGGTAAACGAGTGGAAACAAAAGAAAGCTCGGTTAATGGCTTTCAGCATGTTGGTGGAAAATCTGCATCTTTTTGAAAGTGGCTTCGTAGCTTATCAGTCTTATGTTTAGTAAGGTTTTGTAATCTCCACTATGTTATGTATTCGGGTCACGGGTATATCTAGTATGATGTCTTCTTTTGGGTATTTTGGGTGCATAAGAGAATGCGCATATGTACTGATGTATTCAACCAATGTGCTTTTGTAACATTGTAATTGGAAAATTCATCATTTGTACTAGGACCTCACTGGTCTTTTTGATATTTTGTAAAATTTGTTACTCGGACTGCAACTGGGGGTTTTCTTGCTTGTTCTTTCCCGCCAGTATGTCCGCCTAAACCAGCTATATGTAAAATATTATATATAAATAAAATTATAAGTGGGTTCCCACTTTTGCTTAAAAAAAATTTCTTGTAAATGTCCACATCTTTTTCCTTGACACAGTTGCTATTTCTTAAAAAATTTCTTATGATTTTTCATAATGTTGGTCAATACTTTACTGTAAATATTCTATAGTCATGCTCTTAAATGTCATAAGAATATGTCATAAGAGGGTTTCATCTTATAAATCTATAATAATATTATATGCATTTAGAACATCTTAGACACCTCCCTCAAAGCATTCAACAAATGAAAAATAACTACCAACACAAAGTGAGATGCCTCATTTCCTAATATGAGGACTAAATAATAAATCAAAATATTAGGATGCAAGGTTGACCCACCTTTCCCAATACTTTGCTAAGTTTATCATCTATTGAGGAGTGGATCCCAACAACAATTGTGCTTAGTGCTTACAATTACTAATCCAAGGAATACCTATTCATTTTTTCTTTATTGTACATGCCTAATGACTCCTCATCTCAAGTTAAATTGTGGGAATGGATTTTTATGCCCTCCCTATGACTAAATGGCTACAAGGAGGTGAATATGATATGGTGGAAAAAACCAAGATACAAGTTGGTTTAGTTCTCATAAACTCTCTAAAAAATAATTGAATTCCTACATCCCAACTAGAAATACCATGAGGGGTTTAGATCCCATTTTAGACAAAAAATATTCTTATACTGATCACTAGTTCACTTGGACCAACTAAAGAGATGGTGAACTAAGGGAAACTTAGTTGTATTGATAGATTAAAACTTAGTTATTTCTCTTTCCATTGTCCCCTCTCCACAAAACACCCTTATTTAAGTAGATTCTATTAAACCTATCTCACATATCACCTCCCAATTCTTTAGACTTTTCAAACTTCTTATTTCTCATACCTAATAATCTATCCTTCAAGCTCAACACTTCCCACCTAAATCAAATTGATCACCTTGCTTCCCTAATATCCCTTTGGTTGATGTTCCTAGACCTCATCAAAATGGTAAGTGGATACAATTGTGGAATGATGTGATTAAATCTATTGCACTACCTTACTATGATCTTACAATAAGAATATGGCTAGAAAGAGATCTAGAATGGAAAAAAAAATGGATCCAAATAGAAAAAAAAACTTGTTTTGGCTTTATGCTCACTTACTAATAACTTTTCTACAATGAGTGGTTGCTTCCGTTGAAATAAAACTTAGAAGATTTGAACTTAATTGTGGTAGAGGATCTCAATTAAGAGATAGGCTACATTGGATGAAAGGATATAAGGGATACAAATTACTTTTTAGTTATCTCAAACATATTTACATTCTCGAGAGTGGATAATATCTATCGTTGATCAAGAGAGGTAGTTCCATGACAAATCTAATGACATTAAATCCATTTTCTTCCAACATTACAAATAATTTTTAATTGATCTAGTTGAAGGAGATTCGTGCATCAAGATATAGTGAAAAATTATGGGCATAACAATTATATATTTTTTAACATATATAAAATGTATGGTTGGATTAGTGAGATATTTATAACAAGTACATGCAATATGAAGTCAAACTTTATTAGATTTGATTCTTAATAAATTAGTTTTAACGATTCAATTTATAGCTTTATTCAATTTAACGATTCATCAGGTCATGAGATTCTTATGGAATATTGATATTCTAGTGTGAATTCTTAATTTTAGACATATCTTAACTAGACAAATTTAGGTTCAATGAAGGCAATAGAACTTTTTTTTCACTTACATAATCCTATTGTGAAGTTCATTTATGTTAACAACTATTAGATTAAATATTTTTATCCCCAATTATTTTCAAATAATTTTATACTAATCTTTGTATTCTTATTCTTTCTTTCATCGTTTCATTTAAAATTTGAACCATTTAAGGATGCTATGTTATAGATTATAGTTGTCTTCCAATTATTTTTAAATTGTTAATGGTATGAAAATATTATTGATGAGTAGATAAATTATTACAACTATTTTAGATTTGTATTCCCTTTATCTAGATATATTATTTACCAAAGTCTCATTGCTCTTTTAGGTGTATTGTATATATATATATAACATGGAAAATGTAGATCATGTTCCACCTATGCTAGATTCTTTGTTTGCAAATACTAGTAATGAGATTAAAAAATTGAGAGATTCATTAGCACAGGGTGCAAACCCGGGGATATATAGTGAACCATGCATGTTAATATTGCATAGTCTAAAAAAAGTAAAAGATGAACTTGAGAGGACTAGTGCATATTCCTTAGATAGAGTGACTACTATTCTTTCTCGCATGTGGGAAGAAGTACATGGTGACGTTCCCCTTAAACAAATACAGGATAATGTCACCAAATAAATGATAAAAACCACTTGTTTTCCATTTTATCAAAATGTGCGTAAGGTTAGGGGATACCAGGTCACTAGATGTGTCGATCATTATATGGCCTCATTGATCTACCCACGATTTCTAGCAGCACATGGTCTATACCCAAACAATGACCAGATTCCATTGTATTTTGTTCAACAGTTGTATGCTGAGGTCCATTTGGGCCTCAAAGTTAACTACCTGGACATTCCACCATATGTTGGTCAGGGGCGTGGCAGGATTGTTGATAGGCCCACCTATCGTCGAGTAGATAGACCACCCCCAGTGTTTAGGGTATTGGTTGGTGAGAGGTCTCCTATTCTCACCCCAGCTCTAGCCCCCATAGCAGATGAGGTTGTCGTTGCTTCCCAAAAGGAAGCAATTGACACTATAGGTGAGATTGTAGTTGCCACCACTAGGATATCTGATGATTGTATAGGTCAGTATTTGATGTCTAGAAATTCCTGATCCACACCATTTTTAGCACAGTGGACCACCATGGATCCTTTTACAGTGGCCAACATCCCTACTCCTACACAGCTTGATGCACTTACAGGAGATATGTCATGCATGACTCTGCATTGTTTGGCTGAGGACTTGTTGGAGGCATATGCCAACATTGCATCAGACAATGGGATCAGTATAGAGCATGCTAGAGATCATTTGAGACATAGAGGTCGTTCAGTTCCAAGATCCCATCACTCTCATCCGAGCACTAGTGTGCATCAGGATCCACCTACAGTTCATTCGACAGCTGCATAGACTATGGGTTTTACTGATATGTTGATTGGTTCTGGTTCATCATCGCAGATGCCATATCACCTTCATAGTCCTCTACATTCATCATTTATGGCATGACATGGGATAGATCAGATGGATGCAGATGTTGATTCGTCGCTTGACCGTTTGGTGGATATGGTGGAGGCGATTGTTTCAAAGGACTTAGGTCATCCGATATCAGATGATATTCATGTATGTGTGCATGTGCATGTTTCAATTCTTTTTTCATTATTTTTAATTTTTCTTTTAACTAGATATTCATGTAAGTTGATATATATATATATTGTTACAGGTGGACATACCTCATATCACTCCTAGCCTTGGTCCATATCATGTGCATGATCGATGTGACTCTGTGGATGAATCTGCTGCTAGTGGACATGTGAGTTTTTCATTTTTATATAATCACATGTGTATATGTATATGCAATATTTATATATGCATAGATCTAGATTTATATTTAAAAATACAAGCTCATTTAATAATAACTTTTATAAAATTTATTTAATATAAATTATATGTCTTTAACACATCTTGTACACAATTTTATTTGCAGGGCTCAGCACATCCATCAGAGCAAGACCGTTCTCATTCAAATGGCCATTCGACTAGGAGTAAGCATTCATATTAGGCCATGCACACTAGATTTTTGATCTTTACCACATGCATTTTCTTATACATGATGATCTTTAGTATTTGAGATTTGATGATCTCTAACTTACATTTGCTTATATGATATACATACATTTTCTTATTTGTTGATCTTTAGTATTCGACATTTGCTGATCTTTAATTTACATTTTGCTTATATGATATGTACATATATTTTATTATATGATATATACATACATTTTCCTCTTTGCTTATAATATGTGTTATGTTTGTATGTATTGAATCCCTTTACATGTATGTACATGTGTTTGCTTATGGTTTAAACATGTTTACACATAATATATGTATGCATTTGCTTTAAATATTCAATATACATACATGTTTTCTTATTTTATGATCTCTTACAACTTACATTTCTTATATTCAATATACATTTGATCTCTAGTAGAATTTTAGGAAATCAATGCCACTTTATAATTAAGTTCATTCATGTTGATCACAATAAATATATTTTTTTTAAATGACTTAAGCAACATGAACCATTGAGTTGAGAACAAGATTTAATCTTTTTGACAAGTAACTTGAAATTCAATTCAAATATAATTAAGAAATTCAATTCAAATTATACCTCTATTATACATTTTTGACAAGTAACTTGAAATTCAATTCAAATATAATGAAGAAAATTTAATTCAAATTATACCTCTATTATACATTTTTGACAAGTAACTTGAAATTAAATTCAAATATAATTAAGAAAATTCAATTCAAATTATACCTATAATATACATTTTTGACACTTTAACAAAATTCTAAAATTACTAGATATGTTGTGCATACCTATGAATTAAATAACAACAAACTCTAGAATGAAATAACTTGTTTGTTTACTACTTGATTCATTTAAACTAGGATCTAGTTATTCCATGTACACTAGAATAAATTTTTTCCCATCTTGCACATGCATATAAATAGAAGCTTATTTTTCATTATTCTAGATATCAAATTGCAAGATTAATTGTCATTTATATCACTTGGAGTGCAGATTTTGGAGAAGAACCTTTTGCACATTTATCAAGGAGGAAAATATTGGAGCTCGACAACTTTTCATTTTTATCAATCAAGAAAAAATTTGGAGGATAATTTAACTAAGTTGGTAGAGGACTTGTTTGAGTCATCTTTAAGTTGAAGAAGAAAATGGGACAACAAAGAAAAAGAAAAAATACATCTCAACGAAAATTGTCAAAAGAACATAAGAGGCGTGAACAAAACTTGAAAAATTATCATAGAAAGAAACAAGGTACATGATTGTTTCTTCTCTCTCTCACTCTAAAGTGTGTGTTTAAAATTGTATGTGCATACATTTTGCATTGGATTTCTTATTAAAATTAGAAATGTTTAATGTATAACCATTTTTCAACTTACAATAACCCTACTTAAAATGTACTCTTAAACTAAAATATTGTACATTAAATCCTTCCCTACAAACCTTACACTTATCTTTTACCAATACCTTTGTTTAATGTTTTTGTCATCACATTATCATTGTTGAGTATTGCATCTACACAATTTTCTCTTATTGCATCTACACAATTTTCTCTTTACTTTGTTCATGAAGAAATGATAGTGTACTTCAATACATGCTTAGTTCTCCAATGAAACCTTAAATTCTGTGTCCCTCACTATGCCACTTTTATTTTCATAATTTTTTCAACCACATTAACTATTTTATGGCTTTGCAAATTCCTATATATTCTAACTTTGCACTTTGAAAGAAACCACTATTTTTTCTTAATTATTCATG
>VDFB02379711.1:137071149-137111579 GCA_007258455.2 Sequoia sempervirens
CCTTTCATAGATTCCACCAAATGGATAGTAATGAAATAACCCAAGAGGACATTCAAACTACACAACAAGATCCTAACTTCCACCAATTCATGGAAAAAGTTTTAGAACAAGATATGGAAAAATACCTTTTGATGCTAGCTGAACTAGGTGAAAAACTTCCAAAGGAATTTGACATTAATTGACTAAAAGAAGCACCTATAACAGCTGAAACAAAACCACAAAACACACAACACATAGATCAAGTAAATGTCTTAACACATCAAATGTAAAACTTGCAACAACAACTTCAAGATATGCAAAAAGGGACCACAAAAAGGTACTCGTTATACAACATTTGTCCCTATCCTTTTGATCCAAGTGTAGACATGATTCCATTTCCTAGACATTGCAAATTCCCAAAATATGACAAGTACAATGGTAAAACTAATCCCATTGATCATGTGAGGGAATTTAGAACCATGAGTTTAGAATTTTCATGAGAGGAAACTTATCTAATGAGGTTGTTTCCAAGAAGCCTAGGAGGTCAATGTATGGAATGGTTCTCTAAACTACAACCAAGAATTTGATCTTTTGAAGAACTAGTCAACATGTTTATCTCACAATTCTCCTATAATATTCAACATGAGATAACAATAAAGGACCTTTACAATACCAAACAAAAGAAAGGTGAGACATTTCTCTCATTTCTACAACAATGGCGAAGGTTGTTTGCTAGGTATCCTCGTTCTATACCTGAAGAGGAAAAGATGGAACTATTCATTGACAATCTAACTGATGAAATGAGCTACAGGCTTGAACTACAATGTTCACCTACATTTGAGAAAGTGATTGAAAATGGGCTCAAGATCAAATAATCCCTGGTTAAAAGAGGGGTAATAAAACATTACAATAAAGGATCAAACAATACAAACTCCTTGAATCACTACAACAACAATGATAAGCCCAAGTTTTGGAAAAAGAATAGAAATACTGGTAACAATGATGCTGCAAATGAAACAAAAAATGCAAAACCGGTATTTAAATTAACAACAACAACTGCAAAGACCAATCACAACAATGACCAAAACATCAATGAAAACAACAATTTGAATAATGGAGAACCTAAACCACAATAATATCAAAAGCCATCAAATCGAAGAAGATTCACACCGTTGGGCCAAACACTAGAATGAACAATGAGAGAACTTCTTACACATGGACTTATCACATTACCTGAAGCAAGAAATTGGGAACCAAGAGTCAAGCCCTCTTGGTGGAATGATGCAGATTTCTGTGACTTTCATAAAAATAAAGGACATAAAATGAATGATTGTATGCAGTTGAAACATCTAGTAAAAGATTTGATTGACAACAAGAAGATATTTGTAGAAGGACATCAAATGAACAATGATCATAGTGCATTTAAAAATCCTTTGCCAAATTATGAAAAGGGTGAATCTTCTTCTGCAAACAGTAAAGGTAAAAATGTAAATTACATTTATGACAACACTATTCATCGTATTTTTGCGGTTGAGAAGAATGGTGTCATTGATAATCAAACTGAATACGTTAGAATCAATGAATTCATACCACTAAATTTTATCCCGAACATGGATACATCCAACAACTAGATCAATGTCATAAAAATTAGGGAAAACCAAGATCATCAACCAGTCAACGTAAAAAGGGGGAAATCCAAGGTAATATTGAAAGGAGTTTCATCTAAAACCATTGCCACTCCTTCAAGCTAGTACAACATAGTTGATCAACTACAGAAAATACCAGCACAAATATCAATTTTGGAACTTCTTAAAATCTCACCGTCTCATAAGGAGGTTCTGGAACAAGCTCTTGTGGCCATAACAATACCCAATAATATGGATGTTTGTCAATTCCAGGCTATGGTGGGACACTTAACCATGCCTCAATGCCTATCATTTTTTGAACAAGATGATGTATCACTTACTCATCCACACAATGCCGCACTTCACATCAAAGTCCTAATCCACAAACACCAAGTAAAACATGTCTTAATAGATGGTGGAGCTGGTTTAAACATTTTCACTTTAAAATTGATCCGTGCACTAGGATATTCTGATAATGCTATTGATGCGAGAAGGAAAATCACAATAAAAGCCTATGAAAAAGAAGAGAGATCCTCCAAGGGATTGATTGTGTTACCTATTCAAGTGGGACCAGTTGTGAAGAATATAGTTTTCCAAGTGTTAGAAAAAGAGCTGACTTATAATATACTCTTGGGACATCCCTAG
The DNA here is from genome assembly GCA_007258455.2 of Sequoia sempervirens. Classification (NCBI taxonomy): domain Eukaryota; kingdom Viridiplantae; phylum Streptophyta; class Pinopsida; order Cupressales; family Cupressaceae; genus Sequoia; species Sequoia sempervirens. The sequence goes on from VDFB02379711.1 coordinate 137,073,399, forward strand.
ATTCATGAAATGCAAGAAGTACCTTCAACTTGTCATCAATGCTTAAAGTTTCCTGTTAATGGACAAGAAATCACTATTTCAGCTGACTATAACAATCCCCAATATTGGAGCACACTCAAAATAGCTCAAGACAATTTTGTGCCCCATAATAGGGAAGCAAACACTTCTAGTTCATCCAACGATGAAAGACAACTAAATGTTGTATCAAAATGGGTTGAGAAAAAGGACTAGTCAAAAGAGACAAGTGTTCTTGACTCCACTCCATCAAACTATGAAGCTCAACTGGATTCTCTATCACAAAAACTCAAAGAAAATATCTAGTTAAAAGACAAAGGCATGGGAGAGTATTCCATTGAACAATCTTTGTGTTTTTCACAGTTGTTGCCATATCCAAGATCATATGGACAACCATCAACATTAACACAACAATCATCACAACCTACCACAATTTTATATGATAGATTTGTAAAGGAAGGTACTTTAGAAGATGAATATGAAGATAAGGCCATCCTCAATTGTCTCTACAAAGATGAGGAAGCATCTACATCGACAAATATCAACATAAAGATAGATCAATATGGAAAGGGCAAAGAAATATTAGAGAAAATGGAGTATGAAGGACAAGGACCTATTGGAAAAAGAAAAGAGGGAATTGTAGAACCCATTCAACCTCTCACACTTTAGTCAACAGACAAAACAAGACTAGGTTATACAACAAAAACAAAAGAAGAAAACACTCATAGAGTTGTTGAAAGAATCCTTCAAATGTGGGATATCTCTGAAATAGATTCTAATGATTGTGAGTGGGATTCTTTATCAGAAGAATCATACAAGGACATACCAATTGATGTCATAAAGGAGTATGCCCCCACACGTGAGGAGGGAAAAAGCTCAGGGACTAGACCCCTTGTATTTGGATCACAAAATATTGATGACTCAAGTGAGGATGGACAAATATCGAGTGAGATAGATGACTTGGAGGAGAGTAATATCATAGACCTTGAAATTACCACTGACAAATTTGAAAACATTGCTATCCAAACCTTACTTCTGTTGACCTTAGCCAATTTGATGACCTTTTACCCTTAATTCATCCTGAACTTATCGACTGGGAACCAACATAACCTATCAATATTCCTATCTTTGATAATGATGATGCTATTGTAAAATTCCTTTTTTATGATGAACCTAACACAAGTTCTAATCATAATTCTCATAATGACGCTTCAGGTTAGGAGGGTGTCAAATCTTTCAGTTGCAAAATTGAAAACATGAATAATGGATCTAATGGTGAAAACCATTTAATGGCAACATTAGATCTCAAAAAAGTAAAAATAAAGAATGCATTTGATGGTGAAAACCTCTTTGAGGCACCAAAATATGGGAGATTTGACACCCTTCTAGAACACTATCATGAAAGATCATCAATATTGGTGGAGCCTACACAGTCTATCAATATTGGCACAATCAAAAAAGCAAAGACTACAACTGGCATCATCTATGACTGAACAAGAAAAGTCAGAATTCACCAAGTGATTTGAAGAAAGACACATTAACTTTTCTTGGTTTTTCTATGATATGCTAGGTTTAGATCCAGATATTCTAATGCATCATTTATCTCTACCATCTAGGATAAAACCTGTGAAACAAAAACTTAGGAAAATGCATCCACATATCACCTTGATGGTAAAGGCCGAGTTGAAAAAGTGTTAGATGTAGGATTCATCAGATCTATTGATTATGCTGAGTGGATTTCTAATATAGTCCCTATTTCTAAACCAGATAATAGTATCAAAATATGTACTGACTTCAGAGATCTCAACAAGGCATGTCCAAAGGATGATTTTCCTTTACCAAATATTGAAATTATTGTAGACTTAATAGCAGGACATGCCATGTTATCACTAATGGATGGTTTCTCAGGGTATAACCAAATCAAAATAACACTGGAGGATTAGGGGAAAACAACATTCACGTGTCCATGGGGAACATTCTGCTTGAATGTCATGCCCTTTGGGTTGAAAAATGTAGGTGCCACATATTAGTGAGCAATGACCACCATTTTCCATGACATGATGCATACTTTTATGGAAGATTATGTGGATGATATATTAGCAAAGTCATATACCAGAGAAGGAGATCTAGAGATCCTTGGAAAAATATTCACTAAACTAGAGAAGTTAAATGTTAGATTAAATCCTAAGAAATGTGTGTTCGGTGTTACATTAGAAAAGCTTCTAGGATACATAGTTTCAGAAAAGGGTATCAAAGTGGATCCCACCAAGGTCAAGGCAATAATGGAAATTCCACCACCAAAGAATACTAATCAACTACGATCTCTATAGGGTAGGCTACAATGAATCGGGAGGTTTATCTCCCAATTAGCAGACAAAAGTCATCCCTTCAATCATTTGCTACATAAAAATGTCTCTTTCAAATGGAATCAAGGATTTAAAACAACTTTCAATCGAATAAAGCAATATCTAATGTCACCCCCCATATTGATGCCACCTACAAAAGATAAACCCTTATTACTATATATTGCAACAATTGATATTTCTTTGGGAGCTCTATTAGCATAGGAAGATCCTAAGGGAAGAGAACAAGCTATGTATTATATCAGTAGGACTTTGAATGGTTATGAGATAAATTACACCTTCATCAAAATAACTCATTTGGAGGTGGTATTTTCTACTCACTAGCTGCAACATTATATGTTAACCCATATAGTCAAACTCATAGCGAAGATTGATCCGTTAAAGTACTTACTCAGCAAGGCTGCTCTAATAGGGAGACTAGCCAAGTGGGTCATGATCTTGAGTGAATTTGATATCTAGTATGTGGATAGAAGAGTCATTAAGGGTCAAGTGATAGATGATCAGTTATCTGAAGCTCCATTACTAGATGATCATCCAATGAACATTGAGTTTCTTGATGCAAACATTCTTACTGTGACAACACAACAATGGAGGCTTTATTTTGATGGGTCATACACACAATGTGGGTTGGGTGCGGGAATTCTGTTTGTTACACCTCAAGGACATACCATCCCAAAGTCCTATAGACTCATGTTTCAATGTACAAATAATGTAGCTAAATACGATGCATTAATTATTGGCATCAAAGTGGCAGTTGAATGGAAGATCACAGAGCTACAAGCATATGGAGATTCACAACTAGTCATTTATCAGGTAAATGACGAATATTAGACAAAAGATGAGAAGTTGATGCTGTATAAGAAAATGTTGGATGATCTCAAAAAGTCCTTTGTGGATATCAAGTTTGAATAGATTCCAATGGTAGAAAACAAAGCCATTGATGCTATGGCGACAATTGCTTCTCTCTTGCAGTTGCCTGAAAAGCGAGGTCGTTATGAGTTTATGGTGGAACAAGTGTCTAATCCTACTTATGATAATCCAAAATCTCAAACCATATGCCATTTAGTTGACATTGAATCCTCAATTTATGGAAAGACCTACGCTTACCTAAAAGACAATATCCTTCCCCCTGATCTTTCCAGAAACCAAAAACACAACTTCATTTTCCAAACCACACGACATACCTTAATTGCTGACATAATTTACCGTCAAGGTCTAGATGGTACTCTTCTTGAATGTCTAGAACATAACGAGTCTGACACAACTTTACGTGAGGTTCATGAAGGTATTTGTGGAACTCATTCAAGCTGACTAACCCTAGTGAAGAAAATCCTTTGTTTGGGGTATTACTGGCTGAACATGGAGAAAGAGTCTTTTTAGTTTGTGAAGAAGTGCAAAAAATTCAAATACATGGTAACTTAATCCATGTACTGGTGTAAGAATTGAAACCGTTCACTTTAACATGGCCTTTTTTTCAGTGGGGACTGGACCTGGTAGGAAAGATTAATCTGTCTTCATCCAATGGACACAAATTTATAATCATAGCAACGAAGTACTTTACAAAATGGATAGAAGCGGTTCCCTTAACAACAATCACTAGAAAACAAATTTCTTCTTTCATACTGAATTACCTCATCTGTAGGTATGGAATTCATCAGTCCATTGTCGTAGACAATGGTCAACCTTTTAAGAATCAGGATGTTTAGGAACTGTGTGAGAGGTTTCATATCCAACATCATTTTTGAACACTGTACTATCCTCAAGGAAATGGCCAAGCAGAGGCCTCAAACAAAACTATTTTGAAAATCTTGAAGAAGATTGTCAATGATGTCAGACATGATTGGCATGTTCAATGAAATCCTGCTCTTTGGGCATACCGAACCAACATTAGAACACATACAAGAGCTACACCATATGCCTTGGCATATGGATCATAGGCCATACTACCTATTGAGGTTGAGATACCATCACTCCGTGTGTCACTGAAGGGATTTATTTCAGATGAGGATTATAGAGTGTTTAGACTTCAAGAGCTAGAACTGTTGGATGAACGTCGTCAACAAGTTGTGAACCATTTGAAGGCATATCAACAAAGAATGTCTAAAAGCTACAATCATAGGGTAAAACCTAGAACATTTCAGGTTGGTGACTTGGTCCTAAAGGAAAACCCTCAAAATCAACAAGACATAGAAAAGAATGGGAAGTTTGAACCTAACTGGCTAGGTCCCTTTGTTATCATATCAGTCTATGGATCTGGAGCCTATCGGTTGTCTACACCTGAAGGGGATTTGTTCGATGAACCTATCAATAGTATCCATCTTAGGAAATTCTATACCTGAATCATCTAGTGCATGGGAAAATGGTCGCCTTGATGAAAGCTTGGAAAACAAGTGTCATGGTGACATAAAAATACAAAAAAAGAGAAAAATACCAAAAAATCATAAAGTCTGAAAAAGTGCAATAAAAACACAGTGAAAACCTAGAAACAGGCACTACTTGTGATTTAAACTAGCTTTTCCATCTATTTGAGACATGTCTTGATCTTTCAATTTTGCCATCATTTCCATTTAACATTTGATAGAAGGACCTCTTGTACATATCCTGGTAATGTGGTCATGTCTCACCCTAGCTTGGGGGAAAAATTCTGAACTCATTGGGGGCAATAAAACTTTGAGCTTAAACAAATAGACAAAGAACAATATGACAACACAAAAAAAAAAATGATCATAGTGAAACCCAACATTGAACATACATTGAACATCATAAAATTTCAGCAAATCAACCATCCATATCAAACAACTGAAATAAAATCAATCCAAACAACTGTAGATCGATGATACTCTTTTGAATTATGATTTTATCGCTTTAGCTTGAATGTTAAAATGTTGTACTTTGATTTTTGTTATCATTTCTTTGGAGAAACTCAATGATGTATTGAACTAGAGAAGCTAGGAAGGAGAATGGTATTTTATTTGTCTATTGTCTATGAATTAATCATTAATTATTATGTGAATTGTCACGAGACGTTCTCTACAAAGTATCACTGATGACATTCCAAATTCACATAGTAAAATGATCGATTCTTATCTGTTTATGCAAGAAATGCTTAGGTCATCTTGGTTTAATTATACCTAGATGCTTGTGTTAACTTGCAATATCAAAAATTATGAAAGTAGTACTCAGGTCATCATGGTCTAACTCATACCATTAATGCTTGTACTCACTTTCAATATTTTAAAAGCTCAATGATGATAAAAAGCACAATAAATGGACTTTTAAGGTGCCAATTCTTGCATATAGATTTGCATGGTAAAATTAGATTGCATTCATGTTAGTTTTTCATTTTCAAAGTATTTAATCCAAAAGTGGGTGAAGAATTCAAAAATGATGTTATATTTTCTCATTAATAGATTGAGTATACTTGACATTCACAAAAAACATCATCACTATCATGTAGTTGCATAATCATTTCCATTGCATACATTAGAAAGCATATTATATCTTTTAAATCATTCATACATTCCATCATATATTTTTACATTTATCATATCAAATTTTACATTTGTGCATCAAATCATCACATCATGTAAATTGCATAAGAAATATATAAAAAACGTATCATTTACATAGTTGCATTTTTTTCATTAACATTATCATATCATACATCACACATTAGAAGTATCATCATTCAAAGATCATTCATCCATTCATTACTTCATATATTCACATTTGAAATTTAAAAAATTTAGTGCATTATATTCCATTTACAACATTATGTCATATATCATAGAAACATCATATCCAAAATCATAATATAGATGCATTTTCATATCATTTAGGTATATACATTATTATACAACTATCACCATGCATCCATACATCATCATTATAAGCATATCATCATGATCATAAATTGCACCCATAACATCATCATATAAATCATCACATGATATATAGAATAGGAATTAAATGCATCCATCATAAAATCATATAAAACACATATAGATTGATCAATCTGCTGCATACCATATAAATCTCAAAAATCATAATGTAAAGTATACAATGATGTTTGAAATGTAAAGAGATACAACATAAAAAATGGTTGTGAATCAAAATATTGGAGTATACATCATGTCTCAAAATATATCAGAGAATCCAATCATGAGGCTACGTGCTACTAGCTCCCAACGGTGCTGACATTGATGGACCAGTACCTCCACCACCAGACATCCCAGGATCTCTTAGGTCTCTTGGAAGAGGCTGTGTAGCACCGCTACTCATAGTCCTGGACTGACTCCTTCCCGATTGAGATTGATCATAACTGACTCTTTGCACTAAGGGAATTGCATCATGGTATCAACCCATATAATACTTGGCCTCTCTACCCACATGGAGAACCTCTCCAATATAATCAACCATAGGGGTACCATCGACTAATCTCTGCAATCTCTCAACTGTCAATTGTGCCTACTCTGTAGCCTATCTAGCTACATCTCTCTCGGTTGTCAAAGAGGATATCTGTGCCTGGGCAACTGGAAACTGTTCCTATACCTGTGAAAGAGTCTATGCATGAGCTTGTGCTTGAGACTACATCTATGTCTGCATCTGCACTAATAACCCTTAGGCCTGAACCAGCTGACCCTGTTATGTCTGTACTTGCACCTATAAACTCGCAATCTGAGTTTGCTGATGCTAGGAAGGTACACCGATCTAAACACATTGCTCTACAGGAGCTATCAGTTATTTCCTCTTATGAGGCACTATGAAGTCTTTGACATCAAATGCTAGACCTACTCCTCCACCACCATCTCCTCCACCGCCTCCACCCTCGTCTCCACCATCTCCATATCCCTCCTCATCATCACTAATCTCATCCTCATCACTACTCTCCACATCCTCCTCCTCACCACCCTCCTCTCTCCTTTGTCGGTGATCATGTGCAACTACAACCTTCTCACTGGGTAGTGGAATTGGCTCATCTAGAATAGATATCCATGGAGAAGGATGTAAAGCAAGGTATTCTGCATAATCCACAGTAATTGGAGCCTCGATAATATTGGGACGAATGTCCCAAACTGAAGGCTATAGATTCAGGTACTCCTAAACTACAATATCATATGATAAGCCAGGTCCCTAATCAGTGGAATCAATCTGACGTCAGACATAATGTGCAATATCCTGGGGAATTCCCTATACTATACCGTACTGTTTGAGCACCCTCCTGAGCAAAAATATCTCGATAAAAAAATGAGTCCTACCAATTAGAAACATGGACTGACAGAGGTATGGAATCTCTATCTTAGCCTCATCTTAGTGCTCACAATCCATATAGGGCCACCATGTAACGACCTTTACATCATCCAAGACTCTCCTCCAATGCTCCAACTTACCCAGTCTAGGTTGAGTAAGACGACCAGTGTATATGTGAATGCACGAGCTCATGGCAGGTCGCTGTCTGACTATCATTGGACGTGTAACATCTATATGCTCCCACACCCACACTTGCAATAGTGTCACTCCTGAAGACAAATTGGCCCCTCTAAGGTAGATCACCTGATGCAAATCGTGGTAAAGATGATCAAGCATACACATACCCCATGCATATTTGGTACCATGGATGATCATGCTCTCCAAAATGCGGCCCCACCTAGTTGAAAGTCCCTTTGACCTGCGATTAGGACAAAGGAACCCTCCAATGAAACCAACAAGTACCGATGACAGGGTAGCATAGGCATCAACCATCTCTCTCCATGGGATCTCATACCCACAAATTGTATAATCTTGAAAAACTCAGTGTAGAGCATTAATCCTTCCTTGCTCTGAAGAATCATAAACTACAACCTCCCCAAAAATAGGTATCCGCAAAATCCACCACACATCCTTAGGAGTCATTGTCATCTTACTGGTGGGAGGGTGGAAAGTATTGTGCTCACTATGCCATCTCTTTGCAAGGGCCACCAAGAGACCCCAATTAATCCTAATCTGGGGCATAAATAAAAGAGAAGACAACTTGCATCGTGCAATAACTACTGTCTTGGGCTACACTAGCTGCGGTATCCAATCAAATGTCCTAGGAAACCTCTCTCACATTTGTAAGTTCGTCAATGACTCCTATCATCACAAAATACTAAATGTCAGTAATCTTTGTCAATTCATCAAACATCAATAGGCCTATCAAATCTAATCAACTTTGGTGAGACTTCGCTAAAATATCATGAGAAACTATCATTGAACCTCACCTATCATGAGGTCAATCATCAATCAAAAATTATACCTCACCTATCATGAGGTCAATCATCAATCAAAAATTATACCTCACCTATCATGAGGTTTATTAATCAAAATATAATTATTCCTCACCTATCATGAGGTTAATTATCATCAATCAATCATCAAAACTTGCCTATCATGAGGTTGACCATCATCTAATCTATTGGGATCATCAATCAACATCAACTAAACGACTAACGTGACAAAAAATCATCAAAATGAAGGAGAAAAATGACAAAATTCATCATTCTGACTAAGATGCGCTTAAACAGGGTTTTCATGCGCCAAGAAATTAAATGCACCATTAAAACTTCTCAATGCACTAAAACAAGTGGTCAATGTGATAACTCATCGGATGCACCATTTCAAGAGGTCAATTTTCCATTTCAGGGAGTTAATACGCCGAATCACCAATGTGCTACTTTAGCCTATGAATGTGCTAAATTATCTATGTGCTATTTCATCTTATCTATGCACTATATGTTGGATCTTAGTTGTGTTTATGGTTTGTCCTTGATGCAAAAATCTCTTTTAGTTGGTTCTCTTTGGTGATCAGTCTCAGTTTGGATCCTTATAATTTATATTGGCACTTTAGAAAGTTATTTGTTATGATTAAAATTCATGGTGATGAGATTTCTAGTTCATGTTATAAATGCTATTTCTTTAACTGACAGAGTTTGAAAGATGGTTTCTTTGTCAGGATCTCTTTGCATATCAGGTGTATTTCACATGATTACAAGCCATTTGATTACATTCTTTGATCTCACATTTTCGAAGGCATTACAGTTATCTTGGTTTTGACATCTCATTTGTCTAATGGTATTGGTCGTTTCTCATTCGGGCTTACACATATCGGCATGAGTATGGCAGGGTCTTCCCGATCCACTTTGAAATGTCTAAGTTGCCTATCGGCAAGAGATTTCAGATGTCATGGCGATTGAATTTATCTTACAGGCTGTTGTCGAAAAGACTTCTCTTTTGTTTCAGTGACAGAAAGTGTTCCCTTTCAGCATATGTTATACCGTCGGGATAAGGTCTTATTGATTTCACTATGTCTCATCGACCCACTTCAGAATAAGTATATCAGCATGAGTTTGGCCGCCGGGCTGAGGTCATGCGAAATCATATTGTCTCCCCGACCAGTGCATGTGGAAGTCTATCAGAAAAGTGTAATACCATCGGTATGAAGTCACAACGAGATTGCAATGTTACACCAACCGATGGTGGATGGATGCATATCGACAAGAGTCAGGGTTCTCAGAATAGGTCTCGGCGAAGTGGTTTTGTCTCACTGACATCACATCTAGGATTCACTTCAGCCTGACTTTTTTTTTTTGGTGTGAAGTCATAACGAATGCGTTATGTCACACCGACCGCCGGTTAAAAAAAATTGCATATTGGCATGAGTTTTTATTTCGAGGGAATGTCTTAGCGAACACTTTGGTCTTACCGACTAAGTTTTTTGAAGTGCTTTCGGTGAAAGTTTGGCATGGTCTCAGTGACTTAGTGTATAAAGTTTTGTTTCAGTTTGACAAAGCTTTCATCGAGAGGTCTCCCCGATATTGGTATGTTATAGCGATGCACATAAGGAAAAAGGTTTCTGTCGGTGTGAGAACTTTAATGTCTTGGCGATCTATTGTGAGCTCGAGATATTTCGGCAAAACAAGGGGCAGTCTATATAGTGTCTCCCCGACTATGTATTGTCTTGGCGACTTGGAAATGACAAAGGTCTTCGACATAGGTATTGAATTGTCACGGTGACAATGTGTATCAAGTGACTCTCGACAAAACATTATGAAGTCTACAAGAGGTCTTCCCGACTCTGATGGGTCTTGGTGAAAGTGACAAACATAAGGTTGTCTGGTGACATTAAAGTTTCCTTCGGCATAACGTGTCATCGATGGAAATAAAAAGGATTAGGGCAAAATTTTTGATTTTATTCTTTTTGCTGGGTATCGAACCCTAGCCTAGCCGCCATCATGAATGTTTATGTTTCTGTTGTTGCTAACTGTAACGGTTTCTATAGAGGTTTATGGAAGGTTTATTTGGTGCATTTCTGACTGGAAGCTCGATAGTGGATAATGGAGCCATGGGAGTTACAAATATATTTGGTATTCTATTTTATGCATTTCATACTGTGCATATTAATTTATTATCACCATTTTTCTTAACTGTTGTTTGCATCTCAGTCAATATGATGCCCTGACTGAGTATAGTCTTTCATGCATTAGAGGTTATGATTTTCTGTAGTGGACAGTTGTGCTTTTTATGTAGAAAAATGAACTCATTCATTACAGATTTGTTGAGAACAGCTCTTAGCTGGGTGAATCGGTTCTTGTCTTGTTTGGTTGTTCAGCCGTTACTCCTGAAGACAATTACCTATCTGGCATTTAAATCTAGATGTATATATAGTAGCAGAAAACCTAGTTTTCTATTTGACTGTCGTTGTAATTCTGAGATTATCATTCTTTGGCTGTATGAAAATGTATGGATAAAATCTGCAATAAAATTTGAATAACAAGATGCAAAGATTGTAAATTTCTTCTCTATGAAGTATTTTAGGGATTCAACTATTGAATCTTTAAGGTATTCTATAGATGAGAAAATAGAGAAATATGTGCTTAACCAAAAATAGAGAAAATCCTCTGAGTTATTATTATTGTTCAAAACATAATTTGAGGGGTTGGTACTCCTTGAGATAGATATCTCTAAACGAGGGGTTGGTGCTCCTTGAGTTGGTGCTCAGAAATTAGCCTATAATGCATTGTGAACAGTTGATTAAAAGATTAAGCCTGGAAGGAATTTAGGGAGTGGTTTTTATACCCCAGGAGGGTTTTCCACTCAGCAAAATATTGTGTCTCTTTTTTCTTCTGTGTTCTCTCTGTTTTACTATGCTGTTGTTATTTCAGTTAATTGTTGAGTCATTATTTTTCTCAATTCTATTTATGAATGATTACATTCAATTCATGAATGCTTTAATCAAAGTGATATTGAGATCAAATCTGAGTTGTGTTTGAATATGTGAAAAATTGGTCATATTGTTAAGACATTGATTCACCCCCCCCTTCTTAGTGTCATTTTAACTCCAACAATTGGTATCATAGCATAGGGTCCTCTTATTGGTTTAATTACCTTGGATTGATCTTGGTCTTGGAGTTTTGTTTTTAATGGCACATTCTCAAGATGGTGCCTCTTTCACCAGAGCTCTATTATTTGATGGAACATATTATGTGTTCTGGAGAATAAGAATGGAAGCTTTTCTTATTTCTTTTGATGTTGATGTTTGGAGCATTGTTTTAGAAGATTACAATGTACCAACCACTATTCCCACTGATGCTACTAAAAAAAAGAGGTATGAAACAAATGCCAGAGCTAAGCATGTCATCTTGTGTGGGTTAACTAAAGACGTGTTCATTAAAGTCATGCATTGCAAATCTGCTCATGGAATCTGGGAAAAACTTGAAACTATATATCAAGGGAATGAGAAAGTCAAACTGTCTAAAATCATTACACTCAAACATCAGTTTGAGGAGTTAAAAATGAAGGATGATGAGAAAGTGGCTGCATATTTCGTAAGAGTTGATGAAGTTTTCAATGGAATGAAAGGTCTAGGTCAAGAGGTTAATGAATTTGATGTGGTCACAAAGGTTGTTAGGTCCTTACCATCCAAATTTGAATCTAAGGTTTCTGCCCTAGAAGAAAAGAAACACTTTGATAAGCTTACCTTAGACAGCCTGCAAGGAATACTTACTGCCTATGAAATGAGAACTAGCAAAAACAATTCAATAGGAAAAGAAACTGCCTTTAACACTGAAAAGAAAGAAAAAGTTGATATCAGTGAATCAGAGTTGTCTGATTCTAAAGAATCTCATTTTTTTAGAAGATTTAAAAAGGGATCAGGAAAATATAAGGGAAAAATTCCCTTTAAATGTTTTAACTGTGGAAAAATAGGTCACTTTGCTGCATAGTGTCCCTATGATGATCAAATCTATGACAACGAGACAACTGAAATACATCCTAAGAAGAAGGCCTTCAAACCTAAACAAAACTTCAATTTTGAAAAGAAGAAAAGTCTATTTAGTAAGGATGAATCTGATATTGAGTCTGAAGATTCATCAGCTGATGAAGTTGAAACTTTGTTCATGGCTGAAATTACTCAGCAAAATGATTCTAACACCATTGACACTGAAGAAGGTGAAGTAGACCTTGAAAGTGAGCTGAAATGTGCTCTTCAAGAGGTCAGAAAACTCAAAAAACAAGTTCTTACCCAAGAACATAAACCAGATCAAGAATTGATCTCTCTAAAAACTCAGCTTGAAGAAGGTAAAAGAGTTGAAGTCTATCTTCGAGAGACTGTAAGCTGCAAAGATCATGAAATTCAAAAACTGGAACAAGAAGTAGTCCTTCTTAGGAAGGAATTTGAAAAATATGAAAGCACTCTAAAACTGAATGAGATGCTTAGCAAGCAAAAGGTGTATAAATATAAATCTGGTGTTGGTTTTGAAAAGGGTGAATGCTCAACTGAAAAAGCAAAACAAAACCCCTCTTCTGAAGTCAAAGGTTCAGGTTCAAATCACTCAGAATCTGGTAAGGATCATGTTAAGTTTTTTTAGAGGTAATAGACCTTCATACAATGTAAATTATTTTTACTATGGTTATTGCTTTTTCTGCAACAAATTTGGTCATAAGATGAGCACTTGTAGGCTTATGAATTCTAGAATACCCAGGTTTGGTCTTAGGAAACACTATGGTTTTGTTAGACAGACCAGATGTTTTAAATGCAATACTTTGGGACATTCTGTCAAACAGTGCAGAACTTATCTGCAATCGAAACAACATAAAATTAAAAAGGTATGGAAACCTAAGGCTATCAACAACTTTGAGCAAACTATGTTGGTTCAAACTGATTTTCATTCCAAGAAAAAATACATATGGGTCCTAGATAATGGATGCTCTAACCATATGACTGGTGAAAAGGACAAGTTTATAAAACTTGAAGATTATGTAGGTGGATATGTTAAGTTTGGTGATAACTTTGGTATTCAAATTAAAGGTAGAGGTTCACTTCTTCTGATTGAAGACACTCCTATCTATAATGTGTACTATGTGGAATGTCTCAAGCACAATCTTCTAAGTGTTAGTCAAATCTGTGATAGTGGTTATCATGTTCTTTTTACTTCGCAGGGATGTGAGATTAAGAACAAGCTTAGAAAGGTTGTTGCAGCTGGAAGGAGGACAAAAGGAAATGTGTACAATCTCCTTGACTCATCATGCAATGACAATATTCAAGGTATGTGTCTAATGGGCCAAATTGAAGAAAGCTGGTTATGGCATAAAAGATTAGGACATATAAACTTTAAAAATTTGGTTAGAATCAGTAAGAATCAGAATGTTAGAGATTTACCAATTCTTAACAAGCCAGAAAATTCTGTTTGCAAAGAATGTCTAAGTGGTAAACAAACTAAAATCAGCTTCAAAACAAAAGAACACTCTTCATCAAAACCTCTACAACTAGTGCATACTGATTTATGTGGACCAACTAGAACAAGGTCTATTAATGGTGAAAAATACTTTATGCTTTTTGTAGATGATTATACTAGAATGGTATGGGTCATATTTCTTAAGCACAAATTAGAAGCCTTTGAAAGGTTCAAAATATTTCGTAAAATGGTTGAAAAGGAATCTGATCTGAAACTCAAATGCCTTCGATCTGACAAAGGAGGTGAGTTCACCTCTCAAGAATTTATTGATTACTGTGAACAACACGGTATTAAAAGGCAGTATGCTGCAACTAAAACACCTAACCAAAATGGGGTTGTTGAACGTAAAAACAGAACTATAAAAGAAATGGCTAGAATAATGTTAGATGAAGCCAAGTTGCCTGATATGTACTAGAAAGAAGCTGTTCATACAACTGTATACATTTTGAAGAGTGCAGATTAGGGTGAAATCTAAACACACTCCTTATGAACTGTGGTATGGAAAAACTGCTTTTGTCAAATACTTTAAAATTTTTGGAAGTAAGTGTTTTATCAAAAAGGATGATGATAACCTTGGAAGTTTTCAATCCAAGAGTGATGAGGGTATCTTTTTGGGATACTCAACTCACAAAAAAGCTTATAATTGTCTCAACAAAAGGATTGATAAGATTGTTGAAGTTGTTAATGTAAAATTTGATGAAAGACCATATTTGAATGCTGAATCTTTGCAGAATAATGAGGAAGAAGAACTTGAATTTGAAATAATTTCTGAAGGAGCTGGAACAACAAAGTCTATTGCTGAATCAGCAAGCCCTAAAAATGAAAATGCAAGTCCTGAAAAGGTTGCATCAAATGATCCTTTGAAAAATATAGCTATATATCACCCCAAAGATCAGATTATTGGGGATAAAAATGTAGGAGTTCAAACTAGAAGAAAGGCTACAAAATCTGATGAAAAGGAACAAATTGCTTTCTATCTAGTTACTCAGTTTGAGCCTAAAAACTTTAATGAATCTCTCACAGACTCATGTTGCCTTAATGCTATGCAGGAAGAAATTGATCAGATTGAGAAAAATCAGACTTGGGAGTTAGTCCCAAGACCAGATGACAAGAATGTCATTGGAGCAAAATGGATATATAGAAACAAGGTTGATGAAAATGGTAATGTCATTCGCAACAAAGCAAGATTTTTCTACAAAGGCTATGCTCAACAAGAAGGTATTGATTTCGGTGAAACCTTTGCACCTGTAGCTAGGTTAGAATCCATCAAAATATTCTTGGCTTATTCTGTTTACAAAAACTTTACTGTTTATCAAATGGATGTCAAAACTGCCTTTTTGAATGGCTATTTGGATGAAGAGGTCTATGTTGAACAGCCTAAAGGATTTATATGCAAAGATAATCCTAACCATGTCTACAGGTTGAAAAAGGCTCTCTATGGCCTAAAACAAGCACCTAGAGCTTGGTACTCTAGGCTGGACAGTCATTTAATTTCTAATGGATTTGTTAGAGGAGGTGTAGACAGTAATCTTTATGTTAAAACTGAAGGTTATGATATTTTGGTTGTTGAAATTTACGTTGATGATACTATCTTTGGTTGCAATAATGTCACTTTGAGTAAAAAATTCTCTCAGATAATGGAATCTGAGTTTGAAATGTCAATGTTAGGAGAATTAAATTTCTTTTTGGGTCTTCAAATCTCTCAATGTGAGAATGGAATATTTCTTTCTCAAACCAAGTATGCTAAAGAGATGCTTAAGAAATTTAAAATGGATGAATCTCATCCTGTTAGCACTCCAATGGCTACTGGATGCAAAATTACTAAAATTGATGATTCTCCTGATTCAAATCAAACTGAATACAGATCAATGATTGGCAGTCTCTTATATTTAACTGCCTCTAGACCTGACATTATGTAGGCGGTTTGCACTGTTGCATGTTTTCAGGCATCACCTAAAGAATCTCATGTTACTGCTGTAAAACGAATCTTTAGATACATTCAGGGAACTCTTGATTATGGTCTTTGGTATCCTAGGAGCAATGATTTCTCTTTGATTACTTATACTGATGCTGACTGGGCTGGTTGTTTGGATGATAGGAAAAGCACCAGTGGTGCTGCATTCTTTCTTGGTGATCGTTTAGTGGCATGGCACAACAAGAAACAAGTATCTGTCTCTCTTTCTAATGCTAAAGAAAAATACATTGCTGCCACTTCCTGCTGTACTCAAGTTCTCTGGATGAGTCAAACTCTCTTAGATATGAATATTGAAGTTCCTAAACCTGTTTCTATTCTTTGTGATAACACTAGTGTGATAAATATATCAAAAAATCCTATTATGCACTGTTGAACTAAACATATTTCTATCAAGTTTCATTTTCTGCAAGAAAAGGTACTGGCTAATGATGTTTGCTTACAGTTTGTTGGTTCACAAGATCAGGTGGCTGACATTTTCACTAAGCCCTTAGCAAAAGAGCTATTTGAAAGACTAAGACTTCGATTGGGAGTTATCTCTCAATCATTACTTCACTGAATCTCCAAGCTACTGCTTAGGGGGAGTAGGTTAAATATTTTCATTCACTTACTGCTCTCCTACAATCCTGGTTGCTGCACTACTACTCTTTTTTTTTGCAGCTGTTTCTCATGATATTTTTGGTTGGCTTCTCAGTTGTGTTTCATGGAAATGCACGATCTTCTCTTCTAGTCTTTTTCATTGAGGCAAAAAGGGGGAGAGTCATTTGTGTTTTTCCATCAAGGATAGAGGGGGAGTTTGTTGGATCTCAGTTGTGTTTATGGTTTGTCCTTGATGAAAAAATATCTTTCAATTGGTTCTCTTTGGTGATCAGTCTCAGTTTGGATCCTTATAATTTATATTGGCACTTCAGAAAGTTATTTGTTATGATTCAAATTCATGGTGATGAGATTTCTAGTTCATGTTATGAATGCTATTTCTTTAACTGACAGAGTTTGAAAGATGGTTTCTTTTTCAGGATGGTTCCTTTTGCATATCAAGTGTATTTCACATGATTACAAGCCATTTGATTACATTCTTTGATCTCACATTTTTGAAGGCATTACAGTTATCTTGGTTCTGACATCTCATTTGTCTAATGGTATTGGTCGTTTCTCATTCGAGCTTACACATATCGACATGAGTATGGAAGGGTCTCCCCGATCCACTTTGAAATGTCTGAGTTTCCTATCAGCAAGACATTTCAGATGTCATGGTGATTGAATTTATCTTACAGGCTATTGTCGGCAATACTTCTCTTTTGTTTCAGCGAAAGAAAGTGTTCCCTTTCGACATATGTTATACTGTCAGGATAAGGTCTTATCGATTTCACTATGTCTCACTGACCCGCTTCAGAATAAGTATATCGGCATGAGTTTGGCCATCGGGCTGAGGTCATAGCGAAATCATATTGTCTCCCCGACCAGTGCATGTGGAAGTCTATTGGAAAAGTGTAATACCATCAGTATGAAGTCACAGCGAGATTGCAATGTTACACCAACTGATGGTGGATGAATGCGTATCGGCAAGAGTCAGGGTTCTCAGAATAGGTCTCGGCGAAGTGGTTTTGTCTCGCCGACATCACATCTGGGATTCACTTCGGCCTGACTTATTGTTTTTGGTGTGAAGTCATAACGAATGCGCTATGTCACACCGACCACCGGTTAAAAAAAATTGCATATCGGCATGAGTTTTTATTTTGAGGGAATGTCTTAGTGAACACTTTGTTCTTACCGACTAAGTTTTTTGAAGTGCTTTCGGTGAAAGTTTGGCATGGTCTCAGCAAATCAGTGTATAAAGTTTTGTTTTGGTTTGACAAAGCTTTCGTCGAGAGGTATCCCCGATATTGGTATGTTATAGCGATGCACATAAGGAAACAAGGTTTCTGTTGGTGTGAGAATTTTAATGTCTTGGCGATCTATTGTGAGCTCGGGATATTTCAAAAAAACAAGGGGCAGTCTATATAGTGTCTCCCCGACTATGTATTGTCTTGGCGACTTGGAAATGACAAAGGTCTTTGGCATAGGTATTGAATTGTCACGGCAACAATGTGTATCAAGTGACTCTCGGAAAAACATTATGAAGTCTACAAGAGGTCTTCCCGACTTTGATGGGTCTTGGCGAAAGTGACAAACATAAGGTTGTCTGGCGACGTTAAAGTTTCCTTCGGCATAACGTGTCATCGATGGAAATAAAAAGAATTAGGGAAAACATTTTGAGTTTATTCTTTTTGCTGGGTATCAAAACCTAGCCTGGCCGCCATCATGAATGTTTACGTTTCTGTTGTTGCTAACTGTAACGGTTTCTACAGAGGTTTATGGAAGGTTTATTTGGTGCATTTCTGACTGGAAGCTTGATAGTGGATAATGGAGCCATGGGAGTTACAGATCTGTTTGGTATTCTATTTTATGCATTTCATACTGTGCATATTAATTTATTATCACCATTTTTCTTAATTTCTCTTTGCATCTCAGTCAATATGATGCCCTGACTAAGTATAGTCTTTCATGCATTAGAGTTATGATTTTCTATGGTGGACAGTTGTGCTTTTTATGCAGAAAAATGAACTCATTCGTTACAGATTTGTTGAGAACGACTCTTAGCTGGGTGAATCGGTTCTTGTCTTGTTTGGTTGTTCAACCATTACTCCTGAAGATAGTTACCTATCTGGCATTTAAATCTAGATGTATATATAGTAGTAGAAAACCTAGTTTTCTGTTCAACTGTCATTGTAATTCTAAGATTATCATTCTTTGGCTGTATGAAAATGTATGGATAAACTCTGCAATAAAATCTAAATAAAAAGATGCAGAGATTGTAAATTTCTTCTCTATGAAGTATTTTAGGGATTCAACTATTGAATCTTTAAGGTATTCTGTTGATGAGAAAACAGAGAAATATGTGCTTAACTAAAAATAGAGAAAATCCTCTGAGTTATTATTATTGTTCAAAACATAATTTGAGGGGTTGGTACTCCTTGAGATAGATATCTCTAAACAAGGGGTTGGTGCTCCTTGAGTTGGTGCTCAGAAATTAGCCTATAAGGAATTGTGAACAATTGATTAAAAGATTAAGCCTGGAAGGCATTTAGGGAGTGGTTTTTATACCCCAGGAGGGTTTTCCACTCGGCAAAATATTGTCTCTTTGTTCTTCTGTGTTCTCTCTGTTTTACTATGCTGTTGTTGTTTCAGTTCACTGTTGAGTCATTATTTTTCTCAATTCTGTTTATGAATGATTACATTCAATTCATGAATGCTTTAATCAGAGTGATATTGAGATCAAATCTGAGCTGTGTGTTTGAATATTTGAAAAATTGGTCATATTGTTAAGACACTGATTCACCCCCCCTCTTAGTGTCATTTTAACCCCAACACTATAACAAATTGCCTATGCGCTAAACTAGTGGATGCACTAAAACAACAACTCAATGCGCTACATCGACCGATGTATGCGCTAAAAGAAATTCAAAAGATTCAAAACAAAATAAAACATGTGAAATTTAAAAAACAAAAAATACGAAGAGGTTCACGGGTACATACCAAAGTTTCGTAGGCGGCTGAGCGGTTGTATCAACGCACGCGCTCAAAATGATGACTGTGGTAGGGGATTGACATCTTGCTCCAATTTTCTCTCACTTCAAATTTTCAAAACTCAAAATGCACAAATGAATTCAAAATCAACCTTTTTTTCTTTTTATAGGTTAATTAAGGGGGTATTTTGGTGGGATTTATTTATTTTATAACTTGGGGGCTTAATTCCAATTTCATCACAAGGGAGTTTTTATCACATTATTTATCGGGAGATAAATCGTTGTATCATCAAAACTTTATCGAATCATCAAATCATCACAAAAATCACAAAAAAATTGAAAATTTCTGAAAAAATCTAGAAAATCAAATAATCATCGATTTATTTCCCGAGGGGGCATATATTCATCATTGCTTCAAAATCAACATTTGGGGCATACCAATATTATTTTTTTCGTCAGTACTAGCAGCAACAACAAAATTTTCTTTGAAGCAATGCATAAACACATCACTTCAAAGAGGGGAAAAATGTATACATCTAAAAATGGTATGGATAATTTAATTAATTAAATATGATTTATTTGATTAGTTGACTCCTTTAATTCATCCACCTATAAATAAATAAAATTATTTATTTATATAGTTCACATTTAATTCTTCTATCTTTATCATATAATTTCATCTTAATTAAATAAACAAATCACATTCTTTGTTTTATTTAATTATCAATTTCTCCTATTTTATTCTATCTTAATCACATCATTCTACCTTAATTAAATAAACAAATCATATACATTTGTTTTATTTAATTATCCATTTTCTTCCATCTTAATTTAATAAACAACTTACTATAGTTTGTTTTATTAAATTAAATATCTTCTTTTGCTAAAATTTAAATAAATCCAAATATTCAAATAAAGGCATGTTTCTATAGCTAATCATATCTACCTACCAAATTAGATATTTGATATCTAAATTAAATTCAACTCAATCTTCATGGGAAAATTTGGAGACAAATTAGAGACAAATTAGCAGACAAACTTCTTCATCTTCTTCCATTGATTCTTCCTATCTTTTGGCTAAGTGTTTTTGTGGGGAGGAAAAATATCCATAATCATCTTAGGCTTCTTCATCTTTCACCATTCAATCCTTCAGATCAAATCCAAACCTTCGCTTTGCTGCCCCTTCACAAATGTGTTGCCGAGAATCTACAAATACAACCTCCGTCTATAGGAAACGAATCCCAACTTTGTGCAAACTTACTCTACAAAAATATCAATTGAGCAATCAAGCATTTTAGCAAATAGCAATAGCATTCATTTTAGAATAGAAATCATGGCTTTTCATTTAGCTGCATGTTAGTTTACTTTAGCTTCTTTTATCAAGTTTCATGTCAATTTTAATCACAATATCATCAACATATCATTTAGCAATCATCATATAAGACTAGTTTCTTGCATTTAAAGGTATCTCATTCTCTAGATTGGCATTTTAAAAGTCACAGTGCAATCAAAATATGAGAGCCCCATGATTTAATAAATCTTTGGAGATAGAGAGAAATATGACGCTTTCAATAGATTTCTCGCTTTTATTAGATTAATCATTGTTTAAATCTATTGATATAATGTCTTAATGATTGTGTTGGTCATATTTTACTCACAAAGTTATAGTTTCCTTCCTCTTTTGTATTCAACTTGAAAATTTCCTTTCAGTTTTTGTATTTTAATTATTCTCAAATACAAAAATGCACACCACATACCCTTTCCTATTTATGTTTCTAGTTTTCTTGGCTTTAAGGTGTACACACATGTATGGCTGAACTTGGAAAAGCATATAGATGTGGAAGTAGATACACATTGATATTTACCAACACATAAAAACATCCCTTTGATGTATATGTATATGTATATGTATATGTATATGTATGTGTATGTGTATGTGTATGTATATGTATATGTATATGTTTATGTATGTGTATGTGTATGTGTATGCGTATGCGTATGTGTATGTGTATGTGTATGTGTATGTATATGTATATGTATATGTATGTGTATATGTATATGTATATGTATATATATGTATATGTAAAGTTGAGAAGGATGTAAAGGAAACAAATAACTTCAATGTTGCACCTGATTCAAGATACATTATTTCGTAATAAATATTATAGAGAAATTGGGAAATTGTAAAAGAGCTATTAGAAAAAAAACACTTAAGAGTCATAGGAAAATGAAAAATGATCAAAAACCCACATTAAATAGAACTTTAACATATGGAGAGGGTGATCCCACAATACTGGTTTACAATTTTTGGCCAAACTGGACACTGAACTGATTTTTTTCTAACTAAATCTTCACTTTCGGGCACCTATAGTGGCTAAGCTGTGATGAATTTGAAGATGATGCAAACTAGTGATTTGTGACATTTTGTTTGTAGATTCCAAATATATTTTTTTCAAAATTTTTGGAATCAGATTGCACTTCTTTTTCCATCTCCTTCTAATACTAGTTTTTTTCAGTAAACACCATTTTTAAGGAGTGATGCTCACCGTATAACACAACTTTTTTTTTCCATGAAGGATAAAATTTATATTTTTTGAATTTAGATTTGTAACTATGATATATAGTGCTTCCAATTGGTTTCATAGTGTTTTATTGAATATTTTTTCCTTAATCAAGTTTCGAAGTCAAACCAATTACAATTCAGAAATAGGCGGACTATATAACACAACTTTTTTTGTATGTATCAAAATTCATTTTTTTGTTGGATCAAGGACTTCAATATCTGGTGCACTCATATTTTTCATTTTTTTGATAATCTTTTATTTTTCCACATGTCAGAACATAGAGCTTGATTTTTGGTGAAAACCTACATTCACAAGAAATAAAAATAAATATAATAATAAAAATTAAATCTATTTAAAATTATACTTTTTGGGAAGCTTATAATAAGGACTACATATAATTTTTTTTTTTTTTAAAATGAATTCATTTGATCCCCCAAAAGGTAAATCAAAAGTGGTTTTTATCAACATTTTGATAGGTTTAAGGGAGACTCTGTTATAGGTATGGTTTAAAACTAGCAGGGTTCTATCCAAGGGGGTTTGATCTTTGGTAGTTTGATCAAACCCTCTTCAATTGGAATGATTTAAATGGAAATTTTTAAGGCTTAAATCATTATATTTTCTAAAAATATGTGATTTTAGGAAAAATCAGAACCTCCCAGAAATTGTAAACTAGCTTTGTGGGATCACCCGAGAATAGAAGAGATGAACTACAATAATCTGTAAACACAATTTTCACAAAGAGAATATAATGTATGTTATATTCACACAAAATGAAAAATTGAACATACCTTCACAACTACTACACTAATTTTATCTTCAATACCTTTATGTTTTCATACTAACCCTTTGCATACATATATATGCAATTGCTCCTATGTTAATGTGCATTTTAAAAATATACATATGTAGGGGCAATTTCATGTTTATGTAGTGTAACGTTTAAAAAAATACACTATCCACAAAAAGCATATAACATGTCCCATCCACAGAAGATGTAGAACTGAACATATCTTTATAGCTACTAAACTAATTTTATTTTGAATATCTTAATGCTTTCATATTGACCCTCTGCATATATATATACAAGCAGTTTATATAACAATTGCCTTATCAATTCAAAATTCAAGCTACATTCTTTGGTACTAAATATTATAGAAAAATAGAGAAATTGTATAAAAAGTATACTTCCTCCTGTTGTGTTCATTGCCATCGTGAAACAACATAAGCAAGAATTTTCCATAGTGGAAATGGTTAACATAGAAATTTGTAGAATCCTTGTATACATAATTTTATATATTCGAATGTTCAAACCATGCTATTCCTTTTGTGATCATCCATAAATATACATTTATATACACATGGATACATATATAATTTGTTATATGTTTATGTGTAATTACTGCTTTAAATATATCTATGGTTATACATGTATATTCATATATGCTAATATGGTTGAGCTTGTATGTATATTGCTAGGCTATGCCAATACATTCAAGTTCAATAGTCCAAGTAGTTGCTGAATTAAGGAAGGCTAAAAAACAACGAAACCATTTGTACTATAGCCAACATAGAGAGAAAATATGTGCAAACTACTGTACAAAATACTTGCAACAAAGGCTAATTGCAACAAGCACAATTGTAGGTCTGCTTGTTAACAATCTTCCCTCAAAGCCCCCATTGGCAACAATAGATGCCACTCCTTTTTCCTCAGATTGTCTTCTTCGCCTAGGCTACCAAATTGTGGATGGTAGCTTGGGCATAAACATATCGGTATCAACGTTGGAAGAAATGTTCAATATACAATCTCAGATCAATCCCCCTGCTGCACCAACACATAAACAACACCTCATAAAAATGTTCAATGATTACTACCTTTCTACGTTGAAATGGTTTCAACATCGCATAGATGCACTATTGAACCTTGCTGTTTGTCATATATGCAAAAAAAGATACATTAGGATGTGCACTCGTGTAACCGGTTCAACAAAGACATGTGATAGATGTTATTCTGAAAAAGGCTCCCACCGCTTCAGCTTTGAAAATGGCATGGACCCAGGTCCACAACCATTCTTGCTAAAAAAGCTAACATAGGTTGAAGAAATTCTTATTGCTAGGGTGGCTCTATTTTTACAAGTGTGCCATGCTAGAGGAGGGCAGTTTAAATATAGTGGTCACACAATAAGCTTTCCTTAAGATATCTTGAGCATTGCAAATTTTTTTTTGCGCCGATTGCAAGACCTTAAGGTTGTGATCATACATTGGACCACCATTGAAGGTGGAAATTATGAGTGCTATGTTAATAAACATCATTTCATGGATGCATTGAAATATAAAATTCAATATGACAAAGCAATGTAACATACTTAATATATGGAATGATCGTGTGTGCACAACGTGTGTGATAAGATGTTATTCTGTGGCTCCCATTCTCAGCAACTTTCACCACCGACCCAGCAAGGTGATAGATACCAACTTGGAATCCACATTTCCCTGTAGAAAGAAATTCTTAGAATGTATCGTTGTTCTGAAGTCGTGCTTACTTTCCATGAGCCAGATTCTTTCTAGTGATCCAATCATTCTGAAGAGTTGCTAAATATAGTTCAAAGTCACACGCTTGAATATACTTGTTTAAGGAAAAAAGGAGAGAAATTATAATGTCGGTGTAAAGCACCTTGGAAACAACTTACCTCTACATTGACATTTGATGCTGAGTCTAACAAATAAACTACAAGATAGCAAGAAATGATGATCATCTAAATATTCATAGCCCACCCATGCTTGCAATTTGGTGTGCCAATGTTGGACTGCTAGCTGGTTGTTTCTAGGAAAATTGTATTAAATTATATCTCTAAATATAACTAAGTCTTAGAGGAAATCGAAAAATTACCTTGATATGTTGAAAATACTTGCAAATACAAATATAGTTGACAATAGACCACTTGCGTATCAAAAATTTATGATGAACATTCTTGTGAAGTGTGACATCTCTACACAAGAGACATGCCATATGTTACAAAAATTTCCCCTTGTCACTTCAAGTCGACAATACATTCATTTGAATGTTGGTAAAAAGGCATGGTTCCATATAAATAAATATGATGTTGATGAAGGCCTACCAACAAATTATATTCATTGCTATATGCAAAGGCCCCCAGAGCTAGGTTGTGTATCCCTAATTGACTCGGTCCACCTATATACACATTCAAAGCACCGCAAAAAGGACAAATGGAAATCGAGACACCAACCTGCAATTGTCCTTGTGTACCTGTTGTTCAAGACTGTTCCCCTTGAAGATAGAAAATATTTGAGACATTTTGTTGGAATGAACTTATGTTATACAAACCTTTCCGAAACATACAGACAAATATAGGTCTTTCCAAACAAGACATAATACAAAATTGGAAAGTTTTTAAAACAACTAGTTATCATCCTTGGCATATTAATAGAATTCTAGTTGCATCCACGATTGAAGAACAACATGCAAGTGATAGTGATGATTTGAACCATCAACCTTCTATGCATGAATATGAATGGGAAGTTTTCTCTCAGCTTGGTGCTACTACTAACTTTAGTATAAATCAGCTCTAGCTGTTGGGTAGGCGAGACTTTGATATGAACCATTCATGGAATACAAACCATGCACCTGAACAACTTCATAATATTGCTTTGCAGTTCATCCCATCGACCAATGTACAACATGAGAAAGCTATGATACAATTATTGCCTGTAAATACATCAGCCCATCAAATTTCACCAAAACAACAATTAGCTCTTCAAATCATCCAATCCCATCATATGAGGCCTCCCCCCAAAGGCCCTCTCCGTATGATCATTCAAGGAACAACTGGCACTAGCAAGTCCTTTTTGATAAATTGTATAAGACAACAAATAAACACCTCTACTACTAGATGCAATAGCCCGCTGCTCACATTGGCCCCTATAGGGATTGTTTCCTACAACATATGTGCCTCCAAAATCCATATAGCCCTCCAGATTCCCATAAAGGATATGAATCCTTTGCAAGGCCAACCATTGAAAATATTCCAAGAACAATTTAAATATATTTAATACATTTTGATAGATGAAATGAGTTTTCTAGACCTGAAGTTGCTGCTCAAAATAGATAGCCGGTTGTGCCAAGCATTCCCTGATAACCAAAGGCAACCATTCAATGGTGTTTCTATTATCCTTGTTGGTGATCTTGCCCAGTTTTCGCCAGTCATGGATACTCCTATATATGCTTCACGCTCATCGATTGTAGCCTTATGGAATACTTTCACAGTCTCAGTAACATTGGACACTATTTTTTGCCAACAAGGAGATAGTCTTTCCCAACAAAAGTTTTGGGAAATCCTCATCCGTATAAGAAATGGTGAGGATTTCCACGATGACTAGGAAGAGCTTATGGGGTCAAACAACAATAGTGGTTTACAATTGAGATGAGGAAGGAAATTTCTTTTTTTTTTCCTTTTGCCATAGTCAACGGGTTCGGTCAAACCCAATGGTTCGACCGAACACCCAAACCCTAAAAAAATAAATAATATTTTAAGGGGTTCAGTCGAACATGGGTTCGACCAAACCCCTTAAAAAAAAGAAAAAAAGGTGAATGTCACTGTCATTTTCGCCTTCTATCATTGATTTCTCTTTGCTTACATGCACGCGATGAATCGAACACGATTGCAAATGGTGATGACTTCATCTCTCCGGTGAATGCAAATTCAACTTCATCTTTCCAAATTTCATCAACCCAACGTGCATATCGAGTACCAGGTTTGAAAAAGTTTGAATTTCGTAGAGTTGAAAATGCATTTGTTTTTTGAATTTTGAAACCCTAAATGCAAAATTTTGCAAATTTGTGGAATGGAAACTGCATTTGTTTGAAATTTTCTAAAGTCTTTTCAACATACATTATTTCGATGATACATTTCTACTCTGTTGAAAAATTAACATGCCCTGTTTATGCTTCCACATTTTGCATACATTTCTACCAGGGCACCTCCAATTTATTTGAGGCATTATATCAAACAATTCATGGTAATTTTTGATGGAGTATGATAGAAATAATGTTTCCATTGTATGCACCCTAGATCAAACAATTCATTAACAAATTTATTTGAGGCATTATATCAAACAGTTCATGGTAATTTTTGATGGAGTATGATAGAAATAGTGTTTCCATTGTATGCACCCTATATCAAATAGTTCATTAACAAATTTATTTGAGGCATTATATAAAAAACATTATTTATATCATACTCCATCAAAAACACTATTGAAAATTTATTTGAGGCATTATATCAAACAATTCATTAAACAGTTCATGGTATAAAGTTTAGGGTGCATACAATGGAATCTTGGATACAATTCTTCATATTTTGCCTTTGAGTCTTATGACATTACTCCAAAAATGGTTGGTGAACTAAATGTATGAATTGAAGAATAAATTTAGAGGAAAGAAACTAGATTGTTTGAATGAAATGTATAATAAAATAGTTCTATTAGGATTAGAAGGAATGAAGGTATTATTAAATTTTCTAGTACAAGACTATTAAATAAATATTACAAAATCTAATTGAAAAAAATGGTACTAATATGCACACATAGCTTGTCCCAACATTATGGGCATATTGTACTAGAATACAAACTCCCATTAGGCTTACTCTTTAGTTTATGAAATGGAGGCCATAATGCCTCTTGAGCTTAAGATTCTATCATTAGGTATCTCCCTTAGTGGTAGCATTGATGATTACACATATCAAGAACACCAATTACAAGAGTTTGAGACCTTGGATAAACAATAAGTAAACTCATTATACTTGATCTATGTACATATACCAAAGATAATTAATGAAAAAATAAAAATGGTGTTGTCCAATGAGCTTTACCATGAGGGGAACTCATCCTTCATATAAATCTAAATATAATCCAAATTTCATAGAAGTAATTTTTTTGGTAAATTTTGACCCAATTGGATTAGTCCTTTTACCATTATTCCCTAGTTCAACACTTGTGCATTTGGTTTTTTCACTCCCAATTGAAAATATATGAAATAACCAGATAATATCATGCATTTTAAATTATACTATTGGTGATCCTATTGTATGTGGGAAATGGTGCTTACTCATCACATATTACCTTTCTTATACCCATTTCACCTAATGATATTTATTGTGTTATCCTTTCCATCTAGGGACAATTAGATTTACATATACCTTCACAATCACATCATTATCTATTTACACTTACATGATTATTTGTCAACATGGTCCCTCATAATTGATTATGATGTATGATAATTATCAATCCAATTAGATCTATGTTACTTCAGCACTTGGATAGGGATTCATTGTTTATGATCCTCACCCATTACATATATATGCTCCTCATCACATTATCTCCCCCATATAGGGGAAAAATCATTTTTAAATGCACCTTCATGACCGTATTTTACACTATTACATTTGCATGAGCTAACTATGTTATTAAGAGTCATCTTAACCCATTGAGGAGAATTAGGCATTATACTTATTAGGAAAATATAAAAATATGCCCACTTTACTATATATATATATTTAAAACTATTCTTCATATATCTATGTTAAAACTATTAAAAATTAAATTACATAAATCAATTTTAAATTTGTACAAAGAAATAAATGACTTTGACTAAGAGCAAATATTTAAAATATAGCTATCCTCTTTGCAAAATCCAATTTGATTTGAGATATTTATGGACAAAAAATATGGATGAGCATGAGGTAAGTAAGAAAGAATAACCTTAATTTATATCTTCCCTCATCAAATAATTTCACGTTTAAAGAGTTTCTTAAGGCATATCCAATTATGAAAAACTATTATATACTTGTTATAACTATATTAAAGTATATCATGAATAAATTGAAAGGATAAAGAGTAAATCACTAAAAACACATACATAAATCATAGAAGTAAATTGATTAATATAAGGAGATTCAAGTGGTTGGATAATTTTTTCCAAGGAGTGGAAGAGGTTAAGAAGGAACCATCAAATAAATATAATATTTTAAATACTTTAAAAGAAAAATACATTTCTCCCTGCTCTAAATTGAAATGGTATTCCTTCTAAGATGATAATAATTGAAAAAGAAGAAAATAATCATTATGAAGATCAAGTACCATTGATAAGTTTTAAGAGATCAAATAAAATATTCAACAACAAAAGAAAAAAGAGAAAATAGTTAATGCTCAAGAAACAACTACAACCAAGCTACTATGTTATAAATTCTCCTCTTATGTAGTCTTCATTTCCCTATAAATTGCACCTCCTTGTACAAATTAGCTATTGATCACCATATTAGTGAAACAAATTTAACATTTTGAAATGGTTAAACATTATTATTATTTTTATTTGTATAAGTATAATTATTATGGGTTCATTTCTCCTCTCCTACTCTTCCTAATAAGGTTCTATTTTACAAGCCTCATATAAATGTTAGGGTTCTAACTTCTAAAAATTGAATATAGTGTCAACTTAATCTCATTAGACAATGCTCCCCTAGTATTAATGGGGCTAACTTTTTATCTATCAAACTCGGCTATGTTTACATTGAATAAGAATTTGATACCTTTATCATGATACTTGAACTAAGATATCTTGGCTCTAATTTTAGTCATTTTATCTAAAAATTATTGGTGACATATCCATTCATGTTTAGTTTTAATCATTTATTATTGCAATTAATTATTACAAGGAGATTCTTGAAGCTTGTATTCCATCCCCACCATTTTTATTCTAAATATTTGACATTTTCTTTCAACTTAAATTCTAAATTTTATCCTTAATGGTATGCACATGCTTTTCAATTAGAGTATCCTCTAGTAAAAATAGAAACATTAATAGTGTGGTTATCAAAGAGTGTCTAGGGATGCACACATCACTATTATTAATAAATTATAAGATTGTAAGAAATGTTTATGGAAGAAATAACTATCTAATAGAGAATATAATGTATTAGTACATATCTAACTATTACATATTTTAAATAAAGCCCCTTTAAAATCTATCTTATTGCCATTTAATGAGTCAACTAGGTTCAAAATTATTTTCATCTTATTCCCCCAAAATTCATCACCTTTACAACAAAACTTGATTTCATCTAATTTATCTTATTTATTCTCAAATCATATTAAAATCACCACCTTAAACTCTAAGAAATATTTGGTAACTTATTTATTTTATCTTCGTTTAGAAAGGGGTGTGAAGGGGATTTAGAACCTTTTAAAGTTTCTTTCAAAATAACTAGGAAGATTTTATTCATTGCCTTTCTTGTTGCTTTTGGGATTAAAGTGTTATGAATTTTGTGCCTTCATTCTTAAAAATTCTTATATAAAATCATTTAGCATTTCTATGATCTTTTTATATGGGAAAGGTCAACATACAATGAGGTAGACACTTTCCATTTTTTTTATTCCTTAATTAGTTCTTTCTAGGGAGACTTTTAGTCTTTTCAAACACCTTACAAAAATGTGATAAATGTGTGATTATTTTTCTTTCCACTTTATAAATTTTTGATGTGCTTGGATATATAATTGAGACTCATAATGTACAATGATAAAAATTTAGTATATATGAAAGAAATATTTTTGAGACATCAAACTACCATTCTACATAACTCTCACATGGAAATAAGAATATTATTTTATTTTAACTAAAGAAATTGTGTGTACTCTATCTTGAAAATTACTAATTAATTTTGAATTATATACTTATAATTTAAAATAAGAGCATCCTTTGTAACATGGAATAGATAGGTTAATTTTAATGAAATAAAATATGTTTTTATATTAAGAAAAAATACAAATATATGGAACTCATACATCAAGAGAAATTAACTAAGATGTAACTCTGTATATGAGAATTAAGATGCTCGAATAATTTATATACCTTCTTTCAATAATTAACATTAGAAATTAATACTTGGTTCCTATTGTATACCCACCTCCCAATGGTCTTGGAATGGATGCATTTAGATGGAGAAGGATTTCAAAAGGCTCATGGTACTTGTGGACCCCTCAAAGGCATGATATATAACACATGAACTTTATTTATGAAATTTGGTCTTTTGTTGTTGGCTTCTAGTATGAATGTTATCTATACTTGGTGGAATTCTTAGTTGAGACTCTTAATCTTCCATTGTTGGTTTCTAGTGTGATTATACAATATGCTCGCCAAACTGTATTAATTTCTAATGTTAATTATTCAAAGAAGGTTTTGTTTCATAAGAAGAAACCTATGTTCACATATTCCAAGGCATGTTATTATCGACAATGCATGACACTTCTTCACATCTCTACCAAGTTCTAAACAGATATAGATCTGCCATTTCCATGGAGGAGATTGATGATTTAAAAAGAAAATATCATGCCATTTCTTTCTTGAGAAGTCATGTTTGCATTCATGATTTGCAACTTCCATGATCTTCATCCAAAAAGAAATTATGTTGTCGTTATGTTCCTAATATTAAAACAAATCAAAACCTTCATTTGAGCATGATCGCCAACACAAAGGTAAATGAGTGGAAACAAAAGAAAGCTTGGTTAATGGCTTTCAACATGTTGGTGGAAAATCTGCATCTTTTTGAAAGTGGCTTCCTAGCTTATCAGTCTTATGTTTAGTAAGGTTTTGTAATCTCCACTATGTTATGTATTCGGGTCACGGGTATATCTAGTATGATGTCTTCTTTTGGGTATTTTTGGTGCATAAGAGAATGCGCATATGTACTAATCTATTCAACCAATGTGCTTTTGTAACATTGTAATTGGACAATTAGTCATTTGTACTAGGACCTCACTGGTCTTTTTGATATTTTGTAAAATTTGTTACTCAGACTGCAACTGGGGGTTTTCTTGCTTGTTCTTTCCCGCCAGTATGTCCGCCTAAACTAGCTATATGTAAAATATTATATATAAATAAAATTATAAGTGGGCTCCCACTTTTGCTTAAAATTTTTTTCTTGTAAATGTCCACATCTTTTTCCTTGACACAGTTGCTATTTCTTAAAAAATTCTTATGATTTTTCATAATGTTGGTCAATACTTTACTGTAAATATTCTATAGTCATGCTCTTAAATGTCATAAGAATATGTCATAAGAGGGTTTCATCTTATAAAGCTATAATAATATTATATGCATTTAGAACATCTTAGACACCTCCCTCGAAGCATTCAACAAATGAAAAATAACTACCAACACAAAGTGAGATGCCTCATTTCCTAATATGAGGACTAAATAATAAATCAAAATATTAGGATGCAAGGTTGACCCACCTTTCCCAATACTTTGCTAAGTTTATCATCTATTGAGGAGTGGATCCCAACAACAATTGTGCTTAGTGCTTACAGTTACTAATCCAAGGAATACCTATTCATTTTTTCTTTATTGTACATGCCTAATGACTCCTCATCTCAAGTTAAATTGTGGGAATGGATTCTTATGCCCTCCCTATGACTAAATGGCTACAAGGAGGTGAATATGATATGGTGGAAAAAACCAAGATACAAGTTGGTTTAGTTCTCATAAACTCTCTAAAAAATAATTGAATTCCTACATCCTAACTAGAAATACCATGAGGGGTTTAGATCCCATTTTAGACAAAAAATATTCTTATACTGATCACTAGTTCACTTGGACCAACTAAAGAGATGGTGAACTAAGGGAAACTTAGTTGTATTGATAGATTAAAACTTAGTTATTTCTCTTTCCATTGTCCCCTCTCCACAAAACACCCTTATTTAAGTAGATTCTATTAAACCTATCTCACATATCACCTCCCAATTCTTTAGACTTTTCAAACTTCTTATTTTTCATACCTAATAATCTATCCTTCAAGCTCAACACTTCCCACCTAAATCAAATTGATCACCTTGCTTCCCTAATATCCCTTTGGTTGATGTTCCTAGACCTCATCAAAATGGTAAGTGGATACAATTGTGGAATGATGCGATTAAATCTATTGCACTACCTTACTATGATCTTACAATAAGAATATGGCTAGAAAGAGATCTAGAATGGAAAAAAAATATGGATCCAAATAGAAAAAAAAAATGTTTTGGATTTATGCTCACTTACTAATAACTTTTCTACAATGAGTGGTTGCTTCCGTTGAAATAAAACTTAGAAGATTTGAACTTAATTGTGGTAGAGGATCTCAATTAAGAGATAAGCTACATTGGATGAAAGGATATAAGGGATACAAATTACTTTTTAGTTATCTTGAACATATTTACATTCTCGAGAGTGGATAATATCTATCGTTGATCAAGAGAGGTAGTTCCATGACAAATCTAATGACATTAAATCCATTTTCTTCCAACATTACAAATAATTTTTAATTGATCTAGTTGAAGGAGATTCGTGCGTCAAGATATAGTGAAAAATTATGGGCATAAAAATTATATATTTTTTAACATATATAAAATGTATAGTTGGATTAGTGAGATATTTATAACAAGTACATGCAATATGAAGTCAAAATTTATTAGATTTGATTCTTAATAAATTAGTTTTAACGATTCAATTTATAGCTTTATGAAATCTATAAGTTTCAATAGTTTAATTAGTTTTAATGATTCAATTTATAGCTTTATTCAATTTAATGATTCATCCTCATGAGATTCTTATGGAATATTGATATTCTAGTGTGAATTCTTAATTTTAGACATATCTTAACTAGATAAATTTAGGTTCAATGAAGGCAATAAAACTTTTTTTTCACTTACATAATCCTATTTTGAAGTTCATTTATGTTAACAACTATTAGATTAAATATTTTTATCCCCAATTATTTTCAAATAATTTTATACTAATCTTTGTATTCTTATTCTTTCTTTCATCGTTTCATTTAAAATTTGAACCATTTAAGGATGCTATGTTATAGATTATAGTTGTCTTCCAATTATTTTTAAATTGTTAATGGTATGAAAATATTATTGATGAGTAGATGAATTATTACAACTATTTTAGATTTGTATTCCCTTTATCTAGATATATTATTTACCAAAGTCTCATTGCTCTTTTAGGTGTATTGTATATATATAACATGGAAAATGTAGATCATGTTCCACCTACGCTAGATTCTTTGTTTGCAAATACTAGTAATGAGATTAAAAAATTGAGAGATTCATTAGCACAGGGTGCAAACCCAGGGATATATAGTGAACCATGCATGTTAATATTGCATAGTCTAGAAAAAGTAAAAGATGAACTTGAGAGGACTAGTGCATATTCCTCAAATAGAGTGACTACTATTCTTTCCTGCATGTGGGAAGAAGTACATGGTGACATTCCCCTTAAACAAATACAGGATAGTGTCACCAAAGAAATGATAAAAACCACTTGTTTTCCATTTTATCAAAATGTGCGTAAGGTTAGGGGATACCAGGTCACTAGATGTGTCGATCATTATATGGCCTCATTGATCTACCCACGATTTCTCACAGCACATGGTCTATACCCAAACAATGACCAGATTCCATTGTATTTTGTTCAACAGTTGTATGCTGAGGTCCATTTGGGCCTCAAAGTTAACTACCTGGACATTCCACCATATGTTGGTCAGGGGCATGGAAGGATTGCTAATAGGCCCACCTATCGTCGAGTAGATAGACCACCCCCAGTGTTTAGGGTATTGGTTAGTGAGAGGTCTCCTATTCTCACCCCAGCTCTAGCCCCCATAGCAGATGAGGTTGTCGTTGCTTCCCAAAAGGAAGCAATTGACACTATAGGTGAGATTGTGGCTGCCACCACTAGGATATCTGATGATTGTGTAGGTCAGTATTTGATGTCTAGACATTCCCGATCCACACCATTTTTAGCACAGTGGACCACCATGGATCCTTTTACAGTGTCCAACATCCCTACTCCTACACAACTTGATGCACTTACATGAGATATGTCACGCATGACTCTGCATTGTTTGGCTGAGGACTTGTTGGAGGCATATGCCAACATTGCATCAGACAATGGGATCAGTATAGAGCATGTTAGCGATCATTTGAGACATAGAGGTCGTTCAGTTCCAAGATCCCATCACTCTCAGCCGAGCACTAGTGCGCATCAGGATCCACCTACAGTTCATTCGACAGCTGCATAGACTATGGGTTTTACTGATATGTTGATTGGTTCTGGTTCATCATCGTAGATGCCATATCACCTTCATAGTCCTCTACATTCATCATTTATGGCATGACATGGGATAGATCAAATGGATGCAGATGTTGATTCGTCGCTTGACCGTTTGGTGGATATGGTGGAGGCGATTGTTTCAGAGGACTTAGGTCATCCGATATCAGATGATATTCATGTATGTGTGCATGTGCATGTGCATGTTTCAATTCTTTTTTCATTATTTTTAATTTTTCTTTTAACTAGATATTCATGTAAGTTTATATATATATATTGTTACAGGTGGACATACCTCATATCACTCCTAGCCTTGGTCCATATCGTGTGCATGATCGATGTGACTCTGTGGATGAATCTACTACCAGTGGACATGTGAGTTTTTCATTTGTATATAATCACATGTGTATATGTACATGTAATATTTATATATGCATAGATCTATATTTATATTTAAAAATACAAGTTCATTTAATAATAACTTTCATAAAATTTATTTAATATAAATTATATGTATTTAACACATCCTGTACACAATTTTATTTGCAGGGCTCAGCACATCCATCAGAGCAGGACCGTTCTCATTCAAATGGCCATTCGACTAGGAGTAAGCATTCATATTAGACCATGCACACTAGATTTTTGATCTTTACCACATGCATTTTCTTATACATGATGATCTCTAACTTACATTTGCTTATATGATATACATACATTTTCTTATTTGTTGATCTTTAGTATTCGACATTTGCTGATCTTTAATTTACATTTTTCTTATATGATATGTACATATATTTTCTTATATGATATATACATACATTTTCCTCTTTGCTTATAATATGTGTTATGTTTATATGTATTGAATCCCTTTACATGTATGTACATGTGTTTGCTTATGGTTTAAACATGTTTACACATAATATATGTATGCATTTGCTTTAAATATTCAATATACATACATGTTTTCTTATTTTATGATCTCTTACAACTTACATTTCTTATATTCAATATACATTTGATCTCTAGTAGAATTTTAGGGAAATCAATGCCATTTTATAATTAAGTTCATTCATGTTGATCACAATAAATATATTTTTTTTAAATGACTTAAGCAACATGAACCATTGAGTTGAGAACAAGATTTAATCTTTTCGAAGTAACTTGAAATTCAATTCAAATATAATTAAGAAAATTCAATTCAAACAAGTACCTCTATTATATCGTTTTGACAAGTAACTTGAACTAATTCAAATGTAATGAAGAAAATTTAAATTCAAATTATACCTCTATTATACATTTTGACACAAAACTGAAACTAATTCAAATATAATTAAGAAAATTCAATTCAAATTATAATTCCTTTAATATACATTTTATACTTTGACAAATTAAAAATTACTAGATATGTTGTGCATACCTATGAATTAAATAACAACAACTCCTAAAATGAAATAACTTGTTTGTTTATCACTGACCATTTAAACTAGGATCTAGTTATTCCATGTACACTAGAATAATTTTTTTTCCATCCCGCATATGCATATAAATAGAAGCTTATTTTTCATTATTTTGGATATCAAATTGCAAGATTAATTGTCATTTATATCACTTGGAGCACAGATTTTGGAGAAGAAGTTTTTGCACATTTATCAAGGAGGCAAATATTGGAGCTCGACAACTTTTCATTTTTATCAATCAAGGAAAAATTTGGAGGATAATTTAACTAAGTTGGTAGAGGACTTGTTTGAGTCATCTTTAAGTTGAAGAAGAAAATGGGACAACAAAGAAAAAGAAAAAATGTGTCTCAACAAAAATTGTCAAAAGAACATAAGAGGCGTGAACAAAACTTGGAAAATTATCATAGAAAGAAACAAGGTACATGCTTGTTTCTTCTCCCTCTCACTCTAAAGTGTGTGTTTAAAATTGTATGTGCATACATTTTGCATTGGCTTTCTTATTAAAATTAGAAATGTTTAATGTATAACCATTTTTCAACTTACAATACCCCAACTTAAAATGTACTCTTAAACTAAAATATTGTACATTAAATCCTTCCCTACAAACCTTACACTTATCTTTTACCAATACCTTTGTTTAATGTTTTTGTCATCACATTATCATTGCTATATTTATCACAACAATTTTCTTACTTTGTTCATGAAGGTACCATAGTGTACTTCAATACATGCTTAGTTCCAATGAAACCTTAAATTTTGTGTCCCTCTAATTATGCCACTTTATTTTCATAGTTTTTCAACCACATTAATTATTTTATGGCTTTGCAAATTCCTATATATTTTGACTTTTCACTTTGAAAGAAACCATTATTTTTTCTTAATTATTCATGAAACTACACCTCATGTACAATGAAGTAGCATTCTAATGTTGATATTTGGTGATCAATATCCCCTATCCAATCTGCATTGCAACATATAATTAGCTTAAGATTTTTCTAAACTCCCATTCAATTTAATCTAATGATCAATAGTTCCTTAAAAATACTTTTTTTTAAATATTTTAATAAATGCCCAATTCTAAGCTCTAGAATTATTTGAAAATTAGAACTCAAATTATACTTAAAGCCAATGCAATGTGAGGATTTCTAGAGAATAACACATGTATACATCAAAACTCAAGCTATATGGTGCCAATGAATAATTATTTTATTTTCATCACTTCAATGTTCTCAAATTATTTTTATGTTTTATGCTCTAGGGATTCCTCAAGCTGGAGTTGAGCCAAATCTAGATATTGGATCAAACGAATCCATTGAAGAACACATGGACCTTGAA
>VDFB02379711.1:137111679-137306582 GCA_007258455.2 Sequoia sempervirens
TATTGTTATCTCATGTTGAATATTATAGGAGAATTGTGAGATAAACATGTTGACTAGTTCTTCAAAAGATCAAATTCTTGGTTGTAGTTTAGAGAACCATTCCATACATTGACCTCCTAGGCTTCTTGGAAACAACCTCATTAGATAAGTTTCCTCTCATGAAAATTCTAAACTCATGGTTCTAAATTCCCTCACATGATCAATGGGATTAGTTTTACCATTGTACTTGTCATATTTTGGGAATTTGCAATGTCTAGGAAATGGAATCATGTCTACACTTGGATCAAAAGGATAGGGACAAATGTTGTATAACGAGTACCTTTTTGTGGTCCCTTTTTGCATATCTTGAAGTTGTTGTTGCAAGTTTTACATTTGATGTGTTAAGACATTTACTTGATCTATGTGTTGTGTGTTTTGTGGTTTTGTTTCAGCTGTTATAGGTGCTTCTTTTAGTCAATTAATGTCAAATTCCTTTGGAAGTTTTTCACCTAGTTCAGCTAGCATCAAAAGGTATTTTTCCATATCTTGTTCTAAAACTTTTTCCATGAATTGGTGGAAGTTAGGATCTTGTTGTGTAGTTTGAATGTCCTCTTGGGTTATTTCATTACTATCCATTTGGTGGAATCTATGAAAGGGATTTTCTTCAACCATGGTATTTAGTGTTTCAATTTCTTTTTCTCTAAGTTTCTGTCTTTGTAACCTTTTCAAAATTGGCATACAATTGTTCTAATATTTACTAAACTTTGATCTTTTGTTTTTTGTTTGGATGAGTGCCAATGGATATTAACAAATTCAAATAGAATGATAAATTCTATTGATGAGTCAAAGTTAAAATCTGATTATTTTGCTTTGTTTCATGATTGTAGGATGACCGATCTTGATAATGAAACTTAAGGTAATAATAAAGAGTTGTGTTTGATGATAAGGAACTTTAAAATTGTAAGATCTTGGTTTAATTTGAAAGAGTTTGGATTGTAAGGTCCTATTTTTCCAAGTTTAAGACACTAATTGGACTAAGAAAATATTTTTGTTCTAACAAAGATCTGAGTTTTGATGTCTATAGTCTGATGGGAGGTAAAAATAGCTCTATAGTTTTTAATTTTGTGGATGCGCTAAAACAGAACGTGATTGTGTTGAAAGATAGGGTAGATGTGCTATAAAATAGGGTGTATGCACTGACAGATTGGGTGCATGCACTAACAAACTAGGTAAATGCACTAATAGACTAGCTAAATGCACTAATAGACTAGGTAGATGCGCTGAAATAGAGTTTAAATGTGTTGATATTCTAGATAAATGTGTTGACAGACTAGGTGTAGATGCACTATAAAATTGGACAGATGCGCTGAAACAGAGTTTTGATGTGTTGTTTAAAACAGGAAGATACACTAAAAGACTAGGTATATGCACTAAAACAGAGTATAAATGTGATGGCCTGGGAGTTATCAGTATTTTCACAGTTTTGTCCAATTGTTCTACTTTTTTTCTAAGTAAAAAGATTAATTCCAGGTTGTAATTTTCTGACCAAATGAATCTTTTGGAAGGGTTTTTTACTTGTAAATCTTGGAATTTGATGATCTAATTGGATGATACCTTTTGAAAATAACTTCACACACAAAAGCCAGATTGTAAACAATTGTTTCAAATTTTATGTATTAAACATGTAGTGAGTGTTCCAGAATCAGGTCTGATTCTTTCAATTTCTGTAGGTTTGACACAAATAAAGATAGTTCAAACATTTTTCTAATTGTCAAGTAGGTCACTTAGAATATCATAGCCCACAGCTTGCAACTATGTCAGCTCACACAGCCTTGTCACCCCTAGAGGGTGCCCATGTTTTTGCCTTTCCCGAGTCTTAACCAAAGTCAAATCCTCCACTTTTGGCTAGGGTCTCTGATAGTTATATGGTGAGTGTCTTGGGGGCATATTCTTCCCTCCCCTTGCACCATGATATAAAAAGTGTTTGAAAACTGACACAGTTGGATTCTACACTAAAGTTCGTAGATAGGGTATCCGTTCAGAGTGGCAAATGATAAACTCCCTCAGGAAACCTCTCAATCTTTAGAACAAAGATTTTGGGGATGGTTATCTTGCACACTTCCATTGAATTATGGGTTTCCCCAAATTCACTTTTGATTAGAGTGGGTTGGAAAACTTGGCTTTGGTTGTTCCCACTTAGGTCGTTCCCGTAGGGTGAGTACTTTTTCCCACTATGGCAAGCCTTCTAAAGGATTTAATAAAGCAGGATAGCAAGTCTAGCATTCTGATCACCCAATTAAGGGGAGAGCATAAGCCTATTGCTTTTGAAACACAGAGAACATGGGGTCCAAACTATTTCTTTAATTAATCTAGATGCACTATCTTAAACAAAGGAAAAAGCAATAATCAAATTAAAATCCCTACAAACATTATTAGTAATTTGCAAGTTTTTGTCTTTGACTGGCGTAACTTTTTCTCACAATTATCTTTGACCAACATGTTTTGTACCTGCAACCAAGAAACCATTTATTAATCCTCATATTTTTGAAAATATGCAAAAACAAACCAATGCGCTAAAACGGAGTTTAAAAGTGCTAAAACAGAAGGTAGATGTGCTACAGAAATTGATGAAGGGCTAAAAGAAAGGGTCTAAGAACTGAAAGAAAACCCCCTGACTGATGAAACATAAACTTGGATGTGCCAGAACAGGTGTTGTATGCACTAGAATATTTTGTGTATATGTCGAAACAGCACTCAAATGCACTAAAGTATATGTCGTATGCACCGTAAAAACTCTCGATCACTCTAAAAGAAAACACGTCAGAAGCCTGCAAGCATACTTTTCAAAAACAAAATGTTAAAATGGGGTTTTTCGGCCCCACGGTGGGTGCCAATTTAATGTGTGAGTAAAATTTGACCAACACAATCAATAAGACATTATATCAATAGATTTAAACAATGATTAATCTAATAAAAGCGAGAAATCTATTGAAAGCATCATATTGCTCTCTATATCTCCAAAAATTTATTAAATCACGGGGCTCTCATATTTTGATTGCACTATGACTGTTAAAATGCCAATCTAGAGAATGAGATACCTTTAAATGAAAGAAATTAATCTTATATGATGATTGCTAAATGATATGTTGATGATATTGTGATTAAAATTGACATGAAACTTGATAAAAGAAGCTCCAGTAAACTAAGATGCAGCTAAATGAAAAGCCATGATTTCTATTCTAAAATGATTGCTATTGAGCTATTTCTATTGCAATTTCTATTTTCCAAAATGCTTGATTTCTTAATTGATATTTTTTTAGAGTAAGTTTGCACAAAGTTGGGATCCTTTTCCTGTAGACAGAGGTTGTATTTATAGATTCCTGGCAGCACATTTGTGAAGGGGCAGCAAAGCAAAGGTTTGGATTTGATCTAAAGGATTGAATGGTGAAAGATGAAGAAGCCTAAGATGATTATGGAGATTGTTCCTCCCCACAAAAACACTCATCCAGAAGATAGGAAGAGTCAATGGAAGAAGATGAAGAATTTTTCCTCCAAATTTGTCTCCAATTTGTCTCCAAATTTGTCCGTGAAGATTGAGTTGAATTTAATTTAGATATCAAATATCTAATTTGGTAGGTGGATATGATTAGCTATAGAAACATGCCTTTATTTGAATATTTGGATTTATTCAAATTTTAGCAAAAGAAGATATTTAATTTAATAAAACAAACTACAGTAAGTTGTTTATTAAATTAAGATGGAAGAAAATGGAAAATTAAATAAAACAAATGTATGTGATTTGTTTATTTAATTAGGGTAGAATGATGTGATTAAGATAGAATAAAATAGGAAAAATTGATAATTAAATAAAACAAAGAATGTGATTTGTTTATTTAATTAAGATGAAATTATATGATAAAGATAGAAGAATTAAATGTGAACTATATAAATAAGTATTTCTATTTATTTATAAGTGGATGAATTAAAGGAGTCAATTAATAAAATAAATCATATTTAATTAATTAAATTATCCAGACCATTTTTAGATGTATACAATAACAACAAATTTGCAAGAGGTATAACAAAAAGGAAATATATACTTATGGAATCAGGATCTGAAGGTTGGTGGTTCGCACCCTCAGAGCTAGAATCCGCAGTGGAATCCATGGGGGATGTCAACAAATCAATCTTGGGGCCCAACTCTAGAGACCCATCCACAAAGCCCGATTTTGTAGACATAGTTCCGGGGAATTTTGTAGGCAGAAAATGTTCCAATTTGAGTTGACTAATTGACAACTCTATTTCATAATAAAAATAAAATATTAATGTATTGCAATGTCCAATGGCAACTGGTAGACAACTTACAAGTATCGAGAATCTATCAACCATTTTACTAGTTCGATTAAATGAAAATGGGTATAACCATTCCACTTTTAATACTGTCCAAATAGTAGGAGATACAAGAACAAGAATAAAAATACACTTTTAATACTGTCCAAACAGCAGGAGATACAACAACAAGAATATAAATGATAAATGCAAATCCCTATATGTATTTTTTTATCTTTGAGGTTGCATATATATGTATGCATGTAGTTTTAACTATATTTCTACATATATCTATATGCAGATATTTATATATGTTGCTAGTTGGTCCCTTCATCCTTTCTTATCCAAACAATAGGATATCCAACAATAAGAATAGAAATGATTAAGTACATATATGCATTGAATTTCCCCTTTGTCTGCACATTTAAAAAACACACATATAACTAAATATATATATCCATTTGTACACATGTATATATCTGTTTATATATACACTGCTATATCTAAATAGATGTGTATACACAATATAAGAAATCATATATGAAAACACCCAAATTTCCTCTTCTTTACCATTGTATGATATATGATGTGACTCCATTAAATTTCTTATGGGTCTTCCATACTTTTCTTGCTCGGGGGTTTTGCTAGAGCCTATGAGGCTTCATGGTGCCACTATGGCAGGGAGGAAAATGAGCATGGGTTTTATGATTTTTCCTTGCACCATCATATATTTACCACTACAAATACAAAACATATTATATTCTATCGGATACGTTTCTCCACGCTTATATAGCTATCTTTTCAACTTTCCAAATCAATTATTAAAATCTAGTTCTTTATGGCGATACCTATTTTCTTTAGGTTATGACAACTATTATATGATGCAATAACAATAAGCAGAGGGTGAAATTTTTGCAAATAAGCAACATGTTTTAAACATTGCAACTTATTAAAATATATATGCAATAGGGGGCCTCTTGGCCACCTTTGAATACAAAAGTAGAATGAAAAATGGCTGCTCGTGGTGCTCGACAATGGCAATCAAGCTAGTGGGACCAAGCAAATGTAATATTCAATCTTTGTAGCCTAAAAAAATTACATTGTTGCTCTCTTGAACTATAGTTTTGTGAACTGTTTTTGGTTTTTTTCAATGTATTCAGTTTCAATAGGCACATTCATTGCCAAAGTGCAATCAATTTCAAAGCTTTGTTATGAACATGTTACACATACTGCACCATTAAATGCTCTATTATTAACAACATCTCAATGCTATATCATTTAATTTTATGGTTGTATTGTAGCGATTTTCTTAGAAGCTAAATAATACTTACATATGTTATTTTTAACTCTTTTTAAATCAAAGTATACATAAATACAAATAAAGATAGCATACACAACTATTTAGATATACATGTGTACATATATAAATTGTTGTTCCATTGTCAAATGAGCCACAGTGGTCTTGGTTTGTATATATGGATATATATTTCTACCTATATGTATATTTATAAATATGAAACGGGGAATTCAATACATATTTATATGTGTGTATGCATCTATCTATGTTTCACAGAATTCAATATAATTTCCATTTTTGTCAATAATATTTAGTAGTGAATATGTGTTATTCTAACACCTCTTATACAAGTTCTCTATTTGTCTTCAATATTTATTACCAAAGAACATAGCTAGAATCTTGTATCAATATGTTTCATGATATTCTTTTTTTTCTCATCTGCTTGAAGCTCCCTACAACAAACTGCCCAGGTTTGTTTATGAAAGCGGTGGAGCTTTCTAATTACATGGGATGGCAGTGTCTTATA
Organism: Sequoia sempervirens; assembly: GCA_007258455.2. Taxonomy (NCBI): domain Eukaryota; kingdom Viridiplantae; phylum Streptophyta; class Pinopsida; order Cupressales; family Cupressaceae; genus Sequoia; species Sequoia sempervirens. The sequence continues at coordinate 137,117,811 of VDFB02379711.1, forward strand.
TCAATATGTTTCATGATATTCTTTTTTCCTCATCTATTTGAAGTTCCCCATAACAAATTGTTCTTCATGATATTCTTTTTTTTCAGTTCCCCATAACAAACTGTTCATTATCCTAGTTTGCCTCTTCTATTCTCCATATTTTAAAGTTCTATTTAATGTTGGTTTTCGAACATCTCTCATTTTCCTGTGATTATTAAGTGTTTTTCTACTAGCTCTTTTCCAATTTTTATTTTTGTCTTGTATCAATATGTTTCATGATATTCTTTTTTTCTCAACTATTTGAAGTTTCCCATAACAAACTACTCTTCATGATATTCTTTTTTCCAGTTCCCCATAGCAAACTATTCATTATCGTAGTTTTCTTCTTCTATTCTCCATATTTTAAAGTTCAGTTTTCAAACATCTATCATTTTCCTGTGATTGTTAAGTTTTTTTCTAATAGCTCTTTTCCAATTTTCCTTGATCAAAAAAGTTTATATGTGGACATGTATGTATGTGAAATTACTTACAAAGAACATTCAAAGTGAAGAACCCAGTTCAAATGAAGACCCCAGTTCAAATGAAGACCCCAGTTCAAGTGAAATGCATGTATAGATTTGAGATTGGAGCATATTCGTGCTTACCTAAAATTCTATCACTATCTAGACAAGGTGTCATAGGCAATTCTATGTAACAATTGACTTGTCTATTCAAAATTCAAGCTACATTATTTACCACTAAATATTATAGAAAAAATAGGGAAATTGTAAAAGAAGTATTAGAAAAACACTTAAGAATCATAGGTAAATGATAGATGATCGAAAACCCACACTCAACATATTGATACAAGACAAGCAGTCTATGTAAGAGTTGGGGTGTCAATTCAAAATTCGAGCTACGTTCTTTGGCACCAAACCCACATTAAATAGAACTCATAAAGCCAATGGGTAGAAATAACCTATGCAAAATGGTTGTAACGCCACAAACTTAATTGAGAATTTGAGCTACATTGTTTGGCACTAAATATTATAGAAAAATAGACAAATTGTAAAAGAGCTATTAGATGAGCTACATTGTCTGCCACTAAATATTATAGACAAATAGAGAAATTGTAAAACAGCTATTAGAATAACACTTAACATCCACTAAACTAATTTATCTCCAATATTTTTATGCTTTCATACTAACCCTTTGCATATATATATGAAATCACTCCTATGTTAATCTGCAATTGCTCTTATGTTAATGGGTATAACAGAAAAGATGCACAAAGATAACTAAAACAATAAACGAAGTGGTGATAAAATTACTAACCCTAACCATATTTTTTTATGAAAGAAAGAAGATTTAACTACAATTTCTCCTATGGTAATGGGTATAATGCCAAAGATGCATAGAGATAACTACAAGCAATAAAGGAGGGATGAAAAAATTACTAACCCTAACCATATTTTTTTTATGAAAGAATATTTAACTGCAATTTCTCCAACCATACAGATAAGAAGAAGACATGAAAAAAAATTAATCATTTATGCAAAATACTCATGTAAAACGACTTACAGATTGCGAAGAACAACATTTTTAAAACCCTCCAATCTGCTATAAAATAGAGCTAAAGTTGACGCTTTTTACAATAGTCCGCTATCAAACCAACCAAGGAGCCGAAGGTGACAATTTTTAGAATAGTCTGCTATCAAACCAACACCACAATGGCTCTTTCGACAATGCAAATTAATCAATATATTTTCTAGCACATTTTAGAGTATACTTTCCCACACTGCAACATTGAATATCGCATTTGCTTTCCCCCGCGCCATTGTACAAGAATGGAAGGATGCATTAACCCTCACACTAGAAAATACTTACCATTCTACTTTTGTGTATCGAGGTGACCAACTCCACCACTACCAAACAACATAATTAGCAAGCTCCACATCGTCAGAAAAACCCCGGGGAAGTCGTCATTGGTCAGGCCATCTCTGGCATTGACAAATCCTATTCACAGCTAGGCTGATGAAAATACTAGCGGAAACTTCAAACAAATAGCCTATCAGCTAATTATAATCCTTGGCCACTAAAATAGTATTTATTTCAATTGGTTACATATAAATAATAGAAAGAATTAGAGTAGAATAAGTAAATGCCAAAGATATCATGACAAAAACTCTAAAAATTATGATTAAATGTCATAGAAGCATCGTGTAAAAATCAGTGATCATCCATAAAGATTAACATTTAAAATCATAGAGAAAAGGGTGTGAAAATGCCCCCAATTATTCTACTAATGAAAAGTAAAAAAAAAAGTAAATGACCATAGATGTATGGGTGGGAGCATAAAGATGTGAGTACTTTTGATCCATTTTGAACAATTATTTTTGCAATGTGAAAAAGACGGAAAACCTTTGAATGAAGTTTTTTTTCATTTGAAGGATCTCAACATTTCATGTGTAATTAATCTTTGATCAAAAGTATGACATTCAATTGAAGGTTGCCTTCAATAAAAGGTCATCTAATTGAAGGTTTCTAATAAGAAATTAAAACTACTAAAAGTAGTGAGCTAGGTCCATTTTATTTTATATGTCGGCCTACAAGAAGAAAATTGTAGTGATCTGGTGATGAATATGTGACTAAAGATAAGGGGGAAAAAATGTGACTAGGAAAGTATTTGAAATTCCCAATCTACCCAATTTTGGTTTTTCCCCTATTTTTCACAGTTTTTACATTTCTAAATCTTTTTACAAACCTTTCTTCATTATATTTATATTTCTAAAGCTTGGCAGTGGCAAGTTATATTTTTTTGTTAGGTAAATAAGCTTCATTTGGACATTGTGATTTATGAACAGATGTTTGAATTAGCTAGTGGTTTCTAGAGCACATTTTATAAACCTTTAATGGTTTGTGGTTTTTCTCTTGCCTATGTGCTCAATTTTAAAGGATTATGATCATGATAATGTGATATATTTTCAAGTATGCTTATGTGACAAGATTAATATAGAGATAAGCATGTTATATTGTGTAGTTCATTAATTTAAGATTAGTACAAGATTGATTCTTTCAGAAGGGGATTTTTCGAACAATAATATTTTCTCCACATATTCCATGTCATTACAAAGTGTTTTTGTTTGCATTTTCTCTATTGTAGTATTATTATTTTTGAAATTCCCTACATTATTTATTAATAATAAATTTTAATACACTATGGAATAATAAGTTTTAACTATATTTTTCACCTGACTATCAGTATCTGGTATCAATGTCTAATAATCTTGATTAGAAGGGGAGACAGTTATTTTGGAATTTTTGTAATTTTTTTTGTCATGGGAACTTTTGTGTCTTTGTGTAGATCAAATTCCAATGATAGAGATCATTCATGATAGCATGTCATCTTGTACAAAAGTTGAGAAGTGTAATGGAATATGCTATGAACTTTGGAAGCTAAATATGGAGGATCTCCTAGAAGAAAGGGATCAATGGGTAGCCATGAAAAATGAGAACAAATCCATAGGTATATCATATAATAATAGATAAAAAGATGGGAAATAAATCCTAGGTTGTCATATATTTATGTATTCCTATTTTTTTCTCTTGAATTTTTCTAATGAAACTAATGCATAGAAGTTTAAAAGATAATATGTGAGATTTATCAAACAAAGAGTATTATTAAAAAATATTTGTTAAAATAAAATTATATCCATTGAAAATAATGGAAAGAGACTTAGTTGCAAAACTTTTGAATGCATTAATCTAATTTTGAGGACCAATTATTATCAATAGATGTTAATATGGAAGAAAAGGATAAATATATTTCACTAGTTTTCACATTACCTAGATCTTGCAAAAATTTAATTATTGCACTTATTAATTTTATGGTAGATCCATAGATGAATGGCCTTATTACAACCTTTCTCAATGAAGTGAAAAGTGTAAGGAAGCTAAGGTAACTGAACAACTTCCTACACTAATGTTGAGGGGAGGCTAATGCAAAAAAAATTAGATCTTTTCAACAGTTACAAAAACTTAAACAAAAATAAACATAAATATCATGTATACCACAACATAGTCATTTACATGGGAAAAACCCTTTCAGGAGAAAAATCCCACACTCCAAAATCAACCCAATTATTATTCAAAAATGACAAAGATTACAATATACTTGTAGAGCAAGCTTCTCATAGGAGTATCACAAACCAGAGATCAAGAGGCAACATGAATGGACTATCAAACTCTTAGAACACATCACAATACATAGTCATAATACAATTCCATCATAAATGGGGTTTCCTTCTAGGGAAAGTCAAGACAACAAAATATTGACTAATATATCTAAGACCTAATGATGAACATACCATATTTATAATAATAAAATATACATAAAATTTGGCTTTTAGGGGTGATGCCACCAAGGTCCCTTTGAGGCACATGGCCCCAAATCCCCCACATAGGGGATGATCCCCTAGAGCCCTCACATGGGGGTACCCCTGCACCCCCTCCATGCTTACCTATCAACAATACCTTACGTAATTGCAAGGTTGAGACACATTTTCCCAATAAATCTCCTACTTATCAAATACCTTGCAAGAGAAATGAGAGGGATTATAAACATCATCTCTTAATTGCTAGGGGATGAAAGGCCCATAGACTCGGGACACTATCTAAAATTCTTTGTGCTCATAGGCTTAGTTAAAGAATCAACAACATTTGAATCAAATTATATATCTTAACTAGCTTCACCCTACCATATTCGACCATATCTCTAACAAAATAATATTGTAAATCAATGTGCTTGGTCCTAGCATGAAATATCGGGTTCTTAGCTAGAAAGATCACACTCTGACTGTCACAATAAGTTGTCACTATACCTTACTTTATTCCAATATCTAAACATAGTCTCTTAAACCAAATGACTTCTTTACAAGCATGAGTAGCTTCTATTTACTTAGCTTCAATAGTGGACAAAGCAACCACACCTATTTCTTACTCATCCAACTAATTGCACCACCAAATAAAGTAAACACATAATCACTAGTGGATCGTCTGCTATCAACATCACCTGCCTAGTCTAAATCCACATACCCATGAATATCAAGGAAAATATCATCTTTAATCAAATTATTATGATAACACAAGGAATACTCTGAGGTACTGCACAATATTTGAAGACTCTTCTAACTGCATCTCAATGAACTCTACCAGAATTAGACATATATTTGGAAAGAACTCCCACTACTTGTTTAATGTTTGGTCTAGTACAAACTATAGCATACATCAAACTTCCAATTATACTTTGGTAAGGAATTATGCTCATGTCTTCATTTCTAATGGGGATGTTCCAGACAATCTAAAATAGATAAATTTGTTCTAGCTGAAAAAGGAACACACAATGGTCTACAATCCTGCATGCCAAACCTTTGTAAAATTGAATTAGCATACTTACTTTGGCCAAGCCATAGTTTTCTTTTTACTCTCTCTTCTAATTTCACTCCCAAGAATGTGTCCAGCTACACCAAGATCTTTCATTTCATTTAGTTGAGGGTTGAAATTTTAGTTATGAAATCATACCTTTCCTTTTACCAATAAATAACATATCATCAACATATAATGCAATAAATAGGAAACGATCACCATTAATTTTGTAATAAACATAATGATCTAATTTAGAATGCTCAAATCCCAAGCTCAACACATATGTATCAAATTTTTGGTAGCACATCCTAGGACTCTATTTTAGGCCATACATAGATTTCTTCAATTTGCAAACCAATTTACTTTTACCTTTCACCACATGGTGCTTGGATATGTCATATAAATATCTTCCAAGTAGTCGTGAAGGAAAGTAATTTTCACATCCATTTTATCAACCTCTAAATCATAAGAAACATCAATAGAAAGAAAATCTAATGGATGTCATTTTTGAAACAGGAGAAAATATCTCACCATAATCAACACCCTTAACTTGAGATTAACCTTTTGCAACCAACCTTTCTTTGTACTCCTCAATACCTCCATCTGAACCAATATTTCTCTTGAATACCCATTTACAACCAACAATTTATCTTCCTTCAGGAAATGGTACAAGATCCCATGTATCATTCTTTTTCAAAGATGTAATTTCTTCATCCATAGCATTATTCCAGGATTTTGTATCATTCATACCTAATTTGTCTTCTATGGATCTAGGTTCATCCATGTTAGTATTCAAAGAAAAAATATATCTCCAATCATCAGGTGAATACCTTTTTGGTGGTTTTCTATGCCTTGTAGACCTACGAACAAGTTGAGTTGGAGGTTCTTCCTCCTCTTATAAATATTTAGAGCTAGTTAAGATTTCCTCAACTTCTTGTCTATACATGGGCCTTGATTCAACTTTCTCAGGTGTAGAAAGAAATTGAATCACATCTTCATGTTTACTTTGTTTTGGCTATGTGTCACCAAAAAGTGTATGATTTGCTTGATATGGGAACAATTGATGATAAATTGGACTTAATGAGGCCTTGATTTGGTGTTGTGAGGTGTCTACACATCCACACTAGGTCTTGGACCCTTGCAAATTGAATAAAATACATTTATTGATGTCTTGTAAAGGTGTTGTAAGGTGTTGTAACACATCTTCATGCTTTTCTAGGACCATAATGTTATAATTCACCTAAATAACCTTACCAAGACCTATTTCAAAGTTTTGTAAAGTCTTGTAACAAACTTTCACATTTTCCTAGGCTTGTCATCAATATTTACACCTTTCTTATGTTTTAAATGTCCCATTTATGCACTTACAGGCCCTAATTAAGTGTCTTGTTGAAGAACCCGATAAACAAAATTTAATACATCTTAATCTCCAACATCCACTCAAACTTTCCCAGATGGACTAAGTCACCACCTTGGGCGACTTAGTCCCATTTGGCTCAAAAATCAAAATTAATTCAAATTTCTTTCGAGTTTTTATTCTTTAAGACCTAAGGTCGGCCTATGATGAGGTATTATTCGAGAATTTAGGCATAATTGTGTATAAATAAGGGTTTTTTCCCTCATTTTTCAATCTCCTAAATCATCTTAAGTCATAACCCATCATCATGTTCTCAAGTCAAGCAAGCTAGGGTTTTATCATTGCAAGACATCAAGATAGCTCCCAAGGACATTCAAAGGCAGATTATTCATGCTTTGTTGCAGAAAATCAAGATCAAACATCATGGAAAGGTAATCAACTCCATTATTGCATTTTTCATTCCATTCTTTTATCATTTTGGTTTAATTACCTCAAAGGGGTTTGACCAAGGAAAACCCCCATGCCCTAGCATTCAACATTTCTTCTTCTCTTCTTGTGTGTTTGCAGATTTAGGACTCTTGGAAGCTTGGAAATCATTGGAGATCAAGTTGCAAGGTTGCTCAAGTCTTCTCTTCATTCAACAAGTCAAAATATCAACAAAAACTCATTTTCAGGTTTGAAAATCAGAGTTTCAGAAGAGGACACCTATAGGAAACTGAAGTGCAGACCTAGAGTATCCATTTCCACTTTCAAATTTTTAGAGATTCAAAAGTGGAGTAAGTTGCCACCTTAGGCAGCTTAGTCCCACTGGACCTAATTTTTAGAGATTCAAAAGTAGAGTAAGTTGCCACCTTGGGTGGCTTAGTCCCATTGGACCTGATTTTTAGTTATTTTTACAGAATATGAGCACCCATTTGGCATAAACTAATTTCTGGGCAGTTTTTCCAGATCTGGGACTAAGTCACCTAGACTGGCACAAGTGTCCCACTTGACTTCTGCATCAGTTTTATCAGGATTTCAGACCTTCATTCCATCCATTTTTAGTCTCCATGTGCACACATTATGTTTCATAACTTTCTATTTAGTTTTGTTTACATGTATAGGTCATTTATCACATGTTTGCATATCATAATGTGTTTTCCAGCACTTTGTATTTCTGAGGTTTTACATTAATAATCATCTTTCTTTTTCAGTTTATTGCACTTAGGAAATTACATTTAGACACATTTCATCCCTCATTGAATTAATCTTGAGTGTAGACATTAGCATTTTTTCCCATCTCTCTCCTTTTAGGTGAAAAACCCTAGAAGAGTTAGAGAGCATTAAGGTGCCAAAATCATTATTTATAGGCTACAATGTAATAGAAGAAGGCTTAGTTTCTTTTAAAATAACACTTCTACAATATATTACCTATTATGCAATGATATCCCAAAGCTTGTATCTTTTCACACCATAACTGTATTCGATGAAGATACATTTCACAGCCTTAAATTCTCTAACTTTGTTCACTTCTCCTTTAACACATGTGCATATTCCTCACATCCAAAAACTCTTGTAGACACAGAAAATATATCGATTGATCCTATACACCTGATCTTAATTACTAACACCAATTCGTCTTGAATCATCTCCTTTGCTAGTCATTTAATTAAATAATCTCTATTTAATTAAATTCATCATATTTCATCTCTTAATTAAATAAACCAAATTTATCTGATTAAGTCATCATTTCCTATTAATTAAATAAATCACTTTGTTTCATTAATCTTATAGTCCCTCTTTTAATTAAATAAATCAATTTTATTTAATTAATCTCTAATGTCATCTCCTTTAAAAATTAAATAAATTAATCTTTATTTTATTTAATCTAATACCATCCCCTTTGATTAAATAAGTCCAACTTTATTTGATTAAATCTAATAATCATTTTCCTCTCATTTTGATTTAAATTAATCTAAAAATTCTAAGTCAAATTGTGGAATCAGTTAATCTTCACCTTAATTAATCAAATCCCAGTTAATGTTAATCTTAATCCATCAAATCCTCTAGCTTTTGCAACTTGCTCATGAAAATCATTTGAATTGATTTATTAAATCTTTATTTACTTTCAAAAAGGCATCTTAAGTTGGAATATTCCTCAAATTCAAAAATTTCCTCCAAAAGGACTTGTCCCTTCCAACAAGGCATTAAGAGCCTCTTACATGTCCTTTCCTTGAGCCAAGTGGCATTTAATTCATTTCTTCTCTCCCTCCAACTTTTCACTTCTCCAAATTTGAAATTCCATCTAATGGCATTTAATTGCACAATGACCAAAATGTGCTCCACCTTTGTCCACTCACATGTTGACAAGTGGCTTAAAGTTATTGGTTGGTCTTTTATCCCACATTCATCCATTTTGCCTCTTTATTCATCATTCTCTTCTATAAATAAGAGGCTCTTGTTTGTATTTTGGATCCACAACTTATACAAAGTCATTATCTTGAGATTTTGAATTTGCTCATCCATTGTTCATCCATTTTTATCAAGTTTTATAGTTCTATAGCTAGGTTATTGAAAATTTCATCAAGGATCTTCATCAATCATCATCAAACTTGCAAGGGATTGGGAAAGGGCCATTTTCCACATCAAAATGGCACCAATTCCCCCATGGGATTGAGAGTTTGTTTATTTTGAGCAAGATTAGATAGTTTATATTCATGTTCTTCATTTAGTTCTTGTTCTTGATATCTCAAATGAATTTCATGGGGAATGCTTTTTCTAACTTGCATATGGGACTAATTGTGTGTTTGTTCTTTGTGTTTGTGCAGGTCTAGGATCACCATTCACAACTCTAAGATTTCTTAATGAAGGCTTGTGACCTGACCATGCCTCTATATGTGTCTTATCAACAAGAGTTGATGTAAGAGACCTATTAATTAAGTAACAAGAAGTGGAAAAAACTTCAGCCCAAAACCTTTGTTCTAGACCAGCACCACTCAACATACTCCTAGCCTTCTCCATCAGTGTCATGTTTATTCTCTCTACAAATCCACTTTGTTGTGGAGAATACAAATTTGTCTTTTATCTATGAATACTATAATATTTACAAAATCTATCAAAATCATTAAAGAAAAATTCTCCACCATTATCAATCCTCAAACATTTTATTTTCTTTTTAGTCGACAACTCAACCATTGCTTTAAATTCTTTAAAATGACTAAAAACTTCATATTTACTCTTTAGAAAATATACCCATGTTATTATACTATAATCATCAATAAATGAAACATAATATGTGTATTTTATAATTGAAGGAACATCTACAAGACCAAACACATCAGAATGAACAAGGTCCAATACACCACAAGATTTATGAGAACTCAATTAAAACTAAATGTGGTTTTATTTTTCATAAATGCAATGATCATAGAAATCAAATTCAAGATTACAATCATACAACCCTTCAACAAGGTTTTTATTTTTCAAGGTCCTTAGACTCTTTTCTCTAATGTGGCCAAGTCTCTAGTGTGCAGTAACATAGTTTTCTCTATAGGTAACTTTGATTCAAAAGAAAGAGCACCCTCAAGTACCCAAAATCTATGACCATCTATTGAAGATAAAACCCTCACCTCTTCCATAGACTTTCTTTTCATGAAAGTAAGTATTGCACTCAATAATGTACAATATGCATCAAGCATATACTATATATCATATCTAACACCTCTAGCAGTCACCATAGCATCTCTAACCATCTTGTAGCCTGCATCATAAAATACTACCTACACACCAACATATATTAGTTTTCTCATAGATAATAATTTTTTTGCTAATCTATGGATATACAACACATAATTAATCCTTTTCATTTGACCATCAAGAAACTTGATTCTAACTTTACCACATCCAACAATATTTAAACAAGAATCATCACCCAAGTACACCTTACTTCCATAAAATTCTTTACAAATTCAGAAAACCAATCTCTATTAGAGGTCATATGGAAAGATGCACCTGAGTCAATTAACCATGCATCATTACTTGTATGATTTTCCAAAGTTGTAATGAATGCATCACCATCTTCCTTATTGGGATCAAAATCATAATCAAATCTCTTCTTTTTCTTTTATTCTCCTTTGTAGTCCTTACAAATATATCCAGGATTACTCTAGTTCCAAGAAATAACTTTGGACTTTCCAGGAGATTTGGATCTCCTATTGGACTTGGATTTATCATAATTCTCATTCTTCTTTCCTTTTTCCTTAAAGGTCTTCCACAAAAATTTAGGGACTCCTTGGTACGGATGGATACCTTCTTCCTCATCTCTTCAGAAAGTAAAGAACCCACCACATCTTTAGTCTTCAAGATAACAGAAGTACTCCCAATAGCCATAACAAGAGAATCTCATGAATCAGGCAAAGAATAAAGAAAGATCTAACATCTCTCATCCTCATCCATTTTGACACCAACTGATGTCAATTGAGCCACCAACATATTGAATGATTCCAGGTGATCTGTAATTCATCCACCACCATCCATTCTCAAGGAATATAATTTCTTCCTCAAGAAAATCTTGTTCACTAAATATTTGGCTTGATACATCTCACCAAGCTTCTTCCATAGCTTTTTTGTAGAGGTCTCTTCATGGACATTGATTAAAACAAATTCTACCAAGGACAATTTGATTAGACCCTTGGATTTATGGTCCATAACATCATATTGAGTAGCCAAAGTAGGATCTGCGGTCCTTGAAACATTCTCATCAACAGCATCCCACGAATCTTGATCTATTAACAAATCCTCCATCTTCAACTTCCACATTTCAAAATTATTTCTAGAAAATTTATCCACCTCTATTCTCCCTGATGAACTTTCCATCTGAAAATTCTTGTAACAAGATCACAAAGTATCTTTTGCACAACCTCTCACTCAAATCTAGATTAGTTCAAAAAACACAACAACCCACAACTGAAACCAAAGGTGATCAGGGTTTGATATCACTTGTAAGGAAGTTAAGGTAGTAGAACAACTTCTTACACTAATCTTGAGAGGAGGATAATGCAAAACTTTACATATCCTTACGACAATTATAGAAAATTAAATAGAAATAAGTATAAATATCATGCATACCAAAAGACAGTGATTTATGAGGGAAAAATCCTTTTAGGAGAAAAATCCCACACTCCAAATATTGTCCAATATATTATTTAGAAATCATGAAAATTATAATATACTTACAAAGTAATCCTCTCATAAGAGTATGACCAACCAAATATCCAGAGGCAACACGACCACTATCAAACTCTTAGAATACATCATAATACATAGTTGTAATACAATGCCCTCATAAAATAGGGTTGCTTTCTAGGAAAAGTCAAGAAAAAAAATATTGGTTATTAGATGTTAGACCTAATGATGAATAGTCTAGATTTACAATAATAAACTATATATAAAATTTTGCTTCTGAGGTATGTGGCCCTCAGACCCCCCATCGGGGAGATGATCCCCTCAAACCCCTCATAAGGGCTACCCCCTTGCATCCCCCACACTTACCTATCAATAGTACCTTATATAATTGCAAGGTTGAAACACATTTTCCCAATAAAAAGGAGAAATCCTATGGATAAAAGTTCTAAGGACACGCTGAATGCATAAGGTAGATACAAGTAAAAAGCTAATAGTAAGAGATAAAGGGAAAGTCTAACTAAATATCTAAATCTAAGGGAAGAGCCAAACCTCCTGGTAAGATTAGGTTGATGTGTTACAACCATGATAAGCAAGGAAATATCAAGAAGGAATCTATAAATAAAAATAGCAATGTTGAAGATTCATCTACTAACAAATCTTTTATTGATCTTCAGGCCATAGTTGGTACTAAGGAATAAAAGAAGAATCTTCCGATTGAGATTGATGCCATCCACTAGAACCAAGAAAAGACCATGCAGTGCCTGAGGGTTATCACTGACTACAACAAAGAAATCATGAAGAATACTGCTCTCACCCTTCAGGTCTTTCAGGATGAGTTAAGGAAGAGCTAGGGGAAATGGCTAGCGGAAGGTGTGGATGATGGTCTCACGAAGAAGAAGGGAAAGAAGCTAGACACCTTGGCCCGTGATGTCATGACGGATACCTAGGCCATTCAATAGGGGTCTGTGACTTTCAAAAAGAAGCTCTAATTCCTGGAGCAGGAGGGTGATCCCACAATACTAGTTTACAATTTTTGGCCAAACTGGACACTAAATTGATTTTTTCTAACTTTAAATCTTCACTTTCGGGCACCTATAGCGGCTGAACCATGAAGAATTTGAAGATGATGCAAACTAGTGATTTGTGGCATTTTGTCTATAGATTCTAAATATTATTTTTTTAATTTTTTTTGGAATCAAAATGCACTTCTTTTCCATCTCCTTCAAAAACTAGTTTTTATCAATAAACACCATTTTTAAGGAGTGGTGCTCACTGTATACAACATAACCTTTTTTCTATGAAGGATAAAATTTTATTTTTTTGAATTTAGATTTCTAACTAAAATATCTAACTAGTTCATTTGGTTTTATAGTTTTTTATTGAATATTTTTTCCTTAATAAAGTTTCGAAGTTAAACCAATTACAATTCAAACATAGGAAAACTGTATACAACACAACTTTTTTTGTATGTATCAAATTCAATTTTTTTTTTACTGAATCAAAGATATCAATACCTAGCTTGAACATATTTTTCAAAATTTTATTTTGATAATATGTTATTTTTCCATGTGTGCAAAACAGAGAGCTTGATTTTCAGTGAAAACCCTATGTTTAATAAACTAAAAAGGAAAATACATAATAAAACCAAAACATATTAAAATTATATTTGATGCATAGCTCGTTCCAAGGAATACCATCATCCAGTTGGGTCTATGAATTCTCCTCCATTTTTATCCTCAACTTGAGCTTTGAAGGGAAAAAATTTGTAGAAATTTGGTGCCAGAGGGGGAGAAGGGGGGGAGAAGGGGGAAAAGGGGAGTTCAAATGAACCCAGGTTTGAGCGAACCCCCTCTTTTCCATTGTCTTTGTCATTAAAAAATGAAAAAAAAAAAAAGTGAGTCCCTTCATTTAATATGGTTCGCTTGAACTGGGGTCCATTAGAACCCCTTTTGGGTCCATTCTAACACCCCAGTTCGTGCAAACCCCTAAAAAGCAAAAAAAAAAAAAAATAGGAGTGTTTTTGCAATTTTCCTTCCTCACTAGAATTGTACACTAGTTTTGTGGGTTTACCCAGGAATTTGAAATGCAATCATTGGTCTCAATCTTCTAGGAGACCTGTACCTATGTTTGTTGATTTGTGCTAGTCCTAGCTCTATGGATTTCTTTTTATTTATATTACTGTTGGTCAAACTATTTAAGTTGTAGTTTTTGTTTGCTTTTTAAGTTTTCTCACTGCTCCTGAGTTCCTGGTTTACCTCTATGGCTATTTTGTAATGGGTATTGTCCCTTCCAATTTTAATCTAATCAAAACAAATCTTCTATTGATGAAGCTACTAATTCTTTCTTTATTTTAGCTAACATGTCTACTAACTAATCTAGCTTGATAGATTTGGGTGCATCCTACCATATGAATCCCCACAAGGAGTGGTTTTTGGTGTATAGATAAAATGATGGCAGGGAATTTTTCCTTAGGGATAATAACACTCATAATAATGTGTGTTAAGGAGAGGTAAAACTAATAGTCAATGATGGATGAGTGAAAAATATAACAAATATATTTCATATCTTACGTTTAGTAATAAATGTATTTCCTTTTCAAAAATAAATAATTATGGGGTGCATCTAATGGTTGAAAATAATAGTTTCAATTTAGCCATAGGAAATTATGTGTTGACTAGGGGCACATAGTATGGATCCTTGGTTAGGCTAGAAGCATCAATATTTTATAACTTTGTGAATGTAAATAAAAACTTTGATTCTTGTAAATTATGGCTTTATATATTGTTCACATAGGTGAGGAGGGTCTTAAAACCCTTATTAATAAAAATATAATTTATTGTTTATCTAGGTACATTGGTTTTATTAAGGCAAGTTGGGTTTTGATAAGGCATAAACCCTATTATAAAAGAATAGAAAAGATAATAAACCAATACAACTAGGTTTCCCAAAAGGAAGCCAAACTCAAGATAAAACAACACTTGAAACAATTTTTTTCCCCTTCACAATATTATTCAAAGAGTGTGAATGAGAAACCATTTTGGGAAGATCTTTCTTTTATATTTAAATAATTGTCCATACAAATTTATCTTCCAAACTAGAATACATAGGAGAAGAGGGAGTGGATACCCCCTTAAAGGCCTCATCTAAATTTTTTATACAATCTAAAGAACATCATAGATCTATTAATCAACCAATAATTGTATCATAGTTAATCAAAATGTGGTCTGAAGCAAAAGTTAAAATAAGTTGTAGAGCTTCAACAACATTACAAATGGATCAAAAGGGACTTCACAAGACCAAAAGGGGGTAGTAATAGGAATGGAGGAGAGAAGCTTTGAATCCTCAAAATCAAAAATTGAATCATCACATAATACGTTGTAAGATGGTGGGGAAGTGCATTCACCATACAAGAAGAGGAAGAAAACTTGTGAGAACCATGATGACAAGAAAAAGCCAAGAGCCTAATAGCAAAGAAATATCTAGAATGAAAGGGGATGCCCTTGTAATCAATCAAATGAGTCCAAATCTGGTTAGATGCCTATAAAATAGCCTCACCTAAAAAATATTTTGGAAATTCAACATCCACCAAGACATGAGAAAAGGATGTGTTAGAAAAAATGTGTACATTTGTTGTGTCCACCTTCAAGAATCTATCTAAATCATTTCCAATTGCCTCATAATTATATTTACACCAAAATTATAAGGGAAGATAAGGCAATCTCACCCAAATAGGAGTAACATCAATAGAATCATTTAGGGGTGTTAAGGAGCAATACCAAGGATGAATAAAGAGAGGATGAAAATCCCACATACAATCTCCAGAAACTAACATAGCCTCTCTATCATCAATAGAATCAAAATAAACCACAAAAGATCCTCTAGCACAATGGTAGATCTCCATCTTACCTCAACCAAAGGAATCCAATACTCAAAAATATATCAATACAAGTTAGAGAGCTTAATGTTCTTGAAAGAAAATTTTAATAAAGAACAATAAAATTATCTTATTGCATATAGCCCATGTAATTTCCATTATATTTGCATTATCATGTACTAAAATGAACTTGGGTCTATAAAAGAAGTTTTTTTTCAAAGAGGCATGAGTTTTGTTTGGATGCCATGAAATATTAAATAAAGTATTCTAAAAATGTGAAACTTGGAACCTAGTTGAGTTATCCAAAGGGATGAATCACGTTGTTTACAAGTGGGTACTCAAAAAAAATGTAGAGCATAGGGTGAGTTGGAGTGGTACAATGCTTTTTTTAGTGACTATTACTCTTAAGGTAAGGAAGAGAATTTTGGTGAGATATTCTCTCCTTTTGCTAAGTTAACCTTCATTAAATTTATTTTATCTACTATTTCCACTTATCATTTAGAGGTAGAGAAAATAGATGTTAAAACCATATTTCCACATAGGGATATTGAAGAGGATACTTATATGAAATAAATTGACAATTTTGTTCTAAAGGAAAAGGGGAATTTATTTTGTAGGTTAAATTTATCCTTGTATAGGTTGCAATAGCCTCTGTGTATGTGGCATTAAAAATCTGATTCTTTTATATTGGAACTTAGTTTTGTTAGAATTGAAGGAGATTACTATTATATTTGAAATTATATGATGATCAATCACTAATCATTGGCTTACATGTGGATGATATGTTATTTATTGTGAATGATAAGGGGATGATTAGGTATATTAAAAATTAGTTATTTGGTGCTTTTCATATGAAAATTTTAGGAGCTAGTGAGTATATTTTTGGTGTGGAAATTTGTAGGGATTGAGCTAATAGAAATTTTTGGCTAAATCAAAAGAAGTATGTTGGAACTATTTTATAGTATTTTATAATGTAGGATTATAAGCCAGTAAGTATTCCCTTACCAGTTGGCACTAGAATTTCTTAAGAATAGTTTTTTAAATCAAACAATGATCTTGAAGAGACGTGGAAGGTTTTTTATGCTAGTTTTTTTGGAAACCTTGTGTATGCTATAGTCTATATAAGAAAATATATTGCTAAAGTAGTGAAAGTTTTGAGAATTTGTATGTTTAACCTCAAGTAGTAAAGGGAATTGGACTTAAGTGAAAATTTCTTTCAGATATTTTTGAGGGACTTATAACCATTACATTTATTATTATGGGACTAATATTTGAGTAAATTTGATAGAATTATAGGGATTTTGATTCAAATTAGTTTGGGGGTCTAGACTATAGAAGGTCCATGAATGACTTTATATTTTCTTTGGTTTGTGTTGCAATGAGTTGGATGAGAAAGTGACAACCTATAGTTGAATTATCCACTACATAAGTAGAGTGAATGGCTACTATGCATGCATGTAAAGAGGTATTGTAGTCAAGTTATAACCCGCCCACATATAGAGAATTGTAGTCATTATTAGGGTGTTTTCTTATTCAAAAATGTAACCAAAAATAGAGATCTATAAAAAGAAAGAATATCAATAATATGTTTCATCCCCATAATTATATCAAATAAATTATTTTAATTCAAATAAATGGTTTGCATTATATATAATTTTATATAATAAACTTGTATCTAGTTTATCACAATTGTATTAAAGATAATATAGATCTTTAATTAAAATGATAATTCATCTTCCGCTATGAAAATTCTTGTATTTAATAAATTTTCACTTGTAATATTCCATAAATTGGACATTATAGTGGTGGTAACATAATGTAATAGTAAATATATAAGGTTAATATTTATATAAAAGATATATAAATAATATAACTATAAAAGTGGTCATCTAGGCTATATGGTGACAATTTGGGTATAATTTAATATGAAAGGTGTATTAGAGTGATGTTTAAATATGGTATTTGGGGATAGAAATCAAATTCAGAGTATTATTTAGTGCCATGTGTATAGGGGGTGTCCAAAACCACTTTTTGGTCAAATAACATTTAATGTGAGCACATTATAATGCTCTAGTGTTATCACTTGGTAGTGACAAATCCTAGGCTTGATCACTATCAGGTCCTAACATGGTTTCATTTTATGATCCATAAGAATTAAAAAAGACTCAAAAAATGTGAGCGTGTTATAATTTTCTCAAGTTTTGCAAGCCTTTTTTATTTTTACGACTCACAAAATGTGAGCATGTTATAACTTGATTTAGAAACTACCAACCCTTAGGGGTTGGATTTTCCTTGGGCATCCAACCCAAGGAGTTGGACTTGCATATCAACACCCAAAAATATGTTTTTTTAATATAGAAAAATAACTAAATATCGAGTGTGCTCTCCATCAAGTTTGCACATTTTTTAATCTTGATCTTAAAAAATTCCACAATAATGTAAAGCTCTCTCTTACCTTTCTAACCATTTTATTTTTTTTATTTTGAATATGCTAAGGTTTTGATCTTCAATTCATTTTTCTTATGCCTTCATTTTTTTAGTATTTTTGTTTCATATTTTATACATTCATCCAAATTAAAAAAAATTATATATTTTTACGTTATAGACTCTATTCTATATATATTTAAAAATAATTTTCAATTAATTTTCAACAAATCAAGAGAAAGCATGCTCAACTTTTCATTTTTCAAGATGGATCCAGCTTGAAAAATAGTGAAAAACCATATATTCATTAAAAGAAGAAAAACATCAGGCAGAAACTACATGATGTTAGCTAATTTTATGTCGAATTGATTTGTGAAATAATTTTAAGAAAATAGTAGCTTAGAAACTATATTGTGATGCTATGTTATATTTTTTTGACAAAAATAGGAGCAATTTGTGTGCTCCAACATGGCCTTCTATAGATTCATTTGACGCAAGCTCACTAATGGTGTCAATTATTGAAGCAATGGGCTATGTAGCAAGCAAGAGTCCTACATGCATAAAACTATCTATATATCATTTGAGTGTAACTCCCTTAGGACGTTGGCAAAGATGTTACAAAATTAATTAGTACATGCAAGCAAAATAGAAAATTAAACTAAAATAGAAATAAAATGTGTTTTATAAATGAAATTGTTGAATCCTAAACCATTCTCATTGGTGCCAAATCCATTGACAAATGAAGTGAAAACATGTGAATTATGAGACAATGATAGAATCCTTGAATAAAGAAAAATTGCAATCACACATACATAATAATCGTTGAAAGATCAACAATATCCCACGTGCAATAAAGAGAGATCATTACAAAACATAGTTTACAATAAAATATAGTGCTGCTAAAACATAATCAACTTTTCACTACACTAGGCCAACAAATGTGACAAGAAAGGGTCCACAATTAGGTTCAAGCACCCCTTGAAATATTACATATTGACATGGAGACATATGATCATGCAACTATCTATCTCAACTACACCTTTCTACATCCCATACAAAGAATACTATTCCCTTACAATGTTGTACATATAACAGTTGATCCCTTTGAATAAACTATTAGCAACTAAGACAAGAAAATTGGCTTAGATACCAACCATTATTACATCTGTTTGTTAGTATTTATAACATTCTATTAGAATGTATTATGCTTGTCTCATCGAGGTTTCCAAGGATCACGTGCAAATCAATGCAAGACACATACAAAGTACACAAATATACATCACAATCAGCCTTAGATCTACAACTAGACAACACGGAACATTTGAACCATCTTTCGTGCACTCAAAGAGTAGCTACATATCTATTTGTAGACTTGCAACAACTAGGGCTTGCATAAATGGTGTTCAGAATGACCATGCCCATTTCATCTTCACATAGCTTTGTAATTAGATCCACGCCTTTGAGGCATCGAATGACATTTTCGCAAGACTTGAGGGATTGAATAGCTTCATCGCAATCAAATCCGGGCATGAATGGTGTATCAGGAAGTGTATGGAGGCAGGTGGAACTTGATCTTCGAACAGTGGGTGTCCAAAGATTGTAATCCCTAAGTGATGTGTGAGTGCCAAAGAGGACCGAGGAATCAAGGGTTAAGTGCAAAGATATCAATTGAATAGGAAAGCAAAGGTCTGCTGGCCCGAAGAGGTGGAATAATGGGACATCGGGGATCAAGATCCTCACTTATGACTTTGCAAGAGGGATACAGGTATGAAGAATCCTGAAGGTTTGCAAAGGTGAAGCTTGATGGTACAAAAGATGCAGAGAGAAAATTTGTTGATAAGAGAAAAGTCTAAAAGCCCGTTTGAGAGCTTATATTGAGATGGGTAAGAGCTTCAAGACGATCACTACCAGCTTACCTTGGAAGTAAGAAAACTTGCTAAGTCTTATCGCATTTGAGGTTCAATATTGTGGGATACTTCATCCAAGTTGGAGAGAGGGATGAAGAAGTCCCAAACACTTTAAAGGGTGTGCAAAGAGAGAGAATGAAGCGACTGTTGGGGACGTGGAAAGGGACTAATTTCGGTTACAGAAATGATTGATCATCCGTTCCCTAGTACCTGTCACACTCCTAGTTCCGGTTAAACAAACCAATGGCTTCTTTCCAAAAGTTTTACGAAACAAAACGACAGTAATTTCAATTTTCACAGGATAAGATTCCACATGCAACCTCCCAAACTGCTTATAGGCTTCGTTCCCTGCGTGTGGAAGCCACGCGCTGTAAAGCATATCTGATTTGATTTCCGGTGCTCCATCATTCAAAACCTGCTAGTGTTTTCTGTACCACACTCAATACTCGATCTTCTGATCGTTGTGAGTTCCTTGTGTCGGAACTGTCCAATCCAAGACCCTGCAACCCAATCTCTGTCACGCTAGCGGGAATTAAAGTGCCTCACTAATTTATCCATCATCCCGTACACACGCCCAAAACAAAACAAAAAAGATACAGTGCTAAGTATTGACGCTATTTAACTGCACTAACACTGGGCCATTGAATGTATGCTAAAAATTTGAATATGGCAGCCACGAAGTCCTCTCGGTCCCTGTGAAGGTTTCGCTTCACAAAACAAAGCAGCAGCAGTCACCGCGACTACAGCAACTGTAAGTGCACCTTCACCGTCTGACATAGCGCTGATAGACATGTACAAGGACGTGGACAAAGACATTATCTAGAATCTATCATCAAAGGACCGTAACAACAAACTTCAATAGTCGATGAAGAATCAACCAGACCAGTGTTGAAATAGATAAATACCAGAACAAAAATCATCACAAAATTACTAGCAATAGGAACAACAAACCAATAATTTAAATGGAAGTATATATTATCTTCAATAGTGTAGTGTAGAAAATTGTATACTTCTACAATTTCACACTATCTTTGAGTCCCTTAATTTATTGGATTTAATTAAGCTTCTAAGTTGTCAAATTATGCATTCCGAAGCTTTATTATTACCGTTTTCTGAAAGAGGAACCAACATTAAATAAATGCACTTAATATTTAAATTGTCGTGGATCATGTGTGTCCTGGAGATATAGGCCAAGACCCATTCGTCTATGAGCAAATGGGTCCTCTTTACGAACCAAGACCTAAATTAAAATATGTTTTTGACAGTATTTTAATGATTAAAATTCAAATTGTGTCGGCTTTTGGAATCTATTTTTTGGGAAATTGGATAAACACATATAAATACATAATCATTTGATCATTTGAAATATAACACGAGAGAACGCACTTTATGAAGCAATCCTATAGAGCAAATATTATTGTCAAGAGCATTCAAGAGCAGCATGATCAGTCATTTGTAGCAACAATCAAGATCCTAACATCATGTCAAAGTTTATGTGTGTTCATGTTGTCTTGTGAAGGCTAACAAGTGTTGTAGGTCTTCATGTATTCAAGCATTCAAGCAAATCAAGCAAGCAAAATCCAATTCCCTTGAAGTGATGTGTATGTCTTTAGTCCTTCAAGGAAGATATTGAAGGGTGGTGAATTACAACAAATTGTTCAGTCGTCATTTCCTTCCTTTCCATTAAGGTTTTTATCATTGACATTGTCATTGTGAAAGTGGAAACACTATTCATAGAGTTTGACTGAGGAAAACCCCTATACGACACAAGCATTTTTCCCTCTTTGTGTATGTGTAGGTTACAGGTTGAAGAGATCTTGAAGAGCAATTCTGCATTGTTGCATTTATTGTCATCAACCTTGTCAAGACACGGAAACTAAGTTCCATAATTCATTTATGACATTCTAACAAATTTTTAGGTGGAAAATAGCATCTCAGATCTAGCACCAAAGGATTGTAAAAAGTATTTTTGGAAGCCCTGACAAAGACCTATTTGAAATCAACTTTTGGTGATAGGTACATGCCCTCTGATATCTCTCAAATCTACCTACAAAGTGTTTTTACAATCTGATTATCTTTAGAAATTTGCATTTTATATATTAGGTCATATAGTTTCCTTAGTTGAATCATTTTAAATCATTCTTAATCATCCTAAAACCCTAAAGAATCCACCAAACCAAGTCTAATTGAGGTTGAAAGTTAGTCTCTTAGCTTTGTGGTTGGTATTCTAATGAGATTTGGGAAGAGGCCCCTTGAATCCTAGGTTCTTTACACTTAGGACAGGTAGGACCCCTTTTCCCATACATTTCAAGTTGTATACATACAAAAAGCATTAATCACAAGAGAACCAGCAAAATGCCCACATTCGAGACAAAAATCAAAAACAGACATAACATGGCCTAGAAAGACCCAACAACACCCCAAATCAGGATGAACTTAAAACGATTATATTTACTTGAATAGGAGGAAAATTACCATGGACCCCACCTCATATGCCAACTTTATGGGTTGTATTACTAAGTTTTGGGAAAATAAGAGATGGTAAGGAAAATTACCTTAGCCTCATCGAACCCTCACAAGCATCTAGACATTTCTTGGATTTATCCAACTTAGGAGGCAACATAACCTCGACTAAGTCCTCTAAATTCTTAATCATAGAAAACTAGAATAGCATCAATTGACAACCTCATACCTTAAGACCCTTGGTGATTTCCTTGAAATAACCCACTACATATGCACCCATTACCACTTAATATCATGAAGGTGGTCTAGGCTACAATAGAAATAAACCTTGTGTTGGTGTCAAACATCTTTAATATCATATGAAGAAGCTATGAGCTAGCCGCCATTGATAGCATAGATGCAACTTAATAACTATTTCATATCAAAAATGTTTATGTTACCCCTAGTGTGGCCTAGATCTAGCAATAGGTTGGTCATGACTGTAACAATCCTCATACATGGTTTTGTACCAAACTTTTTAGCCATCTCCCAAATCCTCAACTCCAAATTTTTTAATTTCTTTCTTGAGAAAGGAGACAAAATCATTGATCACTACCTCACCCGTGACACTAGGCTATCATTGTTTCATGTTCCCCAAACCAACCAACCCCTTCTCCTTTTCCTTGATAGAGGGCTTCAGAATGTGTCACTTGCCACACCTAACACCTTTGCTCCAAGGATGATGCCATTACTTTAGATGAATTGAAAAATACCTTAATGGAATACCAAAGCAACAACCACACCAATAGATAATCTATAAACCATGCATAAAGTTTTCCATTGCCTCAAGAAATTAAATATGGGCATTCATATCACAATTACTAGCATTCCCATGCCATGCTTAGTAATTTGATAATCTTCTTGAGTGCAATATCAATCTATTAAGACTTCTCTCCCATTATCACATTATATTTTATCAAAACTAACTGTATAGTTTTAAGTCAATTTTAATAGATCCATATTTCATGAGTAATGATTATGAATGTTAAGTTAATCACTCATACTTATAATAGACAAGTTTTGTAATCCACATTACTCATAAAATGTGGGCCTATAAATATTGACTCAAAAACTATGCAATTAAGATATCATGTATTTTTGTCAATTGTCTTATTTAAGTTGCCATCAAATTGACAAAAAACATTGCAGATGGAAATAGAATCTTCCCACCTAGTTGGAAAATTAATATTGATAAGTGAGATTTTGGAAGCTTTTACCATTAAATGGCAGTTGGTTTACAATTAAATGGTAGCTAAAACTTGGTTTTGATGACTCAACGTGGTTTGCAACATGAGACTTGTTTTAGCCTCAAATCTCACACTATATGTAGTCTATCAGCTAAAAATTTACATTTTTACTTTAAAAATTATTTTATTTATAAATTCTTATAAATTTTAATATTAAAATCATTATTATCATTTTAATACATTAAATTATTTTTATTTTTATTATTTACTACACGGAAAGCATTCCCTATATGAACATTACTAGTTGACTTTAATGATCGACGATTGAGAATGTGGCAGAATGATGGTTGACCTTTGAAAAAGAATTGTTTGATGAACCCAATAAAAAATAAATAAATAAATATTTTTAAAAAATAAAACACTTTATACAAAGAAAGAAAGCAAAGAATTGAATATTTTTTCTACATTTTCACAAGAAAATAGGTCAAAAACAAAAAAAAACAAAGAAAGAAAGCAAATAATTAGATATTGCTTCTAATTTTCCACATATATGCAAAGTGCATAAAATATATTATTATTATATATAATATTTTATATAATATAAGTTGTTATAATTTATATTTTCTACTGTTTTTCAAAAATATATATATTTTTATGGTATTTTTTATTTTGGATTATAAAATATAATTTTTTAGAATATTCTTAATTTAATATTATGAAATAAAATTACATTTTATATATTTAAATAGTTTTAGTATAATATTATAATATTTATATATTGTATATTTAATATTTATTTACACTATGAGTTATTAAATATAAATATCATATAAATTTTTACATATATTATTAATTAAAATATGACATATATATTATAAGTTTAATAGTTATCTATATTTATTTTTTAATTAATAATTTCTATTATTTTTCTAAAAAAAAATTATTTTTATTTTTATTTTTTATTTTATTTTAGATAATAAAATATAATTTTCTAGAACATTTTTTAATTTAATATTATGAAATAAAATTACATTTTAATATTTCACTATTTTTAGCATAATATTATAATATTTAGATATCATATATTTAATATTTATATACACTATACATTATTAAATATAAATATATTTAACTTTTTACATATATTATAATTTTAATATTTATCTATATTTATTTTTTCAATATCTATAATATTTTTTTAAAATGATTAAAATATTAATTATATTAGAAGTTTAATATTTATCTATATTTATTTTTAAAATATATTGTATTTATTCAAAAATATATTCAATTTATATTTATTATTACATATAATATGAAATATGATGCATATTATTAAATATAAATATTATATACATACACTCTCTTTTCCTCCCACAGTATCTCTATCTTTTGACATCTACCCCCTCTACTACTTTTCTTTATCATCTCTTGTATCTCTCTCTTGCCCCTTCTATATATTCCTCTCTCTACCTCTCTCTCTATATCACTTCTTATATCATTATCTTTCTCTCTTTATCTCCCCCTCTCTCATCATCTCCCTCTTTCTATATCTATTTCTCCCTCTCCCTCGTTCTCTCTCCTTCCATCGCTCCCTCTCTATATGTTTATCTTTCTCACACTACCTTCTATATTTCTCGAGTTTTATCTATTTCTATCCCTATCTCTCTCATTCTCCTTATCACTCCCTCTTTCTATTTCTCTCTACTTCTCTCATCTTTATATTTCTCTCCCCCCTCTCCCTCCCTCTCTATCTATTTATAAATATATATCTCCCTCGCTATATCTCTCCATCTCTCTCTCATATACACACACTCCCTCTTTCTCCTTCCCTACCTCTATCTCTATCTCTCTATCTTTTTGCATATCTTTACCTCTCTCTATTACTTATCTCTATCACCTTCTTTCTCTCTCACTCTTGACCCCTATATCTCTATCTCCCTATCTCTCCCTCTCTATATGTATCTCATTATGTCTACCTCTATCTCTTTCTATCTCTCTCTATCTCTTTCTATCTATATCTCTCTACATCTATCTCCATATCTCTCTCTATACATCTACATCCTTTCCCTCTCTCCCCCTTATTCTCTCTATCTTATTCACTCCATCTCTTCACTCTATATCTTTATCTTTATTTCTCACTCGATCTCCCTCTCACTCATCTCTTTATCTCTTTCTATCCATATCCTTCTTTATGTATCCCTATCTATCTTTCTCCTTATCTCTTTATCTCTTTTTCTATCCCTCTCTATCTCTCTATATCACCCTTTATATATATCTCTCCCTCTCTACATATATCTCCATCTTCCCCATCTTCTCTCTCTCCCTCCTCTACCTATCTCTCCCTCTTCCTCTTCCTCTTTATCTATTTATCTCTTCCTCTCTATCGATCCCTCTACCTCTCCCCCTCTATCTCCCTATCTTTCTCTATCTTTATTTCTCCCTCTAAATCTCTCCCTATACCTCTATCTATTTGTCTCCCTCTTCCTCTCTCATTTTATATTAATCTCTATCTCTATATATTTGTCTCACTCTATATTCCTCTCTCCCCCTCCATCTCTATAAATGGCTCCCTCTCTCTACCCATCCATCTCTCTCCCTATCTCTCCCCCCTCCCTCTTCATAGACCTTCATTCTCTTCTTGATTCAGAGGTTTTCTTTCACTCATTTTTAGAGATCTTTATTGCACAAACAATATCATTCTTTGAATGGTCAACCAATTGAATTCATGTAATACACAAATCTATACAAAAAATAAGATTAAATTTTCCCTAATTGGCATTCCACTCCTCTTCGACGTACCCATTGCACACCAAGGTGCAATTGCTAGTTTAGTTTTATTTAAAAATTATATTTATTTACTTAAAAATTATTTTATTTTACATCAGAATTATTTAAAAATTAATTTATCCTATTTTATTTTATTCTATCATAATTTTATTATTTTACAATCAACCTTCATTTAAATATGCCTTCCCATGAACTTCACTTTTCGTCTTACGATCTCCCATCCATTTCATCCTTTTATGTTTTTCTATTTACTTTTGTAACATTTACTCTTTTATATTATTATGAATCTAAAATGTCAATTGGCCAAAAAATAAAATTAACAATAATAAATGGAACAACTTAAAGAAACCAATACAATGCTTTCATACTGAAATTGCTAAAATACAAATGATATGAAAAAAAATAAAACCAGATAAAAATGTGAGTTGACACAAATTTTTAGTTTACTTGTTGATTCTTCCACAATGAAATATAATTACTATTAAAATTGTCATTCAATATAATATTTTTTAACAAATAGCAATTTTCTTATAGTATTAAATAAAATGATTTCTTCATACACTTAATCAATTATGGTTTTGATTGGCATTTAAATTAAGAAAAAAATAAAAAAAAATTCTATTTATTTGATCACATGTGTCTTGTTAAAATGTAAATATATCTAATCACAAAGAATCATGTTTCATTTAAGAGACACGCCTTTCCATGTATAATATCTATTTAAGGGTAAAAATTTAGCAATGATCTTTGTGATCAACATTACAACTATTCAACAATGTTTTTTGTGATCAATACCATAATTTTTAAGCTCAACAATTATCTTTCCAATCAACATTATAGTCATTCAACAATGATATTTGTGATCAATAGTATAACTTTTAGGTTCAACAATGCTTTGTGATCAACATTACAACCATTTAGCAATGATCTTTATGATCAACAATACAACTTTTACGTTCAAATTTTATCTTTGTTGAAATTGATCGCAATATTGTTATTGAAATTGATTGTAGAGATCATTGTTAAACTGTGAAGGTTTTGATCGTAAAGATAATTGGTATGCTTCACTTTCTTTTTCAATATACTTATGAAGAATGCCTTACTATAGATAATGATGGACAAAAGTAATCAAGGCTATTCAAAATAAGGATAATTTTTTACACTTTTGAGAAAGAATTGATGTTAAATATTTTTCAAATGTACATGGGTAGCTAATAAACCTATTTATAGGTGGCCCCCACCATTTAGTTAAGTTGTGTGATAAAATAAAGTTTATGGAGGGATGTTAAAATATAAACTATATTTAATCATAAAGTCATTTATCATGTAAAGACACATATTTTCATGTATAATATCTATCTAAGGGTCTTTGGATCCATAGTTTTGAAAAAAAGAGAATTGATAATATCAATTTAAGAACTCCAATTTTCTACATGTCTTTCTTTCTTCCATATGGAGACACTTTTAATTAAAAAAATAATGAAAATTTATGGCTTCTTATTTGATTTGATCTTATTTATTTCTTATATTTATATTTAATTGTGTTAGGTATAACTTTAGTTGGTTCTAAATAGTTGTTTTAATATTTATTAAGTATTTGATGTATATATGTACAAATTTAAGTTATCAGGTTTTTATTTACATGTTTATTTATACAATCATGAGATGAGACTCCTTATTATCATTGTAGAATGTCTCTCAATACAATTATTTTATTTGTATTTACTTAAAAGTTATTTTATTTTATTTTATTTACATAAAAATAATTCTATAATTTTGTTTTTTAAATATATATCGATTGTGTTTGAATTTTTATGTAAATAATCATGACATATTGCTCCCTACAACTATAGAATACCTCTTGATATAATTAATTATTTAAATAAATATTTATTTAAATCCTATAAACTTTTCATGATCAATTATTATAATTTATTATTTTACTATTTCTATTATCATTATCACTTATTTATTTTATTTATTTACTTATTTTCAAAAATATAAATTGATCATTTAAAATATAATTTAAATTTAAAATTTTATTTACTATTATTTAAAATTGCCATTTAACTAATATTATAATTTAATTAACTCAATTATTTTTCTAATCTAGTTATATTTTTGTGTAATTAATGAGATAAAGTTAAGAATTCAAGAATGAGGGTTATGACGACAAGTAAGGTGTTATTCTTTGTGACACCTCAATATTTGAAGGAGTTGATGCTATTGCACAAGGAGAGCATGCTAGCAAGTAGCAAAGAGGGATTCTAAGAATGAGGCAATGGAGACCATGATTTGATAATAGTGCAACAAGTTATTCACTATCTATTGATCATAAAGTATTTACCCCCATAGCTAAACTTTACAAATCAATGAAGAGTAGATGAAACTACCCCATCACATGAACCTAAGGTCTACCAAGGACATTTTAAGAAATAGTCCCAAGCAACACATGAAATAGCATGGGAAGAGAAATAGAGCCAAGAGAAATAGAAAGGGTAATAGTACCCACAAAATCCTATACAATATTATCAATCCTTTTATAGAGACATCAAAAGGGGTAGGATTAGAAGTGTCAATATGAATGTTCTTGAGAGAATTAGTGTTGCAAATATTAATATCTTGAAGCTATTATCAACTAAGGAATGACTTATAGGTAAAGGGACAAAGTTGTGTCACACTTTTATAAAGGAAATGGTCAACACTGATCTAACTTTTAAACTTGAACCGCTAGAAAGTGGCATATATGTTTTGAACTTTGATATTGTGTAAACTAATAAAATGTGTATTTTTTAGTATATATTATGTTTGTAGTTTTTTCACAAAATTAAAAAATTATTTGACTATAGTTTTTTATAAATTAACACTATAATTTAGTTTCTAATTAAATGTTGAAAAATAACATTACATGAGACATCAAGCTTTATATAGTAAATTTTTTATTTTTCCCTTCAATTTTTTCGTGTGTATTTATAATTTGAAACTTTAGGGCATAGATATATTTTTTTCAATTTTAATAAATATATATTTTTAAATAAATATTTAAATGCGTGTATTAAAATACGGTTGCTTCCAATCGACGTCAACTTTTATATTAAAAAATTATCTAAAATAGAAAATAAATTATACTATCTTAATCTAGATTCTTTTATCTAGGGCATCATATTTTTTTATTTTTTTAAATAAGTTTTAGTATTTTTCTTGACATGGTAATCAACCTAATATTTTTGTGTTGATAACCTAATTTTATTAAAAAATAAAAATAAAATATAAATAATAATTGAACTATTAAAATAAATGTATATATGAAAACTACAATTATGGATCTACAAAAGGGTATTTTTACATTTAAAAAAAAATGTTACTTATGAGTAGGAGTTGTTGAAACATTAATTTTTCAAATAATTTCATTTTTTTAGTAAATTGGCCTCGAAGTGGTGCTACATATGCATTTAGCCAATAATTTTAGTTGGAAAAGTTGTGGACATATTTAACTTATCTGGAATGAATCTTACTAGATCATATGTTTGACCAAAATTGAGTTTTAGTTATAAATGCTAAAATTAAGTTGTGCTGATAGGTTGGCTGAAAGTGTGACACAATTTTGTACTTTTACCCTTATCCCAATAAAATTAATTTCAACCATGATAAGGAGAGGGTTTTTTTCCCACTAAATTGAATAAGGAGGGATTTTAAAATCTCCATTATGTCAACCTAGATGCACTCAATAATAGTGACCATTATAGTTGGTTTAGTAGAAGGTGGAATGGGAATCATCTATAAATACTTCTAAAGTAACTTGCAATAGGAATGAGACACTAGGAGAAAATTGTAAAGAGATATTTTAGCTTTTGTGGCTTGAAGTTTCTTTAGAAGATCACATTCCTTTAACATTTTTAGATGGAGGGATAGGAATCAATTGAAGGATGGGAGAAAAATGAGGAAGGGGGAGTTTCATTGTGTTGGTCTATAAATTACATTGAGTATTATATGTTTGGCCTATCACATGAAAGTAAAGAAGAGGAGAGGCCTATTGTATAAAAATTAGGGAAGAAGAAAAAATAATATGAGAGACCAATGGAGGAGAGCCCTTAAGAGAATTCGGAAGACATAAAAGGGTAAGAACTAGCTAATATGGTAGGGGAGAAGCATGAATGTCATGCACAACCACTTGAGAATATTATAATTGGAAGAATAAGTAAATTTTATAGGAGGAATATTTTAATGGCTAATGGTTTGATTGATTGTCTCTTGATGATTAGCATAAATAAATTAGTGATTAGGGCCAATGATTACATGGGTGATAAGCCATTGCATACAACAAGTGTGTTCTTCAATAGAATCAACTAGAACATAACATAAATTGGAAGGAATAGAAAGAATTTTGGTTGAAGAATGGATGATCCTTAAAATAAGTGATTATTATATATAACAATATTCTACATTGGGGTGGAAAGCATGATTACAATCATAAGATATAATAGAAGTGGAAAAGAATAAGAACTAGAATAGAATTGGCTTATGAGATAGAACCAAAATAATTTCTAATAAAAAAGAATAAGGATAAATATGAAATCAAAAAGGAGTTTGTAGTTTTATAAATACATATTTTTAACAAAAATAATAATTTCACCTCAAAATATTAGGGATCCGAAAAGAGATGATCATATTTAGAATAGAAAAATAGAGTATTGAAGCATAAAAAATAGAGAGAAGGAGAGTTCATGTTGAGTTCACAAAAATGAAATAGGAGAACAGTAATCCAATCTGCTTAGTGTAATTAATCTTTAGTTTCCTTCGATGTATGTCTAGTATTCTAAATATAAATAAATTATAAATATTTATTCAATGAAATAAGCAAAATAAACCTAAATAAATACTTGTAAAGTATTATTCCACTCTTTCTAATAGAATACTAATGTGTCCTACTTAAATTAGGTTATTTTACTAGATTTAAGAAATAGATTGTCCTAGCTTTAGCAACTAGCAAAATAAAAAGTGAAATTATGATAAATGAATTGAGTACTAAAAGTAAAAGATTATTATTTTTTGATGCGTAAGTGAGATTTTATTAAAATAAACATAAGTACATCAATGCATGCCCTTTCCATAAGGGATGCAACAAAAAGACAACCCCAAAATGAGCTGTCAAAATAACCCTCAGACACACCCAAAAATAGCAAAGCTAACTTGTTGTAGTCCTTGAGGAGACCAATATTGGAGATTTTTTTTCTTGGCAATCATTGACCCCTTTCGAGGCCAATCTAAGCACCATGTGATGTTTACCTAAGGATTATTTTTTCCACTTCACCTTTTTCCACCCCAACTTTGAAGGAGAAGAAGCCAATGAGTTAGAATCAACTTCTCTAAAGGACTTCTTCCCCCATGAGACCAACATCCAATGGAAGGCTCGAAGATACAAAAAATACATATAAAGAGGTTGTAGCCACAAAAATCAAAAGGGAGGTCAGCCAACATGGTTTCTTTCTATTTGTCCTCGTGAGCTTCAAGACTAAATCCAACCCAGATAACACTGCTTGAGGAGAAATTGAGGTAGTTGGGATTTGAGAGGAGGCACCTGCATGCGATGAATTCTTTCCCTCAGAGCCCACCTTAGTATCCTTATCCTCTAAGGAGGATTTAATCAAATAATATTGAGGAAGGGCATTTGACACCAAGATTTTTGCTCAATTTTTATTATATTTTTAGAACAAGAATTGGCCATATTTTAATTTACGAACACCCTTTGTAATGATGGAATCCTTCAACAAGATGGAGCGAGGGAAGATAAGGGGTCTTCTAATAACCCTAATATTCTTTCGCTTTCTCCAAATCCAGAAATGCTTGATGCTTTAAACAAAGAAAAGGTTAGAGTTAAAAACATTGTAATCTTTCTTGCAGCCATTGACTACAGTAAGCTCCTAGCGATAAATTTTATACATGAATGGTTTAATAATGTCTGGGGCAAGAAATTTGGAATAAAAAAATTATTTTGTAGGATGGTCTAGAAAGGTATTTTCCTGATTTTCTTTCATAGCAAGCCACAGGATCAAACAACCAAAAAAGACACCTTCCACACAAGAGAGCTACAAATAATAATATGCAATATTCCTCAACAAGAAAAAACTAAAAAAATTCAAGAGTTTGAGAGAAGAGAAAATATCAAGAGAGATAATACAATGAGGGTTGAGTGCTATATAGGAGCAACCCTAAATGATAAAGGGATTAGATCATGACAAGTGTCAACATATCATGCAATGAGATAGAATGATCTAATAATAGATCTCTTATTAAAATAGAAAATCACTCCTAAGTTTAGCTTAATTACATGAGAATAAATTATACTAATAATTAATTAAATATTAATTAATTATTATCTAATGCATGATTACTCTAACACCCCCCTTAAGATGAACTTAGGGAGTAGCTAAAAACCCTAAAAAAAGAGAATGCATGATGGGTCTCAGCAAACAAGGCTTGATGAGGTACCCATGTGCAAAAAAAAAATATCTCACAACTAGAGAAAAGGAGAAAACCACATGGGAAAAAATCCTCTCCAAAAGAGAGAAAATCGAATGAAGGACTAAAAAATCCTCCAAATCAAGGTGAAGGAGTAAGAAGCCTCCAACCAAAACAATGCCCAAAAAAGAGGAACATCACTAAAGCACGAAGAAGTTGTATACTACTATAGAATGATGACTGATATAGTGTTGAAATGAATAGCCTCCAGAAATAGGAATGCAAGAGTTTCCATATGGTAAATTCTCAATCTCATTGAAATGCATGGGTAACTAATCATTGATGTACACATTACATCTGAATAGTACATAGGAACAAGAAATAAATACATAGATCACTCCAAAAATTGAAACCAAGGAAGCATTAGCACCAACAGTAGAAACCCCCCAATAATTCTAACAAAGGAGATTCATGACAGGTACACTAAAACTGTGTGAAACCAATAAGTGCATGTAGGAGAAACAACCTAAAAATAAAAGGGTGTGCAAACTAAGGCACACACGCATGAGGCAAGAATCACCAAAATTCATTGTTGTCATGGAAGGGAAACTCACTTGAAAAAGGTGTGATGGAAAACCAAATTCCAACATCAACCCCCCATGGCACTTTATATCATAGTGCAGGTACAAAAGGCACAACAGGATGTGCAAAATCCCCAAAAAGTATACACTAGAATTTCACTTTATATCTCAATGCATCCACAAAAGAGAATGTGCATGAAAAGATGTCTATAATGCCCAAATAGGACAAAACATTGGAAATACATATAAAACAGCCAAAAAAAAGTCATCCACGTAAACAAAAAGTTTTCAGGATCTAAGATGTCCAAGTAATTCACCAGACTGTGAAAACACAAAAAAATGAAAAAAATGTACTTGGAGATAAATCTAGAAAAATTGCATAGATGGTTTTGAAGAGCTCTGGAAGACCATCCCAATGCCACTAGAATCATGAAAAATGAAAAAATGAGTCAAAATTTATGAACTTGGGAGTGAAAACAGCATCTCTAACTTCAACAGGCTATAGAATGCACCAGTAGCAAAAAATGGTGATGAGACCCACACCACTAGAAAGTTCACGAAACCATCTTTTCCCAATTTTGATATTGTATACCCAAGTTATGGCCAAAAGAAAAAAAAAAACTCCTTTTTTAGGGCCAAAGAGGGAAAAGAGGGGTCATTCCCTATGTCTGTACCACTAAAGTTAGCATGAAATCAATAGAATATTCTAGGGAATATTCTTTTGTGCCAAAACATATCAGCCCTCAAAAAAAATATTTTGTCAGAATATTCGTTGTGATTCACCGATAAAAATGACTGTCCGTTGAAAAAAATTGCAATGCCAAAAACAATTTTTGGTTGCCATGAAAATATTTGGACACCTGAAAATGGCCACTGGGAAACATTGCAAAAGGCCAGAATTTTAAAAAAATGGTAGTTTTTTATGCCACCATTGATGATTCTTTTGGTCGTCGAACGACCTACAAAAAGTAGTTGTTGACGGACCTTAGGTCTTCGAGCAGCGGCATACGGGCCCAAAGGCCTACACATGTAGGTACCTATGGGTACCCACATACAATCCACCCTACAATTAATTAAAAATCTACCTTTTTTAACAAATCTTTTGATTTGTAAAAAATCAAAAAAAAAAAAGTTTTAAAAACCAAACATACATTTTTTGCTTTTTTTTTTTTTCAATTTTCATGCACAGGGTCATACAAGGTTGTATTGGCCCCTATGCAAAATAAATTGCCTCAAAAGCTCCTAACACCAACTATAGGAAAATTCATAGTCAAATTTTGTTGAATCGACCTCTTGAATCCAACGATGAGGTCCTTTTTATTACAAAATGCACTTAAAAATTGCCCACCTCCAATAATTGCAAAAAAAGAAATGGAGAATCTATATCCAAAGCTTGTAATCCTTGTTGAAGAAAAGAACACAAAAATTGAGAAGGGGTTCGCTAAATCCACGCTCTAATACCAAGTTTTCAGCCTATAACTATAACCCTTGTTGAAGAAAAAACCCAAAAATGCAAGAATTTGTAACAGATAAATAATTTTGAATCATCGGTAAATGCACTTTTAGGGCACTTAAATGGTCTCCCAAAGCCATTTACGATGGGGTCTTGGCCTTCTCAGGCTCGAGGTGGTTAACTGTTTAAAATGTTCCACCTTATCTGTGGAAGTTTTTGCCTCATCTTCTCTCTAAGGTTGGCAAGGTTATTAGGGTGGAAGAAGTAAAAGTAACTTTGCCTCATTTAGATGCTAGGGTTTTGATTACTCTACTACCTAGTGTGGAAATACCCAAAAGAGTGGAGTTGTTGGACCAAGATTATATTATTAGTTATGAAATTGAAATCCTCAGAGGTATTTAAATGTGTGTTACCTCTGCAGAAGGGAAGGGCACTTTTAGAGAAACTACCCGGTCATAAACAAGAATCTAAACAATAAAAGAACCATGAAAAACCCTAATCTGAACATGACTAAAAATTTTGAAGTCATCCCCAACCAAGTGGAAAATAATTGCACTCTAATTGGGGATGTTGAATTAGTGAGAAGTGGTGACAATGTCCCACCAATAATTGACATTTTATAGGTCACACTCTCCTCTCCTCAAAAGGAATTTGCTTTCCCTGATGAGGTAAGCATGGGTCCCTTAGAAGGTGATGGTACTAATATTGTGGTTGAAGAGATAGGGGTGGACAACCACAAGCCATCCACCCCAAATTTGGGCTTAGTTGATCCTTACCTAAGCAATGAGGTGGTAAGCCAAGATGGTGGCTTGGTGGATGGTATTGTGCCTTCCAAAATCTTACGAGAGGGTGAAACCCCCATCCTACTGACCCCTCTTGATGAGATACCCAAAATGTGGAGGAATTGCAAGAACCTCTCACATTTGGTTTGAAGGCTAACACTGACTTGGATCCCATAAATAAGAATGTAAGGAAAAATTCCCAATAGTTGGTGATGAAAAAAATCCATTAAATAGTGTATTAAGAAACAATCCTAAGGCCTCTGAACCCAAGAAAATATTAATGGGGGAAAAACAAAAAGAAAATATCACTAACAACGAGGCTCCATACTCTGAAGTTTTAGAGAATTTTGAGGATCCTAACCCCCACCAAATAAAGAAATTTGACTCAAAAGTTAAAAGCATAATTAATGAGATAGAAAATAATAATTAAATCCATAGAATCCTAAATAATCACATGGTTGGTTCACCATCCCAACTTTGGACGGAGAATAAAAATGATGAGGAAATCCCTCATACACCATCCAAGGAAATATTGAACCAAAAAATTTCTGCAAATTATGAACTTAGTCTTGAGAAAATGTAGGCTCCTAAGGACTTGAGCATTGAAAGGCAAAAAGTCCCAAAATTCTCACAAGAAGTTTACACAGATTAAAGCAAGACACTAAATTAAGAATAAAATTGAATCTAGATAACCAAAATAACTTATCAGATGCACTGTAAAATGAGGCTTTGAGCAATGTTGAGGCCTCTTCAATTGCTGAAAACAAAGATGGAAGTCATCTTGACCCTGTAGAAAGTACTAGAAAGGAACTACTACTTGGTAATGTTGAAAGGATGCTCCCCCTCCCAATATCAGTTTGCAAAACTCTAGTAGCATAGGAAAGAACAAAAAATTTCCTTTCTAAGAATGGCATCTCAAATAACACAAATTTAAAAAGAAAGAAAAGGACCAGAGAGTCCCCAAACCCTTTCATTAAAAGGAAAAATATTGAAAGAAGTCTTCCTAAATCATTAGGAAACCAATTGATACTTCCTAACAAGCTAATTATATGGATTTTTTTTGTATATCCTAGAATGTTACGGGACTTGAATCCCCAAAAAAAAAACATATAGTGAGGAAGTTCTTAAATCTTAAAAAAATAAGGATGTGGTATTCTTACAAGAATAAAAGTCCACTAAGTTCACTCTTGAAACAAATTTAAACTTCATATGGAAAGACTCGGACCATTTTGTAACAAACCATGAAAAAGGGAAAGAAGGCTCAATCATATTGGTATCCAGGGAATGGGTCAGTCTTGTGGTGGATAGTGGCTCCTCCCCCTGCCAAAGAGTTATTTGGATAATAATTGAGAAAGATGGTTTTAGATTTGGATTATGCTCAATGTATGCCCCTAATATTATATTGGCAGAAGTGAATTCTAGAAATGGATCTATAATATCCCCAATATCCCTTGGATAGTGGGTGGAGACTATAATATGATTGAACATCAAGAGGAAAAATAAAGGAGGCCTAAAAATAGATTGGAAAGGGAATGAACTCTAATTTTGGTCAAAGATGAAAATGAAGCTCAATCTATTAGATCCACTTTATGGTAACAATTTAAAATATAGAAAGGGCATCTAGTATACCTGGTGCAACTCACGGAGAGATAATAGTAGGATCTATTTCAAATTGGATAGATTTTATGTGAATAAAGACTTCTTTAGCTTTGACAAGGATGAAGAGGGGAAATTCATTAAAGTCTACCCCTACACACTGTCTAATCACCACCCCATATTGAAAAAAATCTTATTGAAAAAAGGGCTCCCAGTGTTCTCAAAAGAGAATATATTCAAGCTCAACACTAACCTACTTAGAGATGAATATTGCAATAATGCAATATTTACCCTCAGGGAGATCAATAGGTGGATGCACAAAGATAAGACAATGATAGAAATATGGGAGTTAAATGTGAATGGTTGGAAAATGTTATTCCAAATTGTTGACAAGAAAAGAGATATGGACAATAGACATGCACAATTGCAACTGAACAAAAATCTTCTAAAGGCATAATCTAATCTTCAAAATGATCCACCTAATATTGCACTAATAGAGGAAGTATCCCTAATCAAGGATTCATTAAAGGGGATTCAAACCAAAAGGATAGAAGGCATGAGGGTAAGATCAAAGATGAATTGGTTAAAGAATGGTGATAAAGGAATAAAAAATTTCTTCAGGATGCTAAAAAGCAAAGAAGAAAAAGAAAATATTAAGAAAATTAGACAATGCCATTTTGGACCAAGAGAAAATTAAGGAAGAATTATATAATTTCTATCAAAACTTGCTCGATCTTCAAAAGGAAACTGCAAGGATGCCCTCAAAGCAAGGGATCTATGCAAACAAGTCATCCCAAAAAAAATGAGGATCATGTCAATAGTCTAAACAAGGAAATCACCAAAGATGAAATCAAAATTGCTATCAAATCTCTAAATAATGATAAGTCATTGGGGGAATATGGCCTCCCAATGGAATTTTACAAACAAAATTTGGACTGTATTAGTAAAGATATTATTTAGTTGTATGGAGAAGCAGCCTGAGTAGGGTCCTTGGGAAAGAATATTAACAAAGGCATAAATAACTTACTACCCAAGGAAGTGTTAGAAACCAAGATCATATTTGCAAACCGAAAAGACCTTCCACAAAAGAGAAAATTAGAAAAAGTAGATAGGTTGCAAAAGAATGTGCAACATAATATTATTCGAGAATTCAATAATTACAAGATAATGATTTGCTTTATAAAAGCAAAGATGCATAACCCTAATCTTATCTTGAGCAACAAGATAGCTCAATAAGATAATGATGACAACTAATTAACCTAGGAATTAAATAATTACCTAAGTAAACTTATGTAAATGTGTAATTAAATATTAAATACACCAACACACCCCCATAAGTGCAACTTAGGGAGAAGCAAAATTATTATGCAAAGATGAGTCCCAACAACAAGCCCTGATCAGGTACTCATTTACAAATGCAATGATGAGGTAGAGAAGGAAAACCCGGTGGGACAAAACCCCCCTACAATGAGATGACTACTGCAAAGAAGCACTAGAAGAACACTGTGGAGTAACACTGGAACCGCAATCTGACAAGCAAGGAAAGATACTTTTTTCTACAACTGAAACCAAAATTAGAATCATGATAATGTGACAGCAGACCCGATGCCATGGAACACTGGAAAACTCACAAATTGGAACAACCCTAGAATCTGTGAAGCAACAGTAGATGAAATGATGACATAATCTGGAAGTTGTGTATCTCGATGTCGATGCCAAACTGTGACTGAAACTCTTCCATGGGAAGAAGTACCAAAAATAGACTCTAGAACATTAACCATAAAAGCATGGCCCTCAAACTGAGAAGAATCTAAACTAATGAGGATCAAGAAACATAATCTCCCAACTGAAGAGTGAACTGATGAATCTGATATGTGTCAAGTTATAGCAAAAATGTGGCCAAAAGAAACTAGGAAACCAAATAACCCATACGAGCTGCCAACAAATCAAGATGGATATGGAGATCAAAGTGAAAACTACACTCTAATCAGATTATTATGCAAGAAACCCCCTGAATGGAACTTTATCTCAGTTCATTTATTACAATAACCCAATGATTGTAAAAGGAGAGAATGCTAATGCATGCATAAATAGAAAATAACATGATGTGGTACTGAAATGAAGTGCAAATATTCAGATTTCACTTTTCCAACTGCCAAAACATCCAAGTAATCTCCAAGAGACCCACCAGGACAAATCTGGAATAACAATAAACTTGGGATAGATATAGAAAAAATTTCATGGACAGCAAGATAGAGCTCCTCAATACCTTTCCAACGCCTCAAAGAAGATGAAAATTGAAGATCGTGGCAAAAAGTTATGAGCTCGGAAGCCCAAACTAAACATCTGACTTCAAACAGAAAAAATAGTACATAAACATAAAAATAATAAAAAATTAATGGCACCATTGGAAAGTGCTCAGAACCAGCTTTCCGGCGATATCTCGTTTGCTCGATTTTGATACCGTATGCCCAAGTTAAGACCAAAAAAAAAAAAAATTGCTCCTTTAGGAAAAAATAAGGTCTAAGAGGGGCAAAGAGGGTCGTACGGCTGATGACGTCATGCTGACGTCAATACTTAACGGGAAAAAATTTGATGGCCTAGAGGCCGTCGGGACAAAAAAGCACCCCCCTATCGGAAAAAATTTGACAGTCGTTTGCAACAATACCATTACCGGAATATTCTATTTGAAGGGAATATTCCCTTTAGGTACCGCCGATCTCTACCCTGCAGGTACACCTGAGAAAGTTGTCGTCGGCTTTCTGAGCATCTATCGGAAGTTTGATTGTGGCCGCCCGGTTTTAAAAGGACCGCCAGAGTGTTGGCCACTGGCTGAGATGTGGGAAGCCACCAGCAGTAAGGTGACGTCGCCAAAACTGGGGAGCAGCCATCGCCGGTGAGGGAAGAAGGGTCGCCGAAGAGACCACATGCCACCGAGAAACAAGGTCGTCACCGGGGAGAGGAAAGGAGCCGATGGAGAAGTACAGATGCTGGATGAAGGTACTGTCGCTGCAGTCTGGGAAGGACAGGGCCCGCAGGGACCTGCCATGCGTAGGTACCCTGCAGTACCTTGCAAAACTTCCGACCCCCAAAAAATTTGATTTGGGTTTTTTTAAAAGCCAAAACTTTTCAATAATTTTTTTATTTTTTTTTAAATTATGACAAAAATATGAAAGCCAAAAAAAAATTGAAAAAAATTTACCACATTCTGTAATTTTTTTCAATCTGCGTGCAGACGGT
The DNA here is from genome assembly GCA_007258455.2 of Sequoia sempervirens. NCBI lineage: Eukaryota > Viridiplantae > Streptophyta > Pinopsida > Cupressales > Cupressaceae > Sequoia > Sequoia sempervirens. The sequence goes on from VDFB02379711.1 coordinate 137,158,508, forward strand.
CGTACGGGTCGTACGAACAAAAAAAATTTGCCTCACGAATAGCTGACGCCAAATATAGGCATGTTATATGTCATTTTTCATCTCTCGGATGCTCTAGATCTAATGGTGAGGTTCGATCTACCTGAAAATGCACCAGAGGCTTCGCAACTCCCAGATCTGGCAAATCTTCAAACCCTCATAACTCTGGCATAAAATGTCGGATTCAGGCAAAAAAAAAATCAATCTTGACTTTTTCGACAGCCCTGAACTCGAATATGAGCTCAGATTTCCTCCAACATGCATCGAAATTAACCATGCAAGAGCACCCAAAGAGAAAGACAAACTCAAGGTATGAAACCCTTGAGGAATCCCGAACGAACTCTGCAATGAATCTCTCCAAAAATCTGAGAAGGGGCTGCAAATCAAGGCTCTAATACTATGTTAGAAACCAAGAATATATTTGCAAACCGAAAAGACCTTCCACAGAAGAGAAAATCAGAAAAAGCAGACAGGTTGCAAAAGAATGTGCAACATAATATTATTTGAGAATTCAATAATTACAAGATAATGATTTTCTTTATAAAAGCAAAGATGCATAACCCTAATCTTATCTTGAGCAACAAGATAGCTCAATAAGATAATGATGACAACTAATTAGCCTAGGAATTAAATAATTACCTAAGTAAACTTATGTAAATGTGTAATTAAATATTAATTACACTGGAACATGAAGGGGACAAGACTCTCTTAAAGAACTAGAGGCCCATTACATTTATTAATGTCTCATACAAAATATTGGAAAAAATACTAGCAAATAGGCTAGTGGATATCCTCTGAAGTTTAATAAGCAACACCCAAACAGGCTTCATAAAGGGTAGATATATCTTGGAAAACTTGATAGCCAATTGGGAGGCAATGAATTGGGTCAAACTCTCAAACTAGAAGGTTGTTATGTATCTTCTTTATTTTGAGAAATCTTATAATAGGGTTGAATGGGACTTTGTGCTCCTTGCTTTAGAAGCCTTTGGATTTCCCAAAAATTTATGTCATCTAGTCAGAATTCTCATGAAGGATGTTGTGGCTCATATTAAAGTAAATGGCTCTTTGAATAACGAATTCTCCTTGGAAATATCAATCAGGAAAGGATGCCATCTTGCTCCTTCCCTCTTTTCTATTGCCTCTAATGCAATATTCTACCTACTAAGAGAGAATTGTACCTCTCCCAAAGTCAAAGGCATTACCCTCCCTAACAAGGATGAACTCCTAAACTTGCAGTTTGTAGATGATACAACTCTTTTCCTAAAACTTGAGGAGGAGAATATGGAAGCTTTAATGGTTAAATTAAACATATTAGATACAAATCCTCATGGGCTAAGCTCTCGAGTGCTAAATCTATTATGTTGGGTTGGCATGATGCCTCACCATACTAGTTAGAGAAATTTGAATTTCAATGGGGTGGGCCCTCTAAGAAAGAGGCACAATGGAATCTCATTTGTTGTAAGCCCCTTCCTAAAAGATATGTGGCAATGGATCAAGGTGAAAATAGAAAATAAACTTGATAAATGGGACAATCACTACCTCTCACTAGCTAGGAGGATGCAAGTATGTCAAAAGATCATGCCCTCCTACAACCTATACTAGATTCTTATGTTTGGCTATTCAATAGTTATCAAGTAAATGAAATACAGAAAAAAAATCAAAAATTTCCTTCGGTCAGATGGGAAGGGGAAAAAAAGAAGCACTATGTAAAGTGGGAATGGTGTTGTGTTCATAAGTTAAGAGGGGGATTGGGGTTGAAAGACCTAAAAAAACATGGCTGGCTCTAGCAGTCAAGTGGATTCTGAAGTCTTTAGAGGGAAATGAACCTTGGAAAGTACTCATAAGGAATAGCATTCAACTAGCAGTTCCAAAACAAGCCAAAGCTTGGAAGCTACTCCCATTTAGTAACCTATTAGCTAGAACCTTTCCACTTATTCTTGCAAGGTTTGTGGTCTTCAAAAGCGTGGAAGGATTGGGACCTTATCACTGAAAATATTTGCAATAAAGATATTTTAGACACTAACAATAACATGTTTGTAAATAGATCAATATGGTGGAATCTAAAACACAAAGACAAACCCCTTGCATTAATGCAAGGGTGCTCATCTAAAAGTTGTGCAGCAAAGAGAATAAAGACCTTTAAAGACATTCTTGTTGATGGCCAAATCAAATCTTGGGCCTCTCTGAATAGTGAGTTCAATCTCCCCCCCTCCAACTAGAGAACATAATCCATGCGTAGAGGTGTCTATGAGGTTCTTCAGCTTCCTAAATTCTGCATTGAAAAAATGAATTTTTTTAACATTTCAAGTGGTCTAATGGTCCACCTTACATAAAATTAACTAAAAATAATTTACAATTCCTTAACTACAAATTTTTCTTGTTTGAATCTCTCAATCAAAAATGGAAAAATGTGTTTGTTAAGAATTGGTCTAGTTGCATTGAGCCAAAAAAAGCTTGCTTCAAATGGATTTTAATTCTTCAATAGCTACCTGACAAGATTAACCACTCTGATATTGATTTGTGCAATGCTTGTAGGCAAACTAAAATAGTTAAGCATATATTCTTTGATTGTCTTTTTGCAAAAGAGGTTTGGAACTTATTATGTTTGAATCTAAAAGGTTGGAAAGGTAAAATAAATTGGATATAAATACTACTTGGAAATGTTGATGTTTTAGATAAAGATTGCAACTTATTTTGGCTAATACTTACCAATGAAATTTTATGGAAAATTTGGATTAAAACGAATAAGGAAGAACTGCAGGGTGTTAAGAGATGCTTACTGAGTTTTATAAAAAAGTTATCTTTCACAATGTTTTTGTGCAAGTAACTATAATGATAGAAATATCAAGGCACAAGTTCCTCAAAATGTTAGAAAATGGCATAGTTAGTGTGAACACTGAAGAGATCAGATATAGACACATATGGGCATTTAACAAGGATGAAAGCATCTCCCTACTAAAAGGAATGGAAGAATTGCTAAAGAGTTATAACAAAGAGAATGAGAGAAGAACCAAGAAGTACAATCACAGTACTAGATTTCATATCATTGATGTTTCTGACTTTTCTACTGAAGTTGTTCTAATGAAGATATATTTGTTAAAGACCCCCCACTGGAATGAGAAAAATGGGAATCTTATGCAGAAAGTAGGGTTGAAGGATAGAACATAGTTGTTTATATAGTTCTTTGATACATAGTATAATGATCAATAGTATTTTAGCAAACAATATTTTTTAAAGGATGTAATTTTTTTATCTTTATCTTAGCACTAAATCTTTGAGTAAAAAAATTTGTAAGTTGTTAAACAATTGTAATCAACTGAATTGTGTAATCAATGTGTTAAGTGTTTTTGGTTTATCTTTAATATAAAAATAAAATTTTATATACTTATACCATTATATTGAAGGAAACCTCACAATATAAGTGAATACATGAATAAAATGGAAGTAGGTTGGAGGTAGAAGTTGCTAGAAAAGTGCAAGAAGAACTAGAGCAAGTGTTGGACACCAGAGTTGAGAAAATGCACACCTAGGAGTACAAGGACTATCTATTCAATTGGAAGCACCAAGGAGTTAAGGATGCAATATGGTTGGGAACAATCAAATTTTCCAAATATGACAAGGTATTGGCAGATCAATGAGATAATGAATGAACAAGTGCTTAAGGTCATTTTTTTCTACCTAATATGTTTCATACAAAAGCACCTAAGCACACAAGAAGAATCCTACAATTTTTTAAAGTTTTACATGAAGGATCAAGCATGTAGTGTTGGGATTAAGGTGTCTCAACCTTAGAGTCCTAATATTGATTTATTTAATGTATTATTTTATTTGTTTGCATTATTTAATTTCCTATGGTGTCATGTCATAAATTGGGACCCATCACCTGGGTGGCATCCCTGTTGGAGGTGATTGGATGAAACATAATCATCCCAAGTGGGCATAGGTGTCCCACTTTGGAATCTATGACATATGAAAAATTCTATGATGCATCATAAGGCATCTTCATGCATGGAGAAATTAGTGCCCAAGTTGGGTTATGATAGGTTACATAAGAGAATTAGATATTTTGGTCAGTTATGATTTTCTCTTATAGATTCTATGACATATTTTGTGGCAGATTTTATGGAAAATTTATGACAGATTTTATGATTGTTGTAAGGCATTTGTCATAAGCTATTATGACACATTTTGAGCACCCAATCTTGGAGAGAGAATACTGCATGTTATGATAACTATATGAGGTGTAAGGGAATATCATACAAGTGTACAAATGCATGTCTATGGTGTGGGATATTGTTCCATGTGTATTTGGATGACCATCCTATTTTAGATGCTTCTCTTGGCTTGTATTCTCTATAAAATGTATTCCTTGCATTGTAGAATGTATAGTTTGTTAGCAGGTAACAAAGTGCTACCAGATTCACTCCAAAACAGGTGTTTGTTTTGAAGCACTTGTTGAAGAAGCTTTGTACTTGGAGTTGCATTATAACCTCTATTTTAATTAATGTAGTAGTATTTTTCTTTTGGAGGGTGGGGGTTTTTACCTGAAATGGTTTTCCCCATGTATATTTGGTGTTTTTCATTTATGTGTTCTTGTTGTTCTATCTCATTCTTTTTATGTATTTATCCTTACTATAACTATATAAGGTTTTTGAAGAAAAAATTTATAACTCTCCCCTACTTAGATTAGTGTAGGAAGTTGTTTCTACTCACTCGGCTTCCTTTCAGTTGGTATCAAAGTCTGGCTAGCCTTGATTCCTTTATTGGGTTAGAAGGGTTTTTTGAGCTGGTCTTTGTTTCAATGGTAGTTTTATAGAAGTGTATTTTGTGACCTTGTTACAGGAAAATGATGGTAAGCACTTCCATAAGGATTGAGATGGAAAATTTTAACTGTTGTAATTTCAAGCTTTAGAAGCTCACGATGGAAGATACGCTCGTAGATTGTAAGCTATGGGCTGCTATTTCTAGAACCAAACCATCAAGCATGAAGATTGGGATCTCATGGATCGAAAAGCCAAGGGTTTGATCAAACTATGTTTAGCTAATTTTGTTCTCCTAAATATTCATGAAGAGAAGACCGCTTCTTCTTTGTGGAAAAAATTTGGAGATGTTTATCATGCTAAATCCCTGGTAAAAAATTTATTCCTAAGAAAGAAGATGTATTCTCTAAAGATGGAAAATGGAGGATTTGTGGCAGACCATTTGAATTCTTTTAATATATTGATTTCTCAACTGGGTTCCGTTGGAGACAAGATTGATGAACAAGACCGTTGCATGCTCCTATTGCATTCATTGTCAAACTCATGGGATCACCTAATGATAGCTATTGGAAGCACAACAACCACTTTCAATATGGATGAGGTGGTTGTTCATTGTTATCTGAAGATATGTAGAGAAATTCTTTTGAGTGGCCAAGGAGGCCCTTGTTGCTCATGGCAGACTGAAGGAGAAAGGTAAAAAGGACAAGAAATCAAATTCAAAGTCTCCAGGGAGATCTAAATCTCTGGGGAGATCTAAGTCTTTTGATAAAAGTCCAAGGGAAAATGTTGGAACTGTGACAAAACTGGTCACTTTTAGAAAGATTGCAAGAAGGAGAAGAAAAACAAGTATTTCTCTAATTCTAAATCTAACAAATCATCTCAAGATGAAGCAGAAGCATTTGTTACAGCCTTGGAAACCCATGCATCAGAAGATGTGTGGTTGATAGATTCAGGCGCATCCTTTCACATGACCTCTCATAGAGGTTGGTTTTTGAAGTATGAAGAGTATGATGGTGAAAAGGCATACTTGGGTGATGACTCTCATCTGAAGATCATTGGTTGTGGATGAGTCAAAATCAGATTTCCTTATGGAAGAGTGAAGGGGATTGATGGTGTCTTGTGTATCCCTGGTTTTACATGAAACTTGCTTTATGTAAGTAAATTGAATGATTCGAGAGTGCAAGTTGTTTTCTTTGGTGGAGGATGCAAGATGACAAGAGGATCTATGGTGTTTACTAAGGGTGTTCAAGACACTTTGTACAAGTTGGATGCATCCATAGTACAGTGCAATAGTTCTTCTAATGTACCAAAGAAGAGACCTTTGAATTCTTCATCCTCACCATTAGATCGTGCAGTGAAGAAGTACGTGTTGCAATATTACATCCTTTGTCTTACTACTTTACTACTTTTACCTTGTTGGGTGAAAATGCTTTAAATGAATGTTTTTATGCTTTATGTGATTTGGAATAATAAAGAATAAATGTTGATTTAAGTTAATGTTATGAATGATTGGAATATGAAAATATATGATTCAAGTGAATGTATTGTTTTCACCTAACTACTATTGCAAAGTGTAAATTTGGATGCAGGAATAAAATAAAGCCTCCTGAAGAGAGGGGAAGTATCACTTAGGGAGAAGAATTTGGGACATGGTGACCTCTAATAAAGACCTAAAGTGAGCTTTCATACACATACACACATCTAGTTTGGTCAAGTCGGGATAATAGCTTGGGAAATAGTAAGTTACCTTTAGTCATGCTTGAGGTTTGTTTTTGACGTCTCTATCTAGGAATTTAAGTTTTGAGTCTCTTCTTAATGTGTGAGTTCTTTTTTATGTTTTTCTATTTAATCGATGGGATATATACATATAATGTATATGTATATATGTATGTTTCAATGATAAACTCATACACATGAGTAAATGTGTGCATGAGTATACATAGATAGGCATATCTATGCATGATCATCAACGGATTACCCATATGCATGGTTATATCGATCGGACAAGGTGACATATATATACATATATGTACATTTCGTGTATATATGTCGATTGATACGACTGTCAATATATAAGTTTAAATATCAAGGTGAGGTATATATATATAGTATATGAGTGTATACATATATATTAAAATACATGTATGTATTAACAAAAAGGATACATCGATACATGTATATTAATATATATATGATTATACACATACATATATGTATGCACGCATACAACAATATGTGAAAACAAATAATGTATTATACAAACTTGAGAATTGAGATATATATATAAATATAAATATGTATATATGTATATAATTATGTAAACGTATATAAATATATATATACATATATATTATATATAATCAATATATATATGGTAATTTTTTCCACAGAGCTAAATTATTTAAACAGTGCATAGCATATACAACATGGCTTATACTAAGTATTGTGTTTTCCATATTATCAAATGGAATGGTGCTAAGTAAACAATGCATATATACATTTAAGTGATGCTTAAAACATTTAAAGTGTTGTATTGTGAAATATGGATAGCGTCATATTAAAGCACTTAGTATCCAATGCTAATCAATGTGCAAATATGGCTGCCAAGACTTTGTCAAAAAAAAAACAATAGTAAATGCTCATGTACAGGAAGTAAGTTTACCAAGTCAAATAGAAAACAGTGACCCATGTTATATAGCATGAATGGCATAATGTTGCGCCAATTGAGAATGATATGAATCGATTAGGACTCTATTGTTCAATATGAATTTCCAGTTTGTGAAGCATTTTGAAATATGTGGAACTGGTCAAGTGTGTAGCTGTCTATGTAACTCGACCTGTAGAAGACAATTACCTTGATTATCTAATTATCATACCTATTGTTCATTTGAGTAAGGCGAATCACTCTCCATGGATGTGTATGTGTTTATTGCACAAGGAATATAGCTGCCACCTTTTCTTAACCTTGTTGAGTCGAACCATTTGAGTTGAGAAGTGTCATTCTTGATACCCTATTTATATCCTTTAGGTGTTGATCTTTGTGTATAAATAGAGGATCTATCTACCTCAATAGGGATGCATATTTACATTCTTGCTATGATTTTTTTGAGTTGATATTATTTGTTTTTCTAAGTTGAGTGAGATTTTGTGAGTGGTGAGAGGATTTTGAGAGTAATATTTTGTGGAAAGTGAGAAGATTCATTAAGGGAATTGCATACTGATTTAAGGGAAAGTTGAGATAGGATCCAGTTCAACCAATTGGAGCATTGCATAAACAAGCATGTTGATTTCTACTCTTTTATAACTTTTTATATTAAAAATATTGTGTGACATTGCTTGTCTTGTTTGGAAGATTAGATCAATTGCTTATTAGGGAATTTTTATTTTAGTCTTATGTGAAATTTTTCTTAGTGTAAATATCTATTTTGTTTGAAGTGTTTGTATGTATTCCTAATAAGGAATAGGGGACATAGTGGGGATAAATATTATATTAGGGATATAGCTTATATAGCTAATGGTTAACCCAATTAAGACTTAGAGTTATTTTGAATACTTAGTAGAAGTGTCTTAATTAATATAGAGGTTATAGATTATTCGTGGGGTTAAGGTTACTCCATGGTGTAAGGGAATAGCCTATGCATAGGTTATGAATAGTCAATACAAATCTTGTTGGGAAGGTGGGCGAAGTTTTATGATGTCCACTCTAAACCTTGGGTGATGAATGCTTTGGCCAAAGTAGTGTAAGTTACCATTGTTTACACTCTCATTCATTGTGATCCAAGTTTACATACTAGGTAGAGGAATGTCATATGTGTAGGTTGTATCCATTGTGTGATAGATCTAGATATGTAGGACACAACACCATGCTCGAGAAAGGTCAATTTTTATTATGAGGATACCAAAACAAACTCTTTGTCGAAGGGTAGGGCCATCTATCAGTTTGATAGATGTGTGAGGGGATTGCAGTTAGTCCAAGGTTGGTAAAAAATTGCTTGAGTGATGCTTCTCCTCATTAGTATGAAACCAAGATTTTATGGAGGTCACCTAGACCATTCATACATCTACTACCAACAAACTCTACAGAGTCATGTTTGTGTAATTTGTACCCATTACTATGGAAAGATTGTATAAGAGAAATGTTATCATGTTAACATGTATTATGTAATCTTTACTTTGGAAAAGTTGTAATACTTTGATATAATGCAATGGAAAAGTTTGAAAAGATATTTATTTCAAATGTGCATGCTATCTTTATAGTTTTGTGCAAGAAAAATTTTATTGCTCATATTAATTAGATGCTTAAGTTGTTTACTTAAGGTTAAAGTTAGGAAAGTTATTGCATAGAACAATGGGCATGTTACACATGGTACTAGAGCTACCAAGTTTAGCTCTGGAACATATGTGCTCGCTATTTTTTCACCTCCAAAATTATGAGTCTAATATTTGAAATATTCTTGTGCTAGGATGGTGTGTCTCAAGTTAACTGCAATAAATTTTGTGATTGAAAATGAGCGCTACCTACGGGCCAAGAAGGAAAAAAATCCATTGTTCGTCCCATTGAGGGAACCAACTATGACAATGCCATCTGGCTAAGTGATACCAAGACAATCAGTCATGCTCTATCACAAATTATTCAAGAGAAAATAAGGATGAGAGATGAATCCAATTTCAACAATTTACCATTTGTTTCTCTAGCTAGATCAGACTCATTATCACTTTCCAAGGATATGCCCTCGAAATGTAGTGCCATTCCAATGTTGATATTTATGAACCCTCGAGTAGTACCTTTTACTAAAGTAATTGTTATAGCCTCTAGTGGTGAATCAGAAGGATACGTTCCCTGAAATTATGTATCAAAAGATAAATCTGAGGTTTACTATCCTTTTTGGGATAGAGAAGAGCAAATAAGAGATGAGAAAAATTCTGAGGGGTACACCATATTGAGTTATGTATCTGAGAGTGAATCTAATGGATACTCTCCTCTTGACTATTTAAATATTCAATCCATGTAAAAGAAAGGATATTTAAATCCTTATGAATAAATGAAAGATTATGTTATTATCTAAATTGTGAATGTGAAACTCAATGAAATTTTGTATACATTTATTTTCTCTTTTGAAATGTTTTCTATGCATTTTGTAAACCATGATAGGACCTAATTAAACATGAACCTATAGGTATAACTATACTTAATACAATGGTTAGGACAAGAACTAATCCTAGAGGGAGTCAAGAAGTTGGACAAGGTCCAAATAATATTGAAGCCAAATTAGATCAACTTCTGGAAATCGTAGATGAAACTAATGCAAGGATAGAAAACCTTGAGCAAGAAGTGAGAGGAAAAGAAAGAGTGGAAGAATAAGTCCCACACAACGAAGAAAATTAAGAAGTTCCCAACAATGAGGAAGAAGGGGAAGATTCCAGAAACCACACTAAATCTAGAGATCAAGAAAGTGTTAGGATACAATCAAACTTTGATGGAACCAAGAGAAAGCATATGGCAACTGAATTATCTAGGGATAAGAGAAAGATTACTCCTAAATTCAAAGGAAGCACCAGTGGAGAAGAATGTGAGGCTTGGTTAATTCAAATGGAGAAGTATCTTGAAATAAGAAACTATTCAGAAGTCACCAAATTTGTGTGGGGAGCATTCTAATTAGCTGAAGAGGCCTCTAACTGGTGGATGAATAAGAAGATGGAACTTGAAAACAGTTCCTTAAAGCTAACTTGGGATGATTTTGTTGATATTTTTTGAAAGAGGTGGTTACCCCAACTCTTTTTCAATCAAAATCTCATTGACTTCCAGAATCTTAAGTAAGGAGAAATGTTAGTGAATGAATATTGGGAGAAGTTCACTCATCTCTTGAGGTATGTACCAATGTACCAAAAGGATGAGTGATTTCGAATCAAGAAGTCCATCATGGGACTAAATGGAAAAATAGGTGGAGAGGTGGATGTACATGGTCTAACCACTATGGATCTAGTACATGAGAAGGCACTCAAGCAAGAGAAAAAGATCAAATCCATCTTGATCTACCGAGAGAAGAAGAATCGAAAGAAGTTTGAACGACCTCAACCTAATCAAGCTCCAAAGAAGTTTAATGAGGGGCAAGAATTTCAAAGGAAAAGGGACAAGGTAATATTCAATAATTGGAATGAGTCGATCAAGGATCTTTGAGGAAACAACTACAATGGTGGTAATTCTAATAGGCTAGCAAAAAGAAGAGGATGAGTAAGAGGACGTTTTACATGTGAAGGGGATCATTTTTCTAGTCAACATCCCAACAAGCCATCAAGTTTGCAACCACATGGTAATTCACTTCCTCTTGAACGAGCTACGTTTCAGCAAAAGATCCATGCAGCAATGGACAATCATCTAGCTAAATACCAGATCACCTTGATGGAAACTCCAGGTACTTTGTTTGGTTTTCCTATTTCCATACTCATTGATACTAGAGCCACACAAAAAAATGTTTCACCTAGAGTAGCTAATCCGATTTCTAGGAAGGTTGGTTTTAAGGAAAAATCTTGGGTTGTAGAATATACGAACCAGGAAAGAGCAATGGTGAACCAATGTTTATTTGAAGCAAGGGTTGAACTTCCAAGTTTCTTGACAAAAGTAAACTTGTACATAGCACCCTTAGGATCTTATGATGTCATCTTAGGTATGAATTGGTTATGGAAGCATAGAGCTAAATTGGATTTCCATGCTAAAACCGTAGAATGTCTAGATAATCTAGATAATCCAACGTCTTTTCAAGGAACACCTAGAGAAGTGAAACTATGACAGATATCGGGTGTGAAAATGCATATGTTGAAAAAGAAAGGTTGCCAACTATTTGCAGTTAAAATAGATAAACTAAAAGAATTCAAGGAATTCACTCCTCAAGATAAAGTCATGCATTGTGAGCCACAAGATTCTCAAGGGGTTGAAGAAAGAGAAGTGGTGGAATCTGGAGAAATGGACATGGAGAAGTATCCCATCTTATAGAAATTTGTGGATGTCTTTCCAGAAGGACTACCTGGACTACCTCCCAAAAGAGTATTTGATTTCTCCATCGATCTGGTACTAGGATTGGAACCTATATCTAAAGTACCCTATAGGATGACTACAATAGAATTAATAGAGCTTAAGGCACAATTAGAAGAGTTTTTATCCAAGGGATTGATAAAACCTAGTGTTTCACCCTGAGAAGCACCAGTGATCTTTGTGAAGAAGAAGGATGGTACCCTACACTTGTGTATAGACTATCGGATGCTTAAGAAAGCTACGATAAAGAATAAGTACCCATTTCCACATATTGATGATCTTTTCGATCAGATGTGAGGTGTGGCAGCATTTTCAAAGATTTATCTATGATCTAATTATCACCAAGGATCAAAGATGAAGACAGTTTCAAAGCTACGTTTAGGACTAGATATGGTCATTATGAGTTCACGGTCCTACCCTTTGGACTTACGAATGCACTAGAAGCATTCATGAACCTGATGAACAATTTATTTAGGGATTGTTTGGATAGATTTGTATTAGTGTTCCTTGATGATATATTAATCTATTCCAAGAATGAAGAGGAGCATTGTAAACATTTAGAGATAGTTCTCCAAATGTTAAGAGAGCACAAGCTATATGGAAAACTCTCTAAGTGTACATTCTTTTAGAAGGAAGTACATTTCCTGGGTCATGTAATTTCAGAGAAAGGGATTGTAGTGGATCCAACTAAGATAAAAGTAGTGCTTGAGTGGCCAGTGCCCAAAAGTGTACCAGAGGTTAGAAGTTTTATGGGTTTGGCTAGTTACTATAGGAATTTTGTTGCCAACTTTTCTAGGATAATCTTTCCTATTACTTCATTACAGAGGAAGGGTAAGAATTTTGAGTGGTCAGAAAAGTGTCAAGCAAGATTTGACCTACTCAAGGAGAAGTTGACTATCGCACTAATATTGAAGGTAACTAATCTAGGAGGCAACTTTACTGTCATAACGAATGCATCAAGAGAAGGATTAGGAGGAGTTTTGATATAATAAGGACAAGTCATAGCATATGAATCTAGGAAGCTAAATCCCTATGAACATAATTATGCATCGCATAATTTGGAGTTGTAGTGTTTCATGCATTGCAAATGTGGAGACACTATCTAATTGGAGATCCTTTTGATTTGAAGATCGATCAATGTGGTCTGAATTTTTTATTTACTCAACCCAATCTGAATGTGTGACAAAGGAGGTGTAACTTCAACATCAACTATATCAAAGGAAAAGAGAATCCAGTAACCAACGCCCTGAGTCAAAGAAGGCATATCACCTCAATGGTAACAATTCAAATTGACTTTAAGGGACAAGTGTTGCAAGAATCCTTGGGTGACAAATTTTACAAGCAAGTTAAGCAAGCACTCATGGATAATCCACAAGATGCAAGGTATGAAGGTTTTCATTTGAACCAAATGGATTACTAAGGTTTAAAGGAAGAGTATATGTCCCTAATTTAGAGGAGTTAAGGAACCTGGTGTGGAAAGAAGTTAACAATGCACCATATATGGACATCTTGGTGTGACAAAGATGTTGGCGGATGTGAATCCACTATATTTTTGGAAGGGTATGAAGGGGGATGTTGAAATATTTGTTGCAAGATGCTTAGAGTTCCAAAGAGAAAAATTAGAACATCATCACCCTACAGATCTTTTGTATCTACATGATATACATGAAATTAAGTGGAAAGTCATTAGTATGGACTTTGTGCAAGGTCTACCTATGTCAAGGAATAAGTACAATTCCATTCAAGTGGTGGTGAATAAGTTAACTAAGGTGGTGCATTTTATATCAAGAAATATAACTAATGGAGCTCCTATCATAGATCAAAACTTTATTCAAGAGTTGTTTTGATTGCATGGGATTCCTAAGAAGATCATTTCAGATAGGGATGCTCGTGTGACATCTAGATTTTGGTAGACCTTGTTTTCTTCACTTGGAACTAAGTTAACTATAAGTTCATCTTATCATCCAGAAATAGATGGAAAAATGGAAAGAGTAAATCAAGTGCTTGAAGATCTACTAAGGATGTATTGCATGGATCAGCAATACAAGTGGGAAGATTACATGCCTTTGGTTAATTTTTCATACAACAATTCTTACCATTCAGTAATAAAGATGGCTCCATTCCAAGAATTATTTGGTAGAAAATGTCGAACTCCTATAAGTTGGGATAAGCTAGAGGATAAAATAAGTCTTGGGCCAAAGATGTTATTGAAAATGGAGAAGAAAGCAGGAATTATTAAGAAAAGGCTAGCTGAAGCCAATGATAGGCAAAAAAGCTATGCAAATTCTAAGCGGGTACCAAGAAATTTTGTAGTAGGGGAAAAGGTTTTATTAAGGGTTAAACCTCATAAGAGTTCCATCAAGTTTGGAAATCCATCCAAACTATCTCCACGCTACGTAGGTCCTTTCGAGGTTCTTGAGGAAATAAACGTAATTGCTTATTGAATTGTGGTGCCGCCATCTCTTGCTAGGATGCGCAATGTCTTTCACATCTCATACATTAAAAAGTATATACCATGGGATAACCATGTTATTGATTGGAATGTTGTACAAGTATAGGACCCAAGAGTGGTAACAATCGAGTCTCTCAAGGTGCTCAGAATGTGTAAGCTTCACTTACGTAATAGAGAGGTTCTATAATACAAATTCCAATGGGACTAGTATGCAAAAGATTTAGCCACTTGGGAAGACTATGTTGAAATTAAGCAAAAGTTTCCTCATGTCTTACATGCTTTTGAGAGTTCTTGAAAAATAATTTTGATATGTTATGCTTATATTTTATATCTATGACTGCTACTTAAAATCATCAGAGATGATGATTCATAAGGGGTGATATGTTACACCTTGTGTTACTAATTTATTACTTTTACCTACTTGGGTGAAAATGCTTTAAATGAGTGTATTTATTTTTTATGTGATTTGGAAAAATAAAGAATAAATGTTGATTTAATTTAATGTTATGCATGATTTGAAAATGAAAATATATGATGCAAGTGAATATATTGTTTTTAGCTAACTACTATTGCAAAGTGTAAAGTTGGATGCAAGAATAAAATAAAACCTCCTGAAGAGAGGGGAAGTATCACATGGGGAGAAGAATTTGGTCTGGTAACCTCTGATAAAGACCTAAATTGAGCTTTCACACACACACACACACACACACACACACACACACACACACACACACATCTAGTTTGGTCAAGTTAGGATAATAGCTTGGGAAATAGTAAGTTACCTTTAGTCATGCTTGTGGTTTGTTTTTGACATCTCTATCTAGGAGTTTAAGTTTTGAGTCTCTTCGTAATGTGTGAGTTCTTCCTTATCTGTTTCTATTTAATTAACGGGATATATATGTATATATGTATATATGTATATATGTATATATTTATGTGTCAATGATAAACTCATACACATGAGTAAATGTATGCATGAGTATACGTAGATAAACATATCTATGCATGCTCATGAATGGATTACCCATATGCATGGGAATATTGATCGAACAAGGTGACATATATATATGGGTGATCCCACAATACCGGTTTACAATTTTTGGCCAAACTGGACATTGAACTGAATTTTTTTAACTAAATCTTCACTTTTAGGCACCTATAGCAGCTAAACTGTGAGGAATTTGAAGATGATGCAAACTAGTGATTTGTGACATTTTGTCTATAGATTCTAAATATATTTTTTTCAAATTTTTTGGAATCAGATTGCACTTCTTTTTCCATCTCCTTCGAAAACTATTTTTTAACAGTAAACACCATTTTTAAAGATTGGCATCGCTGGCTTACACATAAATTTTTTCCTATGAAGGATAAAATTCTTTTTTTTTCAAATTTAGATTTGTAACTACAATAACTAGTGCATGGAATTGGTTTCATATCATTTCATTGAATATTTTTTTCTTAATTAAGTTTCAAAGCCAAACCTTTTACACTTTAGACATGATTCACTGGCTAAAGCATAACTTTTTTTGTATGTATCAAAATTCAAATTTTTTTTGTTGGATCAAGGGCATCAATATCTAGTGCATTGATATTTTTAAAAAAAAAAAATTGATAATGTAATTTTCCACGCAAAATAGAGAGCTTGATTTTCGTGAAACCCTATGTTTAATCAAATTAAAAAATAAAATACATAATAAAACCAAAACATATTAAAATTATATTTGATGGATAGCTCATTTGGAGGACTACCATCATCCAGTTGGGTTTGTGAAGTCTCCTCCATTTTCATCCTCAACCCGAGCTTCAAGGGAAAAATTTTGCAAAAATTTGGCGCAAGAGGGGAGAAGGGGGGGGTTTTCTCAAACCCCCCTTCGAGTGAACCCCCCTTGACCTTTCGAATGAATGGGGGTTCGCTTGAAGGGGGGTTTGAGCGAAGCCTCCTTTTTTCAAAATTTCTCTTTGTTTTTATTTCAGAAAACGTGAAAAATGAGGGTCCCATCATTTAATAGGGTTCACTCAAAGGGGGGTTTGAGCTAACCCTCTTTGGGTTTGTTCAAACCCTAAGTTCATTCGAACCCCCCAAAACCCAAAATTTTCTTCATGAGGGGCATTTTTTGCAATTTTCCTTCCTCAACAGAATTGTAAACTAGTTTTGTGGGATCACCCATATATGTGTGTACATGTGTGTGTCGATCGATATGACTATGAATATATGTGTTTAAATATCAAGGCGAGGTATATATAGTATATGAGTGTATACATATATTTTAATATATATATGATTATACAAATACGTATATTATATATATACGCATGCATACAACAATATGTGAATGTATATTCATATATCGAATAATATATTATACACACTTAAGAAATGAAATATATATTGAGAATTGAGATATATATATATATATAAATATTTATATATATACATATATACCTGTAAACATATATACATATATATTATATATAATCATTATGTATATAATCATTATATATATATATATAATCATTATATATATATGGTAATTTTTTCCATAGCGTTGAATTATTTAAACTGCACATAGCATATACAACATAGCTTATGCTAAGTATTGTGTGTTGCATATTATCAAAGGGAATGGAGCTAAGTGAACAGTGCATATATATATTTAAGTGATGCTTAAAACATTTAAAGTGTTGTATTGTGAAATATGGAGAGTTCCATATTAAAGCTCACTTAGTATCCAATGCTAATCAACATGCAAATATGGTTGCCAAGACTTTGTCAAAAATAAAACAATAGTAAATGCTCATGTATAGGAAGTCAACCAAGTCAAACAGTAAACAATGACCCATGTTATATGGCATGAATGGCATAATGTCTAGCACCAACTGAGAATGATATGAATTGATTAGGAGTCTAATTTTCAATATGAATTTCTAGTTTGTGAAGAATTTTGAAATATGTGGAAGTGGTCAAGTGTGTAGTTGTCTATGTAAGTTGACTTGTAGAAGACAATTACCTTTCTTATCTGATTATCATACCTGGTGTTCATTTGAGGTAACTCACTCTCCATGGTTGTGTATTTGTTTATTGCACAACAAATATAGTTGCCACCTTTTCTTAATGTTGCTAAGTTGAACCATTTGAGCTGAGAAGTGTCATTCTTGATACCCTATTTCTAGCCTTTAGGTGCTAATCTTTCTATATAAATAGAAGAGCTATCTACCTCAATAGGGATGCATATCTACATTCTTGTTGTGATTTTTTTAAGTTTCTATTATCTATTTTTTTGAGTTGAGTGAGATTTTGTGAGTGGTGGGAGGATTTTGAGAGTGATATTTGGTGGAAAGTGAGAAGATTCATTAAGGGAATTGCATACTGATTTAAGGGAAAGCTAAGATAGGAACCAGTTCGATCAATTGGATCATTGCATAAACAAGCATGTTGATTTCTACTCTTTTATAACTTTTATGTTGAAAATATTGTGTGACATTGCTTGTCTTTTTTGGAAGATTAGATCAATTGCTTATTAGGGAAAAAAAATTTAGTCCTATGTGTGTTACCCGCAAATTTTCACCTTGCAAAATTTTTAAATTTTCACCTCTCATGTCATTTTGTGCTCTACCTAATATATCAATGAGGTATTGAGGAAATTACATCTTAAACCTCTATTTGGCTCAAATGCAAACAAAGTGTCGATCCCTCTGATATAGTCGATCCAATGACATGGAGACAAGGTCGCGGGTAGCACATGCCACAAGTTCTTTGTAGTCTCTTGTTTGGGCGACACCATGGCGCCAAGCTTGAATTCAAAAGTCCAATTAAATATCTCTCACACCCAATATGAGTCCTAAATCAACATTGGGCTCATCATGATAAAGAAGCAGCTTAAAATCATCATTTTAAAAAGGTTTGTCCCAATTCATCTTACAAAGCAATTGGTAATTATTTTCCTAGGTTAGAGCATCGGTGGTGTCGAGCGTGATGTCAATCCAAAAGTCTCTCCAAATTCTCCAACCTCCCGATTTAACATCCCCAACCCGATATTCAACAGGGAGAACAAAGCATTGGTATCAGGTGTGATATGAATACTTTGTCGATAATATACAATGGCATTTGATATATTAAGCATGGCCAACATGTTAGAAGTACCTCAAGTGATTGAAGTAGCTCAGATATGATGAAGGATGGTACAAGCATGAACTAGGTAAAGAAGACTGTGCAAACCAATAGAAGGAGCCAATCTCATCAAATACGATGATTACACCTGTCAATGAGTATATTGTTTGTAGATGTTTCTAGATGGTTATATTTACAGGAAGGAGAAAAGGCATATTTTTATTTTCAAGAATCGGTTTCTATAACTGAAAGCTCTAAAAGAGAATTAATTATTTAAATAGGAGTTAGAAGTCATTGGGGCCAGATTTTATTACTCTCCAGAAGTACTTTTTAACTCTAGGGGGAAATTTTTTATTGTTTTATGTTGTAAAGGGGAAACAAGGGAAATGTGGGCAGTTTTCTTTTCTTTTCAATTCAGTCTTGTTGTATAGGGATGTGGAGTCTTTGAGCTCACATTTTTTATATTGGAGAAATAAGGAAGATGTTTTCAAATCTGTGAATTTTTTAATGTTTTCTTTTGATTTGCAATGAACTTTGAGTCTTTTCAATTACTCTCCAGTGTTTATTCTGCTATATCAGGTTGTATAGGTGGTTAATCCTAAAGCTTTGAATTCAAATTAACTCATCTATTAAGGGGAAATTTTTTGCTCATTCTTTTCTTGATTCTTGCTTGTGGGCATGAGATAAATGAACTTTGTGTCATTTGTTTGTATCAACTTCATTTTAAATCAATATTTCTTATTTGTAGGTGTTATAGTTTCCTTTTTTTCTTTCCAATCAAAAGCATACCCTATTCTAATTCATTGAACATCATAAAAAGGAAGTTGTACCTTTTCAAAATTCAAAGGAAGATAATCAATCTACTATTGATCTCTCCAACTATTAACGCTTTTTGTTCTTCTTTTTGGGCATTCTGAGTCATTTTTCATATTTATCTTCAAAGGACAAATATGTTTACTAATAGATTTTTGGAAACTCTACTGGGGATATTGAATCGAAGCACTGGTACTACATTTCCTGAAAAATATGAAGGTGCCTCCCCTGGAACAAAGGTTAGCAACTCTATTTGTTTCGAATCTTGAATCATGGTCTGGCTCCAACAAAGACAACTATATGTTGTTGCTATCGATGATGATGATAGTGATGAAGATGGAGAAGACTCCTCTTCTACAGCTCAAAATATTTAGATGGACGATGAACCCAAACAATTAGAGTTTTTAAAGAACTTATATAGTGGCATGCAATTTCAATCCCAAGAGGTACATCCTTCCTTGCTCCAAGTTTTGCAAGATATTGAAAAAGAGACCAATGGTGTGAATCTCTTGCTTGCTCAAGATTTGAATGTTCTTTAAAAGGATAAATCTGCATGCATGGATAACTTAATACTGGATTCTAGAGAAGCTGAACAATCTTGTGTCAGTATAGATAACCAAGCGATAGATCAAGATTATGATGGTGAAGTTGTGACTCATATTGAATCAGATTTTCATGTTGATGTTAGCATTAAGGAAGCAAATAGTGCAAAATGCTTGGAAAGTCATGAGAGAAATTATGGAGATGATTTGTGCTTTGAAAAGGTAAATGATGATTTAGTTTTGGAGTCTCCTCATGCTAAAGATAAAGATAAGCAAGTTTTGTCTTTCTTGACCAAGAATTGTTATATGAAAAGGAGAATACTAAAATGGTGAATGAAAATATCTTTTTGGTTAATATCCATCAAATTCTATACAAATCTAGTGTCTCATTCAAGACTTAATCTATTCTCCTAACAAGCATGTGAAGGATGATGCAGATTATAACTTTCTTCATGCAAATTCTTTTAAGCTTGTGTAGTGTGATAAGGACATTTTTCTACCACCTCCAAAAGTGCATGATGAAAGGTGTCTCTTTGGTTATGAATTTCTAGCTAGCAAGAATGCAAGCATTGGGGCATTGGATAATGGTGTGATAAATAAATCAAGAGATCAAATGGTTGTTCTCGCTAATAATGATAAGGATGCAGTTATTGTTGAGCCATGTTTTTCTACCAGTATTGCATACAAAGTTATAAAAGAAATAAATCATGTTCCAGAGGTTTTTGGTGAAGAATGGTTGTTTGGGCATGATTGTGTGCTTATCAAATTCTTGCAATCTATTAGTTGGAGGTCTCATACCACAGCAGCCGCACAGTGGCAGTTACTCCTAGTCTCATCATATGGCCACAATCTACTTTTCCATAGTGGGTCTTATTTCTCTCAACCCGTGAATGGCTTTGCATGATAAATATCGAGCTTTCTCTGGAGGTAGGGTCTTATGACGGTGTACATAGTAAGTGGTTTTTGGTGTGTTTTAATTTATCTATTTTACCACTTTGGTTCCAGTTTTGGCTTGCTTATTTTTGGTTTGTGCCCAATTCCCCTCCGCCCTTTTGCAAGTAGCACCCCACACCTCCTCCTATTGACTATATTTCCCAATGGATCTAGAATTGGTCCTTTCCAAAGATACTGGAGTTTGTTTTTCCCAAGAAAATTAGTTCCCATTTAGAGCCAAATGTTACCTGCAAATTTTCACCTTACAAAATTTTTAAATTTTCACCTCTTATATTATTTTGTGCTCTGCCTAATATACCAACAATGTATCAAGGAAATTACATCTTAAACCCCGATTTGGCTCAAATGCAAACAAAGTGTCAAGCCCTCTGATACACCTGATCCAATGACATAGAGATAAGGCCGCGGGTAGCACATGCCACAAGTTCTTCACAGCCTCTTGTTTGGGTGACACCATGGTGCCAGGTTTAAAGTCAAAAGTCCAATGAAATATCTCTCACACCTGATATGAGTCCTAAATCACCATCAGGCTCATCATGATAAAGAAGCGGCTTAAAATCATCATTTTAAAAAGGTTTTTCCTAATTCATCTTACAAAGAAATTGCTAAGTATTTTCCTAGGTCAAAGCATCGGCAATGTCAGGCCTGATGTCGATCCAAAAGTATCTCCAAATTCTCCAACCTCCCGACTTAACATCCCCGACCCAATATTCAACAGGGAGAACAAAGCATTGGTATCGGTTGTGATATGAATACTTTGTTGATAATATATAATGGCACTTGATCTACTAAGCGCGGCCAACATATTAGCAGTACCTCAAGTGATTGAAGTAGCTTGAATACGATGAAGGATGGTAGAAGCATGAACTAGGTAAAGAAGACTGTGCAAACCAATAGAAGGAGCCAATCTCATCAAATACGATGATTACACATGTCAATGAGTATATTGTTTGTAGATGTTTCTAGATGGTTATATTTATGGGAAGGAGAAAAGGCATATTTTTATTTTCAATCTAAATTAGTTTCTATAACTGAAAGCTCTAAAAGAGAGGATGAATTATTTAAATAGGAATTAGAAGTCATTGGGACCAAATTTTATTACTCTCCAGGAGTACTTTGTAACTCGGGCGGGGGGGGGAATTTATTGTTTTATGTTGTAAAGGGGAAACAAGGGAAATGTGGGCAGTTTTCTTTTCTTTTCAATTTAGTCTTGTTGTACAGGGATGTGGAGTCTTTGAGCTCACATTATTGGAGAAATAAGGAAGATGTTTTCAAATTTGTGAATTTGTTAATGTTTTATTTTGATTTCCAATGAACTTTGAGTCTTTGCAATTACTCTCCAGTGTTTATTCTATTATATCAAGTCGTATATGTGGTTAATCCTGAAGCTTTGAATTCAAATTAACTCATCTATTGAGGGGAAAATCTTTTCTCATTCTTTTCTTGATTCTTGCTTGTGGGTGTGAGATAAATGAACTTGTGTTGTTTTTTTGCATCAACTTCATTTTAAATCAATCTTTCTTATCTGTAGGTGTTATATTTGCCTTTTTTGCTTTTTGGTCAAAAGAATACCCTGTTCTAATTCATTGAACATCATAAAAAGGGAGATGTACCTTTTCAAAATTCAGAGGAAGATCATCAATCTAATGTTGAGCTCTCCAACTATTAGTGTTGTTTGCTCTTCTTTCTGGGCACCCTGAGTCATTTTTCATAGTTATCTTTGAAGGACAAATTTGTTTACTAACAATGTGAAAGATTGCTTAATGTAAAGATCTATTTTGTTTGAAGTGCTTGTACATATTCCATAATAAGGAATAGGGGGATATAGTAGGGATAAATATTATATTGGGGATATAGCTTATATAGCTACTCGTTAACCCAATTAAGACTTAGAGTTATTTTGAATACTTAGTAGAAGTGTCTTAATTAACATAGAGGTTATAGATTATCCATGGGGTTAATGCTACTCCATGGAGTAAGGGAATAACCTATGCATAGGTTATGCATGATCAATACAAATCTCAATGGGAAGGTGGGTGAATTTTTATGACGTCCACTCTAAACCTTGGGTGATGAATACTTTAGCCAAAGTAGTATAAGTTTCCACTTTTTACAATATCATTCACTATGATCCAGGTTTACATACTAGGTAGAGGAATATCATATGTGTAGGTTTTAGCCACTATGTAACAGATCTAGATATGTAGGACACAACACCATGCTCAAAAAAGGTCAAACTTTATTATGAGGATACCAACCCAAGCTCTTTGTTGAAGGGTAGGGCCATCTCTTAGTTTGATAGATGTACGGGGGACTGTAGTTAGTCCAAGGTTGGTAAAAAATCACTTGAGTTATGCTTCTCCTCATCAATAGGCGACCAAGATTTGATGGAGGGCACCTAGACCATTCATACATCTACTACTAGCAAACTCTACGGAGTCATGTTTGTGCAATTTGTTTTCATTACTATTGAAAATTGTAAAAGAGAAATGTTATCATGTTAACATGTATTATGTAATCATTACTTTGGAAAATTTGTAATACTTTTATATAATGCAATGGAAAATTTTAGAAAGATATTTATTTCAAATGTGCATGCTATCTTTATGGTTTTGGGAAAGAAAAATTTTATTGCTCATATTGATTAGATGCTTAAGTTGTTTACTTGAGGTTAAAGTTAAGAAAGTTACTGTGTAGAATAATGGGAATGTTACATGCAGCTACATCTGATGGTTGTGCATTTTGGGTACCTAACGGTGCTCATTCCATGGAAATGAAGCTTCCTATAGAGAAGACAATGTTATAGCACTAATGACTTTGTCACATTGGTGAGAAGGGTCTCTGAACCCTAAAAAATAAGAGCCTTGTTGAAGGCCTTGATGATTGTAATCTTGAGTTGATGACTTTTGTGAACATTATGTTTATGGAAAACAGCATTGTGTTTCCTTTTACTCTAGTTCTCACAAGTCTTATAGGGTTTTGGACTATTTTCATTCAAATGTGTTTGGTCTTATGAATGTTCCTTCGTTATCAAAATCTATATATTTTGTTTCTTTCATAGATGATTACAGTAGAAGGACATTCGTTATTTTCTCAAAAGTAAAGTTGAATTCTTTAGTCGATTTAAGGAGTTTAAGGCCTTGGTATAAAATCATACTAGTAGAAAGATTAAGTATTTGAGGACTGGCAATGGTGGTGAGTTTTGTTTCACAAAGATTGACAAGTTCTATAAAGAGCACGGGATTGAGAGACATAAGACAACTCCTTACACTCCACAGCAAAATGGAATTGCAAAGAGGATGAATAGAATGTTGATGGAGAGGGTTAGGAGTATGTTGAGTGGTGCTATCCTTGAGCAGAATTTTTGGGCTGAAGTGGTAGCCACTGCATGTTATTTAATCAATAGATCTCCTACATCAATGCTTGTTGGAAAGACACCCATGGAAGCGTGGTCTGGTAAAAATCCTTTGATGAGACATCTCAAAGTATTTGGTTGTGAAGCTTACGCTCATGTTTTCATTGAGAAGAGGTAAAAGTTGTAGAAGAAGGTTATTAAGTGTGAAAGGATACAAGCTTTGGGATCTAGAAGCTCAGAAAGTTCTCTACAGTAAAAGTGTGATTTTCGGAGAGATGAAACCTTTCACTATTGAGCAGCAGCTAGAAAAAGAGGAGAAACAAAAGGAGGTAGTTCATATTCCACCTACCCCAAAGAAATAATAAATACACTCTTGTTGGACCTAATGATGAGGAGAGCTCAAGTAGTTCTGAAAGTTCTGAAGAAGAAGAAGAAGAAGAAGAAGAAGAACCTCAACCTCAACCTTTGAGGAGGTCTACGTGAGTTAAACGGCAACCAAAAAGGTTTGGTTGTTCATTATTGGATTCAAGTTGCATTTTTTCTTTGATTGTTAACATTGATGAGCCTAGGACTATTAGAGAGGCTATGGGTATGAATGATGCAGATTCCTGGATAAAAGCCATGGATGAGGAGATGGTTGCATTAAATAAAAACAAGACTTGGGATCTGATACCTTTTCTTGTTGGATGTAAACTTGTTGGTTGTAAATGGGTTTTCGAGAAAAAGTGTGGTCCTAATGGTAGTGTTAAGTATAAGGCACAATTGATCACTAAGGAGTTTTCACAGGTGGAATGAATTGATTATGGGGAGATATTCTCTTTTATTGTGAAGATGACATCTATCTAGTTCTTGTTATCACTTACAACAGCGTATGACCTAGAAGTGGAACAGATGGATGTGAAGATAGTGCTCCTTCATGGTGACTTGAAGGAAGATATTTACATGTCATATCCAAAGAATTTCATTGAAAAAGGTAAAAAAAATTGGTTTTCAAACTAAAGAAGTCTCTTATGGTTTGAAACAGTCTCCTAAAATTTGGTACCATAATTTTAATACTTATGTGTTGTCATTGGGATTTCAGAGATCTAAATCTGAGCATTATGTGTATTATAAATCTGATAATGGTTGCATTCCCATTATTGTTTTATACATAGATGATATGTTGTTTATTGAGAATGGTAAAAGTATGATTTTAGATTTGAAGTTTCAGTTGTTAGCACAATTTGAGATGAAAGACCTAGGTGCAGCTAGGTACATTTTGGTAATGGATATTACAAGAGATAGAGCTAACCAAAATCTTTGGTTAAGCCAAATCAAGTATGTGAACTCGATGTTGGAGAGATTCAGCATAGCAGATTGCAGACAGTTAGTTGTTCCTATGATGTAAGGGATGAATCTTTTTTTTGAATGATTGTCCAAAATCTCGTACTAAGATGGAGGACATGACTAGAGTACCATATGTGAGTGCATTTGGTAGTCTGATGTAGGCAATGGTGTGTACAAGACCAGTCATTACCCAAGCAATGGGAGTCTTGAGCTATTTTATGGCTAATCTTGGACGGGTACATTGGGATGTTGTTAAGAGAGTGTTCAAATATTTACGAGGTACTTTCAAGTATGCCTTGTATTTTTATATTTATCCTACTAGACCTTATCATTCTATGAGTATTCGTGGATATGTGGATTTAGATTGGGCAAGTGACATTGACAACAAAAAATTCACCAGTGGTTACATGTTTATGATGCTTAGCGGTGCTATCAATTGGATGAGTAAGCAGTAGTTTGTAGTTGCTTTGTCCATGACAAAAAGAAAAGTACATGGCAATCACTCATGCTTGTAAGGAATCCATTTGTCTTAAGAGATTTTGTTCTGATATTGGTTTCGATGCAGGACAGATTATTGTTTGTTGCGACAATCAAAGTGTGATTTTCCTAGCAAAGAATCCTACCTTCCATGCCAGAACAAAGCACATCGATGTTTAGTATCATTTTGTTTGTGATATGGTAGAAGATAGAAAGGTGAACTTGGAAAAGGTTGACACTTTGAAAAATTTTGCATATGCACTAACAAAACCAATGAGCACAGAGAAGTTCAAATAGTGTTCTGATTCCATGGGCCTTAGGGCCCTGAGCAGATGATTCTATATGACTCTCAACAGGTCTTCAACAAGTGGGAGAATTTTGGGGTTAAGGTGTCTCAACCTAGAGTCCTAATATTGATTAATTTAATGTACATTATTATATTTATTTGTATTATTTAATTGCCTATGGTGTCATGTCATAAATTGGAACCAACTAGTTGGGTGGTGTCCCCGTTGGAGGTGACTGGATGACACGTAATCATCCCAAGTGGACATAGGCATCACACTTTGGAATCTATGACATATGACATATTTTATGGTGCTTCATAATGAATCTTCATGCATGGAGAAATTTAGCACCCAAGTTGGGGTATGACAGGTTGTAAGAGAATCAGATATTTTGGTCAGTTATGACAAATTCTCTTACAGATTCTATGATAGATTTTTTGGAAAATTTTATTGCAGATTTATGATGAATTTTATGACTATTGTAAGGCATCTATCATAAACTATTATGAGCACATTTTGGGTGCCCAAGCTTGGAGAGAGAATATTGCATGTTATGATGATTGTAAGAGGTGTAAGGGAATACCATACAAATGTCCAAATGCATGTCTATGTCATGGGATATTGTGCCATGTGTATTTGGACACCCATCCTCTTCTAGATACTTCTCTTTTCTTGTATTCCCTATAAAATGTGTTCCTTGCATTGTAGAATGCATAGTTTGTTTGCAAGTAACAAAGTGTTACTGGATTCACTCCAGAATAGGTGTTTGTTTTGAAGCACTTGTTGAAGAAGCTTTGTACTTGGAGTTGCATTGTAACCTCAATTTGATTTAATACTGAAGTATTGTTCTTTTGGAGGGTGGAGTTTTTTACCCGAAAGGGTTTTCCCCACGTATATCTAGTGTTTGTTGTTTATGTGTTCTTGTTGTTCTATCTCATTCTTTTTATGTATTTCTCCTTATTGTAACTGTATAATGTGTTTGAATAAAAATATTGTAGCTCTCCCCTACTTAGATTAGTGTAGGAAGTTGTTTCCGCTCACCCAGCTTCCTTTCATGTAGTAGACAATGGGAAGCACAAGTTGCACAATGTGAGCACATAGCAGCGAAGAGATTAGGTGTGACAAGGATTCTATAGTTTTGGGTTTCAAATAATTGGTGTGATTTCTATTGGAGATGTAATGGCATTCAATTATTGGAGATGTAATGGCATTTCTATTTATTTTTTTTGTGCCTCTATGTTGGATGATATGATCTCATTAAGTGGAATCTCCCACCACTGTTACTATCACTGTGGTACCCAAATGAGTCATCCACAAATGGATAATTAGTCATGTTCTCCCAAAGATGGAAAAATAGGTTGTGATAGAGGTGATGACTTTCCTAACAAAAATTATACCCACATTCATTAAATCCACGCCTTTTGTGAAGAATCAACATCTACCAATAAGAGGAACTAGCTTGTTTTTATTCAAATTTAACATTAGTGATTATTCCCTTAGTAATTGTGGATAGGAAAGGAAAGTTATAGTTATTCTCATTTTTCTCCTTTCACTCATTATCTAAGGGTGTTTTATGTAGGTTGACAATGAAGTTGAAGGTCTACTCATGCATTTTATTCAAACAATAGGATGAAGGGAAAAATATGCAAGATCAAGATGGGATTGGAAATAATACGAGAATAGGGATTGGTGGTGGAGTAGAAGTTATTAGACGCGAGGTGACATTTTTTTGTTAATTTTAATCTATTGATGTATGTATTCAATTTAGATATTTCATTGATGGGAATTCCAATATATTCCTCATTGTTCTATCAGAAATTTCAAGAGTAAGAAGCTTAAAGTTCATTGAAACCATCATGCCAATATTAATTCCTTTAAGTATCTCCTTAGAATGGTTTCTTTAAAAAAATATAAAATAAATTTTTAATCCCATAGTCCTCTCCACTAATCCATGTTACGTTAATATAGAGGTATTATAGTGCCTCAAGAAACACAAGACTAATATAACCTAACCTCAAGGCATGTTTTTACTCTCACCATTTTTTCTAGCAACAAATGACCCCCAAGGAATTGTGAATAATCAATTCTTCTTGCACCTTCCTCTACATCCCCTTTCTCATGTTTACCTTAATTCTACAATAGATTTGCATAAACATCTATGTTGCTTTAATACAAAATTGTCAAGAAAATATCCTATTACTAAAGTTATTCAAGTTCTCAAATGACTTTAAAACTATTCAAAAACCAACCAAATAATCCTTGTCTTTATTGAGAGATATTGTGGCTATAAGGTCCATGAAATGCATATTTGACCTTAAAAGAACAAAAATCCATTGAACATTATGGTTATAAGATCTATGAATTTCATTTTAACATTAAAAGAACAAGAATCCAAATCAGAAAGCATCTCAATAGGGGATCAACAAGACATTGTGCAAGGGAGGATCTAAACAAATTTTTTGATGTCAATAAAAAGGAAAACGAAATTTTCTATATTAAGTAAAAATCTACTCATCTTAAATAAAACCTATTATTTCATTCCCTATAGTTACACCGTGTTTATCTTCTTTGTCCTTGACAATATTATAGCCACTCCTAGTAATGCAAGGAGCATATCTTAGAAACAAAGCCAACAAATTCCATGGATCAACTCTTTATTTATAATAATTTGAAGCATACACTTTAAAACTCCAAAATTAAGTCCACTTGGTTGAAGTTGCAACAGGTCTAGCTTAGAACAAGAAGAGAAACCTATCTACAAAGCTTCCTTCCCACTTCTTATCCAAGATAATGAATACCCCTTTCCCTCCTCTACCAACTCTTCTCAGGGAGAGTATATATATAAATAGCATCAAACCACATGAAATTGAGATCAAATTGTTCAAATTAGATGACATTTAAAAAAAGGCGGGGGCCCTAGCTCGGTTGGCTAAGTAATTCCGTTGCGGCTCGGCTGGTCACGAGTTCTAGTCTCCCCCGTCCCGTGACATTCTCACTCAATCTCAAATTTATTCGTGCTAGCAGTCTAAAAAAAAAAAAAAAGATGACATTTAAAAAAAAAAACAGACAACATTCTCACTCAATCTCAAACATTCAAGAAAACAGTCAACATTCTCTCTCAATCTCAAACATTCAAGAATAAAGTTAACATTCTCTCTCAATCTCAAACATTTACAAACAACATTCTCCCTCGATCTCAAGCATTCAAGAAAACAGTTAACATCCTCTCTCAATCTCAAACATTAACAAATAACATTCTCCCTCAATCTCAAACATTCAAGAAAATAGTTAACATTCTCTCTCAATCTTAAAATTCTCATGATAGTCATTTTATCTTGTACTCATAAACCCTATGGCCCACCTAATAACTTTGTCAAACTCAAATTGGGGATTTTGAGACAACTCTATGTTAACCTTAACAAGAAACCGCTAATTATTCTCATCCATACCTTGCTTTCTTTAACCTTTAGAAGAACAATTCGTTTTCTCTACTTTCTCTGCAAGTTAATCCTAATTCCCATCACACAATCTAGGTCTAACACCTAAAGAATGACCATCAATTTTTATTACCAATTCATCCAATATTAAATTTATTTAAAGCATTTATAGTCAAACTTTGGGTTTCTCAATTATACACCTAATTTGGTTGAACACATTACTTTTCTCAACTAAAAGATAGAAATATAAAATCAAGAATCCCTTTAGCATTATCAAACCTTTGAGAATTTTCTTTAGAGGATTTTTTCAAGGAAAGCTAAAAATTGAATTGTTTATAATGACTAATCATCATATAAAAAACTTCAGGTAAGAAAGATAAGAAATTTTCTTCACAAATAGAAAGAATAAACACCCTTCACACAATCTATTGTCAAACCCAATGTTATAAACACAAAAGGAGAAGTGTCTTAAGAGTAGAAACAACTATTGGACCACTCTTGAGCTCAAAGAAAATAGCCACTTAAGACTACCATACAATATTGTGTCCATCTTAGAACTCATTTAATTCATATTAATAATCAAGGGACATTCATTTCTAATATGATTGTCATTTATACCAATGAAACACACAATAAGATCCCCATACCTAAGGAGTTTGAAACAAACTTTTTTTTTAATCAAAATTCAAAAGCTTTAAACAAGAATCAAATTCCCTAGCATTAAAATGAGACAAAGTTGGGCTTGCTTTTTCAACCTTCAAATAGTCACCTATTTATTTGACGGGTTGAGGTAAGAGTGATGACAATTGCTTAGGAACATTACAAATTTTAATCCATCAAGTAGTGAGGTTTTGTAATCTAATCAAAATTTAATTCAAACATCCCATGGCAAAGTAAAAAGAAAATATTAACCAATGTTCCAAAACTACTTTTATCCGCCCATAAAGCCATATAAGAGTTTACAAGAATAAGAACAAACATTCCATTTGAAGCCCAACCAATTGTTAAAAAAGATAAAGAGAGTGGTGAACCTCTAAATTCACTTCTTTATTTATTGTACCATCCCATTACTTTATTGTACCATCTCATTACCATTTTAATTCATTGACCTATTTATTGTACCACCTCCTACATCAATTCACTTGCACAATAAAATTTTAAACCAAAGTTCTAGCCTTTAGGTTTACCTTATGCGCTTGGTTGAAACTAATAGCTAATGTAAATGTCTTAGCTATTATGATGTGGATTTGTTACGTAGTGAGATGTCAGGTTGATTACTGTGTTCATGATTCTTAATTTTCTCTCCTACAATGCTTCCTATGAAGGTAAAGATCAACTTCTTATCATGAACAATACTCCCTTTTCCCATTACTAAATTAATTGTTGGTGTATACACATAAAATTGACCTAGGCCTGCAAGTTTTATTTTTCTCCTTATTTCTTCCTAACATAATTAAAATATTTAATTATGTCCTATAGTCCGATTTCAACTATTAATTAAATAATTCTTAGTTATTTAATTAATTCATGTCTTTTATTCCTCTTGACTATTTATTTATTTAAATACGTCACTAATGACCTAGATGTCTTTCCATAATTGAATAAATTCATAAATTTATTTAATTATCCTTTGTCCATTATTTCTTTTTGATTATTTAAATAAATAAACTTTATTTATTTATTTAAATACGTCATGTCCTCTTGTAATTAAATAAATTCTTTAATTTATTTAATTATTGACCACTTTGGCTTTTCCTAATTTTAAATAAAGACATTTATTTAAAATTTTCCACTTTCTAATTTTCTCTCTCCAAGTAAATAATTCAAAATTAATTATTTACTATCACATGGCCCCACTTTTGAATTAAATTAATTTTTAATTCAAAATGTCAACTTTCCTCCATAAATCAAATAATTTCTATTATTATTTGATTTTTCAGCTTTTTCTTTTTTTGTGCCATTCTTATCTCCTTGTCACATGCAACTTTGTCAAATCTCAGTCCTTCATTTCAAATTTTACCCTAATGTTGCCCTAACCCTAATTGTGGGTTGTCACATTCAATTTTAATCATTGATCTTAGGGCAGTTCTCATCTTTCAATCTTGGCCACTCATCCAAAATTGACTTTTCTATAAAAGGAAATTTTGGCTTCATTTGACACACTTCATACATCTTGATCTTGGAATCTCTTGACATTGTGATTTCATGCTTTAGGCTTGCTTCATAGTTGCATACTTTCATTGTGTAGCTTTTTAGATAGAATCCTTCAAAGTTTGCTTAGGACTTTGGCATAGTCATAGGTTGTTCATCACAAATTTGAGGGCAATTATCTACTTGCAGCAAATAGAGAAGGTGCAATGAAGGTGATTCATGGAGATTGAAGACATTTGGTAATATTGTTCTTTTTTTTCATGCTTTTGCTCCTTTGTTCTTTATTGCTTTGCTTAGGATTAGTTTGTTTATGCTTATAATGCTAACCTAGTAATTTTCCCTAAATTACATTGGTGAACCTAACACCAAAATGTATTTTTTATAGATTTTCATATGGTTTTTTGTGTTTTTGCAGGTACATGTATGGAGAGCCACATTTGTAGATTTATGAGCTGTAAACATTGCATTGTGACACATTTGATCTATAGAACGATGCATCTGAAGTCCTGAGCCGCATTCGCTAACTAGAATGATGTATTTTCTTTGTCGCGATGCATTTGCTCTACAAACCGACGCATCTGCTTGGTAAATTCTATTTTTCGGCCCCACAATGCATTTGATTTGCAGAACGACACATTTTTCTAGTAAAAAATTACTTTTGGGTTTTTTTGCAGAATTTTCCAAATTTCTTTTTTTGTTAGTAGCTTAGAGGTTTTTTGGGTTACTAATATTATGTTTGCAACATGTGGCAAGGAGTTTAACCCTTTGTTTCTTGATTTCATATCACTTTTTCAATTCCTCAATGAAGCAAACAAATAACAAACAACTTGCATTCACATTTCATTGGTTAAAATGAACATGCATATTCGCTCATGGGCTTAAAATGAACACAATCTTGCATTGAAACTCATAAGGCTAAAATTTACATGCATTTTCATGACATGGACTCAAAATGAACTTTTTTTTTTCACATTGAGTTAAAGTTTAAAATGAACAAAGTGTTTTATGTGCTTGCCTCACATTGCAATTTGGATAATTAAAATGAACAAGTGTCTCCAATTTGTGTAACCTCGATTCAATAATAGAAGTATCATCTCCCCTTGCACACTTGTGTGATCTTGGGTGCAAGAGAAACTATTATTGACTCTATGAATTGGGCCTTGGTGGTAAAAAGTACTCACCCCAAGGCAACTCAAGCCGGCAACGAAGCTCTTTAGCCGAGCTACTCCCGACCAATATACAAATGTGAATCCTAATGGAAAACTTAGGATTACGAATGCAGATGTGTCACACAGACAAGTGAATTCCCCAAAACCCTGTTGAGTGTAACCTCTTCAGGCTAGAATTCCTCCTTATCAGAGCTAATCTTACCTCATGTGTGGCCACTCGAATGGGAGACCCAAACTAAAAACTTTTGTGTAGTTTCCAAAAACCCATCTATTCATTGGTGCAGCAATGATCATTGCCAAGGCATCCACATTCTCACAGTTCCTAGTAGAGGTGAAAAGTATGTCATGGGAGATTTATGGGTGCTTGAAGCTTAGTTGACCCAAGAAATGAGTGCAATGTAAGGGGAAGCCAGTGTAGCTAAGCTTCTACATCACCGACTAAGAATAAGTGCGACTGGGGAAACCCATGTGGAATCCAGTGGATACAGTCCTTTCCTAACCTAGGATTGTGCTTGTCTTCATTGTGCATGTTTTCAAACATTCAAAAGACAAAACATTGTATTTCCCAAGTTTTTTCTGAGACATTGAACAAATAAACACCTTTCACAAATCTGGAACACTCACTCAAATTGAAACAATTCTAAAAACTTGCCAAGATTACAAACAAACCAGACCTTAATTCAACCTGCAATGCACTTGCTATTTTTTGCAATGCATTTGACATTTTTCATCGCATCTGAGACTTTTTGCACCACAATAAATCTACAAAAACAAATGGAGGACATGCAATTACAACACAAAAAGACCCGCACATCATACGACTTATGTCCATACCCATTTGACATGAGTTTACACATGCCACAGTTCCCTCCTGGATACATGGTGCCAAACTTCACTAAATACAAAGTCAAGACCAATCCCCTTGAACACATACGAGAATTTACAACCAATTGCATGGACGTTGCATATGAACATACCTATCTGATGAGACTCTTCACTAGTTGTCTCACAAGTCCCGCACTTGAATGATTTTCTACCTTGGAAAAAGGAATAAAGTCATGGGAGGAACTTGCTAAAAAAATTGTACAAAACTACGCTATAACATTGACACCAATGTCACCATTACTAATTTATGTACGCTTACTCAAGAGGAAATTGGTGAGACCTTTATTCCATTCTCCCAAAGATTGAGAATTTTAGCAAGTCGATGCCATGTTGAGATACCAGAAAAGGAAAAGGTAGACATGTTTGTCCAGAACCTTCTAGGACCATTAAAATACAATTTACAAGTCCATTGTTGTACCACTTTTGCAGACCTAGTTGAAAAAGAAGTTCAACTTGAAAAGGCCCTTATTGCTAAAAGAGAACTCAAATATGGAAACAAGAACAAGAACACAAACCCACCTGCTGACAAAAACAAATATTGGGTCAAAAGTAAACACATCACTAATGATGGCGTTGTTGACGCTAAGGAAATAAACACAACAGGTCCTATACTCACTCTCAAAGGAGCTCAACTACAAAATGCACCAATGACCACACTGACACCTACTAAAAATTCCATCCAAAATAATCAAAACCAAGGGCAGCCACGTCAAACTAGGCAATTTCCAAAGAGTTGCACATACACCCCCTTAGGTGAACCAATTGAAGTGGTCCTTAAGAAGCTCCTCCAAAACGGTGTCATCACATTGCAAGATCCTAAGCCATATAACCTAGGACAATTTGAGCCATCTTGGTGGGATGACAATGCATTCTATTATTACCACTGTGCAAAAGGGCTTAAAACTTCCTCTTATCAAAAATTAAGAAATCTTGTACAAGATCTTGTTGAAAATTGCACCATCAAATTAGGTGAACAACAATTTTCTTCAAACTCGAACCATACTATCCATAAAAACCCACTACATAACCATGGTTCAAATAATCCCTCCACGTCAGGTCCAAAGACTAATAATAATTGAACCAATTACACTCGCCCTACCTTTGACTATTCTAGTGGACCCATTATTAATCACCTCTGAGCTACTGACAAGCATGTCAATACTATTACCATCAAGAAAACACCTGAGTGTAATGTCACTACCCATGGAGGCAAAGTCACCATAGTTGGTCCTCCTCCTCCTAGATAGTCGAAGATCATGATACTTGGCCCATCTTCCAAATAGTCACAACCTAGTCCATCCGCTAAAAAATCACAACCTAAGGGACAATTCAATCTCATTGACCAATTAGGAAAAATGCCTGCTCAAATCTCTATACTTGAGCTACTACGCATTTCTCCTACACACAAGGCCATACTTGACAAAACTTTATAGGAGTATTTTGTTCATGATCCTAACATTGATGTCAACCATTTCGAAGCCATGGTTGGATACCTAACCACTCCCCACCACATAACATTTTTCAAACCAAGACTTCATCACTGAAACCTTCTCACAATGACGCATTGCATATTGAATTCTTTATCCATAAGCATAAGGTTAGACGAGTCCTAGTAGATGACGGAGCAGGACTAAACATATGCTCCCTAAAATTGGTTAAAGCTCTAGGCTTATCTGATACTTGTGTAGATACTACCAAGAGTATTGTTATAAAGGCTTATGATGATGAGGAATGCTCCTCTCAGGGAATTATCACACTTCCTATCTAATTTGGACCGGTTATTGTAGATACAATATGTTAGGTCCTAGATCTTGAGCTTCCATACAACATCTTACTTGGTCGACTTTGGATCCATGCCTTAAAATCTATACCATCCACTTACCATCAATGCTTGAATTTTCCTTTTGACAGCACCGAAATCACAATACATGGAGACCTGGATCCCTTCCAGTATTGCACCAATCTGAGGGGTATTTCAAAACATCAAGTTCTAATTAACCGAGAAGCTTCGACCTCCTCTTCATCCAAATACATCGACCCATCCACACTCGCCAAACCATCCACATACACATCCACTCCTTCATATTTTTCCATGCAATCTCCCTCCATCCCGAACGTCAATCCTAATATCAAGATCCAGGACCAAGGTTGCAAAGAATACAAATTGAATATGACTTATTGCATCACTAAAATACCCCAAGTCTCCAAAGGCTTATGGTCAACCTTATTTCAGAATGGAGCCCAAAGAAATTTTTAAGGTTCCTCCAATAATGAGTTTCACAAAATGGGGTGACATGAACAAAGAATAAATTGAAGACATATCAACTTGGATTTACAAAGACCCAAAAGATCCATCCCCATTACCAATCCAGATGTATGGAAAAGGCAATGACATAATGAAGGAAAAAGGCTATGATGGAACTAGTGGCCTTGCTAAAAACAAAACTAGAATACGAGAACTTATAATTCCTTCTTGAAGACAAAAGTATCTTGGGTTGGGGTTTGGGCTACCTGAAATTGACGATCAATGTACCAATGTAATTTCAAGTGAGAGCGTGAATGTTTTTGAAAGTGTCGAGACTATCAAAGATTTCCTTACCAAAACTGACTCGCATGAGTGGGAATTTGGTTCCCAAAGATCTTTGAGTGACTGTTGCCTTGACAAAAAATTTCTTGAACCTGGTGAACCTTCTTTTGATGAACGATTCAGATAGATGTTTAAATTTGACCATCCTAAGGACCCTCCTGAAGTCCTATTGAAAAGAGAAGAATGGGCAGGACTCTTTTGGCCTCGCAATAATGATAAACCTGCACCATCATCTAATCATATTGACCATCATTTTGACACACTTGTCTGGCCATCTGACCCTAATGACCATCATTCAGATTCATCTGACTCACCACATGACACTATCAACTATGATTCTGATCCATTTGTCCCTTATTTTTCCAATGAGTCTGACTTGTTTGAATCAAGTGAATAAGAATACTGGATAGAATCTAAATGGGAGTTCGAAGATGACAATTTCATTTTTACCCTTTCTAAGTCAGTCTGCATGCATTTTGCATCATCCCCACCATTTTCCAACACTAATGATGGTATCTCCCTTGTCTACCCACAACTCATTGGCTGGGATCAAAAAGGCCCACCAATCATGGACATCTTTTAGAATGATGAAGCTATTGCAGAATTCATGGGACTCTGTGAGTGCATACCAATTAGGGACCACAAAGCAGGATTCGCTATAGACTTAGATTGTGTAGCACACTTTAGGGAGACTGTTGAATCCTCCGGTTGCAAAAATAATATAAATGAAAATAAAACAAAAAAAGACACGTCTTTAGGTGAAAACTACAAGGCACCTTCTGACGATACAAAAATAAAAATAAAGGACATATCTAAGGGTGAAAACCTCTTCGATGCACCCAAGGATGGAGGATTGGACTTTCTCCCCATCACACAGGAAAAATAGGCAATGCTCATTGAGGACACCATGGAAGTTAATATAGCCACAGCAGAAGATCCCAAAGTTGTTCTCTTTGTAGCATCTTTGACAAAAGAAGAAAAACTTAAATTTCAACAATTCTTCTCAAAACGTAAGATTAACTTTGCATGGTCCTATGTCGATATGTCTGGGTTCGATCCAACATTAGTCTTGCACCACCTGCCCTTACTTCCCAATGCTAAACCAATTAAACAAAAATTGTGTAAGATGCATCCCCAAATCACCTTGTTAGTGAAAGTTGAGCTCAAGAAATTGTTGGATACAGGATTCATAAGATCAATAGACTATGTTGAGTGGATTTCAAATCTTGTACCTATCACTAAGCCAAATGGTCAAATATGCATCTACACAGACTTTCGAGATCTGAACAAGGCATGCCTGAAGGATGACTTTCCATTACCCAACATGGACATCATAGTTGATCTTACAACAAGATACGAGATTGTTCTCGGGTTATAATCAGATTCATATTTCCCTGAAAGATCGACATAAAACAGCATTCACTTGTCCCTGGGGTACATATTGTTGGAACATCATGCCTTTTGGCCTCAAGAATGTAGGTGCCACATATCAATGAGCTATGATGACAATCTTTCATGACCTCATGCATACTTTAATGGAAGATTATGTGGATGACCTCTTGGAAAATTATTTGACACGCAAGGATCAGCTTAATGTGCTAGACAAAATTTTCAAAAGACTGGAAGAGTATAAAGTCCATCTGAATCCTAAGAAGTGTGTTTGGTGTGACTTCAAGAAAGCTTTTGGGGTACATAGTTTCTCACAAAAGCATTGAAGTTGATCCCCCCAAAGCGAAAGCCATATTAGACATACCTTCACCAAAAGGAATCAGTGAGCTAAGGACATTGCAAGGAAAATTACAGTCTATTCGGTGCTTCATCGCACAACTAGCAAACAAGTGCCAACCATTTCAATATCTCTTGCGCAAAGACATCCCCTTTGTGTGGACTAATAAATTCCAAACGGCATTCCAACAGATCAAAGACTATTTATTGTCACCACCTATCCTAATGCCACCCATTGAAGGAAAACATTTGATCCTATATATTTTTAAAACAAATTCAGTACTAGGGGCATTGCTTGCACAAAATAACCATGATGAGAAAGAAAGGGCAATATACTACATCAGTCGCACATTGGTCAGATATGAACTCAACTACACACCTATTGAATGCACTTGTCTTGTAGTTGTCTTTGTCACCTAGAAGTTAAGACATTACATGCTGAATCACAAGACACATCTAGTGGCAAAGATTGATCCCTTAAAGTATCTCCTAAGTTGAGCAGCATTGACAGGTCGCTTGGAAAAATGGGTTATGATATTGAGTATGACATACTGTGGAATGAAATGCCATAAAAGGACAAGTAATAGCGGATCAACTCGCATATGCACCCATAAAAGGCAATCATCCTTTGGTAGTAGATTTCCCTGATGAGTCTATATTTCATACAGAGCCTAAATCAACTTGGAAGCTTTATTTTGATGGGTCTCATACTAGTCATGGCTCGGGAGCAAGTATACTATTTATCACACCACAAGGAAACTCCATTCCTAAGTCATTTCGCGTTGCTTTTCCATGCACAAACAACATCGCAAAATATGAGGCACTTTTCACAGGACTCCGAATGGCCATAAAATGGAAAATTAAAACACTTCTAGTCTTTGGAGATTCTCAGTTGGTCATCAACCAAGTCAATGAGGAATATGGAACCGAGGATGAAAATTTATTGCCCTACAAATGCATGGTTGATAGTTTTCAAACATATTTTCACTTGCATTTGAACAGATTCCTAGGGCACAAAACAAGGCAATAGACACAATGGCTACAATTGGATCTCTATTAGACATTCCCCACAATGTGATGCAATACGAGTTCTTGGTGGAACAACTTTTGGTTCCTCCATATGATATTCTGAAGTCAAAAATGGTTTGTGAGCTTGTTGGTACCAACTCACCATTGTAGCAAGATATTTATGACTACCTTCAATCCTAGAACCTTCCCCTAAACCTTTCCAATAACCAACAAAAATCATTTATCCGCAAAGCTGCCCAATACACCATCATCAGTGACACCTTATACCATCGTAGCTTTGACAATACCCTTCTTCGATGTCTTGACAGTGATGAAGCACAAACAACCTTACGTGAGGTACATGAAGGTATATGCAGATCTCATTCAAGTGGCCCAACCTTAGCTAAGAAGATCACGAGACTTGGGTATTATTGGCCGACTATGGAGAAAGATGCACTTGAGTTTGTGAGAACTTGTTGCCAATTTCAAATATATAGTGATTTGATTCATGCACCAGCACAGGAACTTTAGCCAATTACTTCCCCTTGGCCCTCCGTACAATGGGGACTTGACCTCATGGGAAAAATTCATCCCACCTCTTCCAATGGCCATAAATTCATTATCACCGCCACTAAGTACTTCACCAAGTGGATTGAAGCCATCCCCTTTACATACATAAATGCCAAAGAGATTTCCAAATTCATTCTCAACTACATTATATGTCGGTATGGCGTCCCACAGTCCATCATCACAGACAACAGTCATCCCTTCAAAAATCAAGATGTTTGTGAGCTTTGTGAACGCTTCCACATCCAAAACCATTTCTCCACGCCATACTACCTACAAGGAAATGGTCAAGCTGAGGCATCTAATAAAACAATTATCAAAATTCTTAAGAAGACTGTAAATGACGCTGGTCATGACTGGCATTTACAACTCAACCCTGCTCTGTGGGTTTACCGCACTAGTATCTGCACGCCTATGATTGCCACCCCTTTCACCTTGGTCTTTGGAGCCGAAGCCATCTTTCCCATCGAGGTAGAAATATCCTCTTTCAAAGTCTCCTTGAAGGGCTTGATCGATGATGAGGAGTATAGACAGTCATGACTGCATGAGCTAGAAATGTTAGAAGAATGAAGAAAAAATGCCTTGAATCACCTACAGGCATATCAAAATCACCTTTTTCATAGTTATAACAAGAGAGTCATGGTCTGAAAGTTTGACATTTGCGACTTGGTCTTAATGTAAAACCCAAACAATCATTCTGATAGAGAGAAACCTGGCAAGTTCGAGCCCAATTGGTTGGGTCCTTATATCATCATTGCCTCATTCAATTCTGGAGACTGCCAGCTAGCTACTCCAGATGGTGAACAATTGACAGAACCCATCAACAGTCTGCATTTCCGAAAATTATATGCATAGCATCAGGGAGCTAGGCTGAAAACCATAAAAATACAAAAAAATTAAATTAAAAAAAAAAAATATTGTCACCCTAATGAAAACTTGGCAAACAAGCATCTTGGTAACACCAAAAAAAAATGATAAAAATAGTAAAGAGAAATAATTCGTCCAATAGTGAAAACTTGGTAAACAAGCGCTTTGGATAAGTACCATGGTGAAAAAATGGCAAACAGGCACCATGTGTAGTCATTCTTTGCTTTGCCATCTACTATCACTCTATCTAAGTTCGTCTGTAATAAACACCCACTTTTTCGACACCCTCACGACTCTTGTCATGACATTTTACCTTTCATTTCCATGGCTAACAATGGTTGACATCAAGTCTTGCATACCATATGTCATCTCGACCACGTCCTTTTCCATATCCTCCAACTTGGCTAGTCCTTGACCTAACTAGGGGCAATCCTTTATCACTTGACTGCAGTGGGTATCACACATGGTCCTGTCAATCGTAAAAGTCCTAAAAAAGTCATAAAAATCATAAAGTCCTGAAAAAAGAGACAAAAAATCATAAAATGTCTTGGAAAAAAAAGACAAAAAAATAATAAGTCCTAAAAAAATCTTTAAAATCATAAAAAGTCCTAAAAAGAAAAAAAACCATAAAATGTCATGAAAAAAAATAACAAAATGTCTTAAAAAAGACCTAAAAATCATAAAAAGTCCTGAAAAAAATACCTAAAAATTGAAAAATGTCATGAATAAACAAAAAAATCAAAATATGTCAAAAACACAAAAACATTCAAATAACACTAAAAAATCCCAAAAACAGAGTCATATTTTGTCATAGTCAATTATGTCAGTTGTATCAGTCTTTGTCATTGTCGAACTACGTTGTCTCTACGCATTTGCTATGTAGGCAAGGCTCATCTTTGAGCCCCCGAGACATTAGGTCAGTCCTTTTAGGTTGGTCCAAATAAAATCATGACTCAATCTTTTGTCATCAAGAAAAAGTCATTGCTCGTGTCGAACTACAAGGTCTCTTAGTGTATGATGTAGGCAAGGCCATCAATTAATGAACCCTTGAGGCCGCACTAGGGCAATCCATTAGGGTTCATGACATTGCACTAGCACACACGTCAAATGTCTTCAAACCATTGTAGCAAGATATTTATGACTACCTTCAATCCTAGAAACTTCCCCTAAACCTTTCCAATAACCAACGAAAATCCTTTATCTGCAAAGCTACCCAATACACCATCATCAGTGACACCTTATACCATCGTAGCTTTGACAATACCCTTCTTCGATGTCTTGACATTGACGAAGCACAAACAACCTTACGTGAGGTACATGAAGGTATATGCAGATCTCATTCAAGTGGCCCAACCTTAGCTAAGAAGATCACGAGACTTCGGTAGTATTGGTCGACTATGGAGAAAGATGCACTTGATTTTGTGAGAACTTGTTGCCAATGTCAAATATATAGTGATTTGATTCATGCACCAGCATAGGAACTTCGGCCAATTACTTCTCCTTGGCCCTTCGCACAATGGGGACTTGACCTCATGGAAAAACTTCATCCCACCTCTTCCAATGGCCATAAATTCATTATCACCACCACTGAGTACTTCACCAAGTGGATCGAAGCCATCCCCCTTACATACGTAACTGGCAAAGAGATTTCCAAATTCATTCTCAACTACATTATATGTCGGTATGGCGTCCCATAGTCCATCATCACAGACAACGGTCATCCCTTCAAAAATCAATATGTTTATGAGCTTTGTGAATTCTTCCACATCCAAAACCATTTCTCCACGCCATACTACCCACAAGGAAATTGTCAAGCTGAGGCGTCTAATAAAACAATTATCAAAATTCTTAAGAAGACTGTCAATGACGTTGGTCGTGACTAGCATTTACAACTCAACCCTGCTATGTAGGTTTACCGCACTAGTATATGCACGCCTATGAGTGCCACCCCTTTCGCCTTGGTCTTTGGATTTGAAGCCATCTTTCTCATGGAGGTCAAAATTCCCTCTCTCAGAGTCTCCTTGAAGGGCTTGATCGATGATGAGGAGTATAGACAGTCGCGACTGCATGAGCTGGAAATGTTAGAAGAATGAAGATAGAATGCCTTGAATCACCTACAGGAATATCAAAATCGCCTTTTTCATAGTTATAACAAGAGAATCATGGTCTGAAAATTTGACATTGGCGACTTGGTCTTAATGCAAAACCCAAAGAATCATTCTGATAGAGAGAAACCCGTCAAGTTCGAGCCCAATTGGTTGGGTCCTTATATCATCATTGCCTCATTCAGTTCTAGAGATTACTAGCTAGCTACTACAGATGGTGAACAATTGACATAACCCATCAATAGTCTGCATCTCTGAAAATATATGCATAGCATCAGGGAGCTAGGCTGAAAACCATAAAAATATAGAAAAATACAAAAATACAAAAAAAAAATTGTCACCCTAATGAAAACTTGGCAAACAGGCATCTTGGTAACACCAAAAAAAAATGACAAAAATAGTAAAGAGAAATAATTTTTCCAATAGTAAAAACCTGGTAAACAAGCACTTTTGATAAGTACCATGGTGAAAAAATGGCAAACAGGCGCCATGTGTAGTCAATCTTTGCTTCGCCATCTACTATCACTCTATCTAAGTTAGTCTGTAATAAACACCCACTTTTTTGACACCCTCACGACACTTGTCATGACATTTTACCTTTCATTTCCATGGCTAACAATGGTTGACATCAAGTCTTGCATACCATCTGTCATCCCGAGCACATCCTTTTCCATATCCTCCAACTTGGCTAGTCGTTGACCTAACTAGGGGCAATCCTTTATCACTTGACTGCAGTGGGCATCACACATGGTCCTATCCATCGTAAAAGTCCTGAAAAAATCATAAAATTAATAAAGTTTTGAAAAAAGACAAAAAAAACATAAAATGTCTTGGAAAAAAAAGACAAAAAAATAAAAAGTCCTAAAAAAATCTTAAAAATCATAAAAGTTCTAAAAGAAAAAAAAACATAAAATGTCATGAAAAAAAAATCACAAAATGTCTTAAAAAATACCTAAAAATCATAAAAAGTCCTAAAAAATATACCTAAAAATTTGAAAAATGTCATGAATAAACACAAAAAAATCAAAATATGTCAAAAACACAAAAACATTCAAATAACCCTCAAAAATCACAAAAACAGAGTCATATTTCGTCATAGTCAATTATGTCAGTTGTATCAGTCTTTGTCATTGTCGAACTACGTTGTCTCTGTGCATTTTCCATGTAGGCAAGGCTCATCTTTGAGCCCCCGAGACATTAGGTCAGTCCTTTTAGGTTGGTCCAAATAAAATCATGACTCAATCTTTTGTCATCAAGAAAAAGTCATTGGTCGTGTCGAACTACAAGGTCTCTTAGTGTATGATGTAGGCAAGGCCATCAACTGATGAACCCCTGAGGCCGCACTAGGTCAGTCCATTAGGGTTCATGACATTGCACTAGCACACACATCAAATGTCTTCAAACCATGGTAGCAAGATATTTATGACTACCTTCAATCCTAGAACCTTCCCCTGAACCTTTCCAATAACCATCGAAAATCCTTTATCCGCAAAGCTGCCCAATACACCATCATCAGTGACACCT
Source organism: Sequoia sempervirens (assembly GCA_007258455.2). Classification (NCBI taxonomy): domain Eukaryota; kingdom Viridiplantae; phylum Streptophyta; class Pinopsida; order Cupressales; family Cupressaceae; genus Sequoia; species Sequoia sempervirens. The sequence continues at coordinate 137,202,655 of VDFB02379711.1, forward strand.
TATACCATCGTAGCTTTGACAATACCCTTCTTCGATGTCTTGACACTGACGAAGCACGAACAACCTTATGTGAGGTACATGAAGGTATATGCAGATCTCATTCAAGTGGCCCAACCTTAGCTAAGAAGATCACGAGACTTGGGTATTATTGGCTGAATATGGAGAAAGATGAACTTGAGTTTGTGAGAACTTGTTGCCAATGTCAAATATATAGTGATTTGATTCATTCACCAGCACAAGAACTTTGGCCAATTACTTCTCCTTGGCCCTTCGTACAATGGGGACTTGACCTCATGGGAAAAATTCATCCCACCTCTTCCAATGGCCATAAATTCATTATCACCGCCACTGAGTACTTCACCAAGTGGATCAAAGCCATCCCCCTTACATACATAACCAGAAAAGAGATTTCCAAATTCATTCTCAACTACATTATATGTTGGTATGGCGTCCCACAGTCCATCATCACAGACAACGGTCATCCCTTCAAAAATCAAGATGTTTGTGAGCTTTGTGAACACTTCCACATCCAAAACCATTTCTCCACGCCATACTACCCGCAAGGAAATGGTCAAGCTGAGACGTCTAATAAAACAATTATCAAAATTCTTAAGAAGACTATCAATGACGTTGGTCGTGACTAGCATTTACAACTCAACCTTGCTCTGTGGGTTTACCACACTAGTATCTTGATGCCTATGAGTGCCACCCCTTTCACCTTGGTCTTTGGAGTCGAAGCCATCTTTCCCATCGAGGTCAAAATTCCTTCTCTCAGAGTCTCCCTGAAGGGCTTGATCGATGATGAGCAGTATAGACAGTCACGACTGCATGAGATGGAAATATTAGAAGAACGAAGACAAAATGCCTTGAATCACCTACAGGCATATCAAAATCACCTTTGTCATAGTTATAACAAGAGATTCATGGTCCGAAAGTTTGACATTGGCGACTTGGTCTTAATGCAAAACCCAAAGAATCAGTCTGATAGAGAGAAAACCAGCAAGTTCGAGCCCAATTGGTTGGGTCCTTATATCATCATTGCCTCATTCAGTTCTGGAGATTACCAGCTAGCTACTTCAGATGGTGAACAATTGACAGTGCCCATCAACAGTCTACCTCTCCAAAAATTATATGCATAGCATCAGGGAACTAGGCTGAAAACCATAAAAATACAAAAAAATAAAAGATACAAAAAAAAAATCGTCACCCTAATGAAAACTTGGCAAACAGGCATCTTGGTGACACCAAAAAAAAATGACAAAAAAAGTAAAGAGAAATAATTCATCCAATAGTGAAAACCTGGTAAACAAGCGCTTTGGATAAGTACCATGGTGAAAAAATGGCAAACAGGTTCCATGTGTAGTCAGTCTTTGCTTCGCCATCTACTATCACTCTATCTAAGTTAGTCTATAATAAACACCCACTTTTTCGACACCCTCACGACACTTGTCATGACATTTTACCTTTCATTTCCATGGCTAACAATGGTTGACATCAAGTCTTACATAGCATCTGTCATCCCGAGCACATCCTTTTCCATATCCTCCAACTTGGCTAGTCCTTGACCTGACTAGGGGCAATCCTTTATCACCTGACTGCAGTGGGTATCACATGGTCCTGTCAATCGTTAAAGTCCTGAAAAAATCATAAAAATCATAAAGTCCTGAAAAAGAAAAAAGAAAACATAAAATGTCTTGGAAAAAAAATACAAAAATAATAAGTCCTGAAAAAATCTTTAAAATCATAAAAGTCCTAAAAAGAAAAGAAAAAAACATAAAATTTCATGAAAAAAAAATCACAAAATGTCTTAAAAAAGACCTAAAAATCATAAAAAGTCTTGAAAAAAATACCTAAAAATTGAAAAATGTCATGAATAAACACAAAAAAATCAAAATATGTCAAAAACACAAAAACATTCAAATAACACTCAAAAATCACAAAAACAGAGTCATATTTCGTCATAGTCAATTATGTTGGTTGTAGTAGTCTTTGTCATTGTCGAACTACGTTGTCTCTGTGCATTTTCTATGTAGGCAAGGCTCATCTTTGAGCCCCCGAGACATTAGGTCAGTCCTTTTAGGTTGGTCCAAATAAAATCATGACTCAATCTTTTGTCATCAAGACAAAGTCATTGGTCGTGTCGAACTACAAGGTCTCTAAGTTATGATGTAGGCAAGGCCATCAATTGATGAACCCCTGAGGCCGCACTAGATCAGTCCATTAGGGTTCATGACATTGCACTAGCACACACGTCAAATGTCTTCAAGTAAAACAAAGTATTTTAAAACAAACTACTCTTAAAATAAACTTTGGCAATCATTTAATCAACATTTCAATCAATTATGTCATCTAGTCAACTCCAATCAAACTCAGTCAAAACAAGTCAAACTGTCAACTCTTGGTTATTCTTTGGATGTGTCCTTCTGAAGAACAACCCCCATCATTTATTTATGCCTTAGGGTGTGTCCTTCCTAGGCATCGTCACCGTCATCTGGCATTTTGAGGGATTATCATGACATTTGAGGATCAATCCTCTCAACATCAACATCATTCAGGATGTGTCCTTCCTGAATTTGGCATTACCTGGCATTCGTCATCTAGACATCGTCAAACCTAACATCTCGACATCAAAACACTTGACATTCAAAGACACTTGGAAAACATTGTATTTTGGCAATTTTCATTGGATTTGTCATCATGCTACTAGTTCCTTGAGGATGTCCCGACAATATGACTTAGAGGAGCAGCGACATATCATGATGATTGTCTTGTCTTGTCTTTTTCGAACAATCATGTTGCTAATTCCTCAAGGATGCCCTGGCACTAGGATTTAGAGGAGCAACAATGTTTCATGGCTGGTATTTCTTGTCTTTCTTGTTTATGGTTGGTTGTGACAAGAAGACTGGGGCAATTGCACTCTTAGTATGAGTCATGATCATCCTTGTCTGTGACTCATTGTTCTATGTGATGGTACAACCTTGCACACCATTGATCTATGTAATATCATGGTGTTTGTTGGCCATCACAATAATCCGCCCAATGATGATTAGAGCAACAACTATTAGTTCTTTGGCAATATATTGAAGGATTCTTCCTCCACACTAATATCCATCTCCTTCTATCTTGGCGCTTCTCTTCTTCCATCTCCTAATGATATCATGTGACATACAAAAATATAATCGCATACATGATCATATGGACATTGCATTAGTTCATTACACATTTACATAAACGCATTCACCTAAAGTGCATTTAAACATTCATTTAGGCATAATTCATTAAACATCCATATATCGTTTGCATTCATATAACATAAAAGTGCATTAAACATTTTCATACATTGTCCATTTCATTAATTCATACACATCATAACATAAGGCATAACATGTCGCATTATCCATACATATACGGTCATACATCAATGCATCCATCATCATAAACATGGAATTCATTAGAATCAAAACATTATGCATACATATAGAACATCGTCATTATCATCATCACCATAAAATAATCATCATACATAGCATAGTATCATCATGGCATCTCATCATAAATAACCATCATAAATGTATACATCACATAACATATAAAATGTATCACCATATGAAACATCATCATAACATATATCACATAAACATAATCAAATCATAATGCATCATCACATAACACATAGCATATAGTCAGCGCCAAAACTGCATCATATATATATATATATATATATATATATATATATATATATATATATATCTCTCTCAAAAAAATCATGTCATAGGATAAAGTCTCGAGGTATCACAAAAATAGAGCTCACGGGCTCGATGGTCAATGTGCCAACATAATGTCTCAAACATAACAACAAGATAACAATAACAATTCCCTAAGTTGTGCTCTCCTCATCCCCTTGAGGAGAAGAATGGGGTGACTGATGACCTGTGGCTAGATCCGATGGTATCTGAGAGGACACGGCAGGCTGAGTCTGTGAGGCTAATGGATCAATGACCAGTGGCTGGTTGTGTTGGGACCTATGACTTGAACCTGATGATCCATGGCTATGGCTCAATCTGTGGCCCGAGGAATTCCTATGACTGTGATGGGACCTATGCCCTGAAGACTACCCTGATGATGTGGACCCACCCACACCACTCTGACTATGGCTATTGTGGCTCTTGCTACTACTGCATGAACCACTTCTCGTCCCCGACCGAGATTGAGATAAACCAGGATCTTGTTGATCTTTCGGCATTGCTCTCTCATACAACATCCTATACTACCCCCAGATCGCGCTAACTCTAGCCAACTCCCTTGCTATCTCCCCAATTGGCCCTATGCACATCTAAGCAAACTCTGAACATTAGCTCTATGCCTCTTGTTGCCTAATAACAGCCCAATCCTACTCCACCCATGTCACCTCCAACTCTACTTGAAGAGTCCTGATCTGTGTTGCGGCCTCATCCAATCTCCTCTACATGTCCGCTAGTTTTTGGTCCACTGTGGCATCCCACGACAAAGGTGGACCCTTGGCTATGTCCTCCTCTCAATCCACCATCTGTTCTCTGAGTTATCTCTTAGCCTCATCCATATCGGCATCCCCGCCAATATCTAGCTCCTCATCATCACCTCCAATATCCTCCTCACCACCAACTACCTCGTGCCCTCCACCGACATCCAATGCCTCCTCCTCTATATGCACCTCCTCCTCCCCCAGCACCTCTCCCTTTGGCCTAACCTCTACCTCTGGTTGCTTGGCCTCTTGCTTAATCTTTTCCTTGACCCTCCCCTCCTCCTTTCTAACCTCTCCCTCCTCTCTCTCCTCCTCCTTTTCCACATCTGGGATCACAGCTAATGACACTCTCTCAACAAGTTGTCGCACCCTCTTTCCCTACCTCTCACTGTCTCCTCCTCTCCTCCTCCTCCCTCCATCCCCGCCATCTCCTCTGTCGCCCCCATCACCCCCTCCTCCCCCATCTCCTCCACCCCTCCCTTCATCTCCTCTCCCCCCATATCCTCGGCCCTTGTCTCTACCTCTCCCCCCGTTGCCATCTCTGCCTCCTCGTCGCACCCGCAGAATAACTGATCACCAATCAACTAGCACTAAACCATTTGGATCTATCAAAGGCTATGGCCTATGTGCCTGCCACCATGTATCAAACTCAGTTGTAGTCCTAGGATTTTCCGATCCCCCACTCCAAGCCCACTGTTGTGCTACCAATCCATCTATTTGTTGCTCTACCAAGGGTATTGATATGGTCAGTCCCCACATCATCTCTCATGAAGATCTCACATACTCTGCAGTCCCCACCGGCACATCTTGTTGCTCACCAAACTGACGTAATACCCATTGGGGCAAGTACATCTCAATAATGAGTTGAGACTTAATAGTGCGACCAATCAGATATTTGAACTGTCTGCAGAATGCAAGATGATCACCCTATCCTGCCCACTGTGCACAATCTCTATAGGGCCTCCAGAAAAATGCCATCAATGTGTCAATCCGATGATGCCAGAATCATGTGTCACTAACTCTAGTATGTTGTAGTGCGCCCGCATATAAGTATACATAAGGCACTCCCTTGGAAAGTTGTCTTTGAACTAGTGGACGAAAGACGAAAATATGCTCCCAGGCCGAGATCATCAACAATGTCATGCCACAGCTAATACTATGCACATTTTTGTAGGCCACCTCATGTAATTGATGATATAACATGTCTAGTAAACATGGTCCCCAAGCAAAAACAATCATGTCTCGCCTCATGCGAACAAGCACATCTCCCCATCTAATGGGAAACCCATGTCTGCGATGATCTAGAATAAGTACATTGGCAATCAAAGTGTATAGCATAGTGTTCCATCGAGGATAGTACTAAGCCATAAACTCCCATCGATGCCCAACCTCGCGCCATCATCAGCCTCATAAAACTCTGTGATAGCCTGAAGTCCCCGATGTGGATCATAAACCACTTGTTCCCCTCTTATCAGAATGCACAAAATCTTGTACACATCTTCGAGTGTGACAGTGGCCTCTCCCGTCGGCAAGTGAAATGAACAGGTCTCTGAATGTCATCTATCTTCCAACGCTGTCAGAAGACCCCTATTTACCGGGATAGTGGTCATACAGGTCACATAGTATAATCTCAGTTGCATCAGTCGCCTCCGCTCCCTATCTCGCAGTCGATCTTTGAATGCATATGTCGATGGCCTGAACTCACACATATAAATAGGTGGTAATCGTTTTTGCATATGTAGAAACGGGAGTTAGAACATCATTGAACATCATTATTACCATCCATCTAATCAAAACTACACATAGAAACTGAGCCTAAACAAAAGTCAACCCTGGTCAAAGTCAATTGTGTCACGCTAACTCAAATGTGTCATTCCATTCGGCATTTGTGTCACAATCCATCACTTGCATCATTTGACCTGACATATGTGTCACGCTAGAGAATTTGTGTCATTTCCCCAAACAGTTATGTCATTGTAAATCAATTGTGTCGCACGGCCCCGCAGTTGCACCTCAATTCGATTTCTACATCGCTAGACCCAATACTTGCGTCGCGACACAACGATTACATTTCACTAACCCGCAAATGCATCATTTTAAACCCAAACCTAACAGACCCTTTTCATTTGCATCGTGATGCATCAAATGCATCTAACGCGAATGCAACTGCGTCGTACGCGAACGCATATGCGTCACGACACATTCATTGACCTAACTTTAAACCCTAAAAAAGCACGCAAAAATGAGAAAATTTGTGAACTAGGTACGAGGTACTGACCAGTGGCTCTCCGGCCTCTGGCCGTCATAAGGTTAGCACTATGTAGCCGCAATGCTTGGTCACTAGAATCACCATCATCGCGAAGTACTCTCTCAAAGCTCTCAAATTTCAAAAGGTAAAAGTGAAAATGAATTAACTTTTCACCCAATTTGAACCAATTTATAGGATAAAAGTGGGATTTTCTTGAAAAAATTATTACTAGAGGCTCTTCTGACCAACCTTTTGATCACTTTAAACACGTCAAAATCCAAAACCAATCGCGCCACTGTTTTTCTAAATATCAAATTGACTAATCAGGACACTTTCCAAATTTTTCTATCACTAAGCCAAAATTTGCAAATTTTCCCGAGGAGGCATAAATACTTTGTATCTTCGTTGGGGCATGTTTTTGACTGAATTTTCTTTGTCACAATGCGACAGGCTGCATTATGATAAAAAGGGGAAAAATGTAGACACATAAAATTAACCTAGGTCTACAAGTTAAATTTTTCTATGTATTTCTTCCTAACATAATTAAAATATTTAATTATGTTCTATAGTCTGATTTCAACCATTAATTAAATATTTTTTAGTTAATTAATTCATGTCTTTTATTCCTCCTGACAATTTAAATAAATAAATTTATTTATTGTCGCTAATGACCTATGTCTTTCCATAATTGAATAAATTCATAAATTTATTTAATTATCTGTTGTCCATTATTTCTTCCTGATAATTTAAATAAACTTTATTTATTTATTTAAATACGTCATTAATATCTCATGTCCTCTTATAATTAAATAAATTCTTTAATTTATTTAATTATTGACCACTTTGGTTTTTCCTAATTTTAAATAAAGACACTTTCTAATTTTCTCTCTTCAAGTAAATAATTAAAAATTATTTATTTATTGTCACATGGCCCCACTTTTGAATTAAATTAATTTTTAATTCAAAATGTCCACTTTCTTCCATAAATCAAATAATTTCTATTATTATTTGATTTTCTAGCTCTTTTTTTTGTGCGATTCTTATCTCCTTGTCACATAAAACTTCATTTCAAATTTTACCCTAATGTTGCCCTAACCTAATTGTAGGTTGTCACATCCAATTTTAACCATTGATCTTAGGGTATTTCTCATCTTTCAATCTTGGCCATTCATCCAAAATTGGCTTTTCTATAAAAAAGCAATTTTGGCATTCATTTGACACACTTTATACATCTTGATCTTGGCATCTCTTGACATTGTGACTTCATGCTTTAGACTTCCTTCATAGTTGCATACTTGCATTGTGTAACTTTTTAGATAGAATTCTTCAAAGTTTGTTTAGGACATTGGCATAGTCATAGGTTGTTCATCACAAATTTAAGGGCAATTATCTACTTGCAGCAAATAGAGAAGGTGCAATGAAGGTGATGTTGGCATATGGCTTTGAGAGATCGTTTTTGGCTACTTGTGTTGTCATTGATGGCAACTAGAGTTAGCAGTATGATCTTCAGTATTAGCATTGGTTATACCGGCAAGGAAACTAAGACTATGTAACCTACCAGTAGGAAGAATGAAGAACAAGACATCTAGTTGGCAAATTGATCTGATCAATTCTCTGGATCATTATTTCGTGGTGCGGATCTCCATAAGATCTTTCTTAGCATTTGCACTATCCTCTGATGAGTTTTGTGGTATAGTATTAAGTTGAAGTTCAAGTTAGAGATTCGGTAGCATGTTTCATGGTTTATTTTCCATTTGTGGCTGACATGTTTCATATGGTGTATCGTGGATATATGTGGAATATGTATTTCGCTATTTCCTATGTTTGGAATCTTGGTTTGGGTCCCTACTAAAGTCTAGCCGACTTGTGTGGGTGCGCATCAATTCTAATTAGATATTTGAGCCGACATAAGCAAAATATTATATTTTATTGTGAAGCCAACATACATTGAATTTCTGATTAGAGAGTATATAAAGGAGATTGGTAAACCATTTTTATGCATGGTATGATATGATATGAAAAATCGTGGTAGTAGATATAATGCAGTAGTGAAGGAGTATCAAAAAAGAGCGAAAAGAGCAGATTAGTTGTTTGAGGGCAGAATAGTTTCAGTATGCTAAGCAGTGCAGAGAAAAGCAAAGCAGAAGTGTAATTCTATCAAGAGATCTGGAATCTAATCGAGAGCCTCAATGGAACTGAAATTTGGCATTTGTAGATGTTGTTCTCTTAGTTCAAAATTTTGTTGTAATCTTAATTTTGCTTGTAAGGTAGTGAGTCTTTCTCTTTTGAGCAGTGAGCTCTAGGCAGTGCGCCTGAATGCAAGTGCATTCCCCTTCTTTCTATTTTACTTTTAATAGAGTAAGCATTGTGAATTAATCTCCACCATGGTTTTTCCCCTAACAAGGTTTCCACGAAAAAAATATTTGCTATTATAGTGTTCATTAATGAGATTGCATGATTTCATCTATTATGTGCTACAAATGCTATATGAAGTTTAATTATTGTTGTTAATGGTTTTAGATCTGTATAATAAATCAAAATCAGTGAACACTAATTCACCCCCCCCCCCTCAGTGTTCCCAGTGTCCAACAATTGGTATCAGAGCAAGTTCCTCTTCAGAAGTTTAACAGCTTGAGGTGAATCTTGAATTACAATGGATGTTGGGGGTCTTCAACAACAGCTTATGGTAGCACTTGATGATCTTGATCAATCTAAAGCGGAGGTCATGGAATTAAAGGCAAATCTTGCAGATGCTGAAAAAATCATTCAATCACTGAAGGATAAGATAAATGAGTCAAAGGAGAAGAGGAAGGAGTTGTGTGATCAGTTGAAGCAAAAAGAAAGCAAAAGTTTGAATGATGTCCATCTGAATCAAACCCTAAAAGAAATAACAGAAGAATACGAAAAGCTAGCCAAGGACAATGCAGCTCTAAAAGTTGAGATGGAATCCGTGGCAATAAAGTTTACCAAAGAGATTGAACAAAGGAAGAAGAACGAGGAGAATCTTGCCCAGTCCCTGAAAGAAAAATCTGAAGAATGCAGCAGAATTAACAGTAGAACCATTCAACTGGAGGAAGAACTGCAACAGGCCAGAAACTATGAACATGAGATTGAGAGACAGATAGTTACTCTTGGAAATGAACTTGCTACTGCAAATGAATTCAAAGAAAAGTTTAGGATAAATTATGTTAAGCTTGATGAGATAACCAAAAGTTAGAAGGATACAAATGACAAACGAGGTCTCGACTATGAGAAGGGTGAAATCTTTGAATCTGAACAGAAGAACTCTGAAAAGAAGAACAAAGGCAGAAGACATCCGGAAAGGCAACCAAATGCTCAAAGATTTAATGGATATTGTTTTACTTGTAATAAATTTGGACATATGGCTTCTCAGTGTAGAAGAAGGATAAACCCTAGTACTCCATCATTTTTTGGTCAATGTTTTAAATGCAAAAAGTTTGGTCATAAAGCATTAGAATGCAGAAGTATGCCTGTCAATAAATGTTATACCTGTGGAAGATTTGGACATGTTGCTAGTCAATGCAAGTCAGGAGGAAATCAGTGGAATGGTTGGAATATACAGAAAGGTCCAGTATGCTTCAATTGTAACAATCTTGGACACCTTGCAAAATTTTGTAGGAACAGAAACATGAATAAAAGAGGTCTGGTTTATCAAGGAAGAAATTCACATAAAGACAACATAGGAAAAGAAAAAGCATTTGTGGAAGAGATAAGAGATCAGATGAAGAAAACATGGGGGAAGAAAAGTGAATCTGATGGAAGGAAACAAGGTTGTACCGAAAGCTCCCTCTGGTAACTCTTCCGGTAATTGATATCAGGCTAGTGGCCTAGGGGGAATTTTTCATGAAAATCTCGTGCCCCTATGTATAATTGGCACCGAGTTGTTGGATGTCGTCAATTGTCGTGTTATTCATTAGTGGAAGTATCAGCAATCATATGTTGAATTGGATGAAATGGTATATGTCCACAGTTGAATTCTTCGCTTGCAGTCTGAGTTTGCAGAATGAATGGAACTTCTAGGGCAATGCATTTAATGCGGTAGAAAATAAAGTAGGTGAAGTTATAAAAAGGGGTATTTCAAACCCTAATTCGTCATTGTGCATTGAAGGATAACAGTTTAAAAGCATTTTTTGCAAAATTTCAAAAGTGTGAAAGGTGATCCTTGCAGTGAATCTCCAGGTAATTTTGTTGATCATTGATTTCATATCTATTTTTGCGATCGATAGGACTCTGTTCGGGGCGAAACATGAAGCAAATCAAAGGAACCATAACTCTAGATGAGTATAGCAGTCAAAAGATTAAGGATGAAAGAAATTTGTTGTCACTCACTGATTTCAAGAGGCTTGAAGGATCAAAGCATAAAAATTTGGATATATGGAGCGAATATCCTCATTTCGACAATGCAAAGATAATTTGGTTTGTTCTGAGCAAATTGGACGATGATATCCTCACTCTTGACAAACCTTATCAAATTTCTAAGGATGTGATTAGAAATCTAACGGGCTTATGCAATGTTGGTGATATACCAAAGAAGAATTCAATTCGCAATGTTGAGGTCGAAGCCCTAACCGAAATAAGGGGAGATTAGAGGGCTCTGATAATTGCGACGATTAAAGATCCATTGACAACGTATGTTGCACATGGAATCACATATAAGATCTTCAGAAACCGAGAAGGATCAACCTCGGTAGGTGTTGCATATATCGTTCATAGAATGATGATTGAAAATGAAGGCTTTGACCTATGTAGTCTGTTGAAGGATCAACTGATGGAAAATGTTCAGTTAACAAAGGATATTGACTACCCTTTCAGGTTTGGCACTCTGGCAATATGTATTATGATGTATTTTCTAAATTGTTTGCCGATGAAGGACAATGTAGTGTGGAGAGAAAATATGTCGGTTTGTAAGCAAATCTTCAATCATTATAACTCTTTTGACAATTGTGAACAAGTGTGTGAAAGCTTCTTTAGAAAGATGTTAGAAAGGTTCGGGGAAAGTGTTATCCCTCTCCTGGCAAAGTTAACTGAAGTTGGATCATCCTTCGGAAAGGCAGAGAAAAAGCAAAAGAGAGAAAGTGACATGGGTGGTGTCACTCATCCAGTACCCAAGTCAGCAAAGGTTGAAGAAAAAGGGAAAAGGCAGTTGGTTGTGGATGTAGAAGATGAAGTTTTTGAAGAATATACTCCAAGAGATCAACCAAAAACAGGTGAATAGGAAATAATAATAGCTGAAGACAGTGATGAAGAAGGTGCTCTGTTCAAGTCAAAAATAGTGCAAATCATTCAAGATGTGGATGGTATGCAAAAGATATTAGACATATGGTTAAATGGACCATCTTATGAGCAGGATATTATTGAAAACACTCTGGCGAGATACTTTGATGTTAATAACATTGAGTTGGAGATTCTGCAAGATGTTCTGCCAGAAGAACTAATTGAGTGTGTCAAGGAAGCCATGGAATCTGTGCCTCTGGACAAAAAAGAGGAGGAAATAATTTCCCATTTAAAGATGCAGTTTAAGCTATCTCTTTCCAAGTTGAAGAAGAAAATGAATGTGCTAAGACAATGCATTGATTCCGCCAATAAAGTTTTCAATTACTGTCTTAAGTGGCCCCATGTTGTTGGCAAGTACAAGGACAAGTTGGAGGAAATCGAAAAGGAGCTTATCAAAACTGGACAAGATTATAGTATGTCTTTAGAAAAGAATGGAGATGTTAAGAAGAAGGTTTATATTCTTATTGAGCATGCAAAGGTCCAGTCTACTAGGAATACTCTTATTGATACCTTCTGGAAAGTGAAAGACATAACTGAAGGAAGATTAGAGCAAATGATTGAAGTGCTTAAGTCAAGAGAAAAGCTGAAAAATGCAATCACCATTCTTGAGTCTCTTGATCAGATGATTAACAGAACATCAGAGAATAACAGCATGATCATAGCTATTGGGATTGCGGTGGACCCCTGGAAGAAATTCCTTCCAGAAATGAAAGCTAAGTATAAAATAATTTTCTGAATTCTTACAACAGTTGTCCAAATTTTGATCAATTGGGGAGAATGAAGTAAGAGTAAGTGCAGTAAAATACTAAAGGGAAAAGAATAAGAAGAGAAGTGTAGAGCGGATTTAGTAGAGCTTTGTCATTGATGTCAAAGGGGGAGAGAATACAGTGAAAAATTTCCTTGACATCCATAGGGGGGGCAGTAATTTTCGTCTTGCTAAGTTTTTGGTTTTGACACTTAGTCAATTTTTCACCAAGTGTTGTCATCAATGCCAAAGGGGGAGATTGTTGGCATATGGCTCTAAGAGATCGTTTTTGGCTACTTGTGTTGTCATTGATGGCAACTGGAGTTAGCAGTATGATCCGCAGTATTTACATTGGTTATACTGGCAAGGAAACTAAGACTCTGTAATCTACCAACAGGAAGAATGAAGAACAGAACATCTGGTTGGCAGATTGATCTGATCACTTCTCTGGATCATTATTTCGTGGTGTGGATCTCCATAAAATCTTTCTTAGCATTTACACTATCCTCTGATGAGTTTTGTGGTATAGTATTAACTCGGAGTTCGAGTTAAAGATTCGGTAGCATGTTTCATGGTTTATTTTCCATTGTGGCCGACAAGTTTCATATGGTGTATCGTGGATATATGTGGAATATGTATTTCGCTATTTCCTATGTTTGGAATCTTAGTTTGGGTCCCTACTAAAGTCTAGCCAAATTGTGTGGGTACACATCAATTCTAATTAGAGATTTGAGCCGACATAAGCAAAATATTATATTTTATTGTGAAGCCAACATACATTGAATTTTTGATTAGCGGGTATATAAAGGAGATTGGTAAACCATTTTTATGCATGGTATGATATGAAAAATTGTGGTAGTAGATATAATGTAGTAGTGAAGGAGTATCAAAAAGGAGCAAAAAGAGCAAATTAGTTGTTTGAGGGAAGAATAGTTTTGGTATGCTAAGCAGTGCAGAGCAGAGCAAAAGTGTGATTTTGTCAAGAGATCCGGAATCTGATCGAGAGCCTCAGTGGAACTGAAATTTGGCATTTGTAGATGTTCTCTCAATTCAAAATTTTGTTGTAATCTTAATTTTGCTTGCAAGGCAGTGAGCCTTTCTCTTTTGAGCAATGAGCTCTAGGCAATGCGCCTAAATGCAAGTGCATTCCCCTTCTTTCTATTTTACTTTTAATAGAGTAAACATTGCAGATTAATCTCCATCGTGATTTTTCCCCTAATAGGGTTTCCATGAAAAAAATATCTAGTGTTATAGTGTTTATGGAGATTGAAGACATTTCGTAATACTTTTCTTATTTTTCATGCTTTTGCTCCTTTGTTTTTTATTGTTTTGCTTAGGATTGGTTTGTTTATGCTTATAATGCTAACCTAGTAGTTTTCCCTAAGTTACAACTGGTTCAAGCATACTTTAATTTTTTCCTTACACATTCTTGGTTATGTGAGCATGTGATGAAAGCATGGAAACAGTTTGAAAACATTTCATTTATTGACCATGTATTATTATTATCTGGCAAACCTATCATACAGCGTGTTACAGATGTACTTATATCTTTTGATAGGCTGATATATTAAATCAAAATCGTACCATATCATAACATGCTTTGTATGACCAAGAACACTTACATGATTGAACAGTTTCACAACATGCTTTCCACGAACAAAAACCATATAAAAAATGTTATTTTCTCTCTCTAGAAATTTGATAAAAGAATTACAAATTATAATTGCTTGCAATGATCGCTTTGCTATCGTACAACTAAAAGAGAGTAATACTTTTTGTCTGCCAAATATGATTTCAGCGGTAAATAATGTGAATGGATATATTTGTTATACCTTCATGGTTCATGTTTATATTCAATATTGTATTATTTTCCAGAGAGTAAATAATGTTATCCTAATTGTTTATGGAAAAGGTTAGTTATGTGATACGTAATCAAAACTCACATATATTGAGTTGTAATTTCTGTTTTCATATCACAAACTACCTGAACCACCTGAACGTAGTACAATCATGGCATATTTAACGAACTGAATTCCATTAACATATTTGTCATTGTGCTTTTCTATTTAGAAGAATTCCACTAACCACGGTGTACTTAAAATCCTTCAAAAGATAAAGTTTGTCTTAAAAAATATATCTACGATATTTCAAACATTTTGAACTCGAACCGTTTCACATGCAGAGAGTTTCAAACTGCAGTGAAGACATCAACACAAAGAGAGTCTCAAGATGATAAACATAAAGAAGATCCTTCATTGAAGGAATTTATTTCATTTCTCAATTATCACAATAAGAAAATTCAACAGATAAATCACTTCGCAAAGAAAATCTGATCGGTAAAAACACACTTCAATCCCACATGAATAGTCTAAAATTGCACCTATTTGCATTGCATTCATAGTTCATCGTAACTGAAAAACATTCGATAGAAGAGAATTAAGATTATTAGCTTTAAAAAAACCTCCTTCAGATCCTCGACCAAATAGTTCCATCCCTTAATCCTTCCCTGCAAACCAGATAATATTGGCTTGACCTACTTCTATAAATAATTTAAAAATTAGCCCCATATTAACATGAAAAAGCTTTGACGCGGTTCTAAACCACATCAACCATAAATGAACCACATTCAATTTAACAAAGCATTTTCCATTACATTAACGACCTCCAGCTTAAGATTAATAAATAAGAGTATTAGGTCAGCCTCGTAAAAAATCACAAAATCAATGTTGTGTCTTCTTTCCGAATAAAAGAAGATTTCAAGTTATCTATAAGACAAATCTACATCTGTGTTATATTCACAAATATAAACCAGGTGACGGGATGATACAACCCCTTGCCACTCAACCTCCCACACAATATTTTAACTCCCAACACACCATACCAAACTAACCAGATATTTCTCTAGTTCCTGCCCCCGGTTCTGTGAGGCCGAATCTTTTCTGTTAAGACTATAAGTCATGTACAAATATGGTTACATTTCTGTCTGTTAACCCTATATATACGAGCAAACCGAGACTGGGCAAATTCTCAAAATCTAAAAACATTTTATGCACCGCCTGCCTTATAAAGTAAACATAAAAGGGAAAGGTAACTTTTTAGTTCTTGGCCTTATCAACATGCCTACTTGTAGTATGCAACCCCCTTGTAGGAGCAAGGCAATTTTTGGTCATATGGGCAGGTGCCTTGGAATGAAACGTGCCCCGTAAAGGCCAAAGAACCTTGCATTACAAACTTTAGATGATGGCTACTGGATTTTATCAATACCAAAATTTGCGCAGCATTAGTTGCAGGCAAACATGTGCACAAAACATAAAAAATTCGAAACAGTAGTGCTCAGTTCTTTGTAAAAATGAAAAACATAATTAAAATGTGGCATTTTATGTTCCATACTGGTATAAAATTCATCCCTCTACACCATACATACATTTTCCCTCTAGTAGAACTTCATCATTAACCATTAGAAAAGACCATCAGGTTATTAACTAAAACCCATTGAGACAGAAAACAAGATGTGTTCAATTGATTAATCCAGCCTAGGTCGATTAATTACATTATCCAGTTACAATTTGCACAAAAACACTTTCAGAACTAAAGTGATCAAAACGTACAGTACAGATCCCACATTAAGCATTAGTTGAGGCACCGCACTTCATTTGCAAGTAGCTGATCTAAAATTCACACGCGTCCAACACTCTGACACTTATTAGGTGTGTAGAGAATGTGATAGCAACAAGAAGTGAAATCCTCCACGTGTTTCATTTATTCAGCAATCTAAGTTATTCATCTGGATCTTCCCCTAGCATTGAAGCCAACTTGGTAATTTTGATCTACTCTGCAGGACATTTACAGAATCCTTCAAATACCAAAGTCCCAATTAAGTACAAATTCACCCCATCACAAATATCATGTCAGAGGAAATAACACCAACAGAAAGCTTTTGAAACCAAAGAAGAGCACGGTACTGCATTCTAACCTTATAGAGAGTAGCTGGTTTTTCCAACGTATGGTTCTAATACTAGAAAGCTGTGTAAAACTGAGGTCTTCGTAAACCTAGCCATCTCTTAGTTATATACCAAAGCTCAAAATCGGCATAAAGGTCAAACCACAAGGCACAAACCTAAACTGTCAACCTAAAGCCTGGTTCCAGATTGAAAAAGCTTTAGTGCACGTATACCAACCATCTATTTGTCATAAATGATTTTTTATGTAGGATTACTGTCGACACAAACATAAAATTACGAGAGCGGATGTGTGTAATGCCTCATAAACCAACTATTATCATCCACGTATCCCATTTAGAGTCATTCCTAACACACCCACAAACAAGTAGGAGAATGTCTAGATGATTATTAACGTGAAACCAAATCCCACTGTAGAGATATGCATCTCTAGTAAATAAATTTCCACAATCAAGAGATGGCCAAGAAGACAAGACACGGCTACTGCCAACAATGTCATTATTTAAGAGGCAGCAACTTAAGCACCAGAAAAAGGAGGAAAATGACACATCAGCCTAGGACTTCCCCGCAAGGCCTGCACCAAACTGTGAAAGCCCTTGGTATAATTAATGCCTCTAAAATGCCTATTTCTCATAATTGTTATCATGTGGGATTATTAACAACACAGTGGCACACACACACACACACACACAACCCACAAAGTTGTATAGGAATTTCAAAATGCTGATTCCATGGAAATACCAACCCAAACATTCTACATAGTGAGAGAGCTGCATACCAAATTAAAACTTCAAACAGAACACGCCCTCTCGAACATTTGCATCCCCCACCAATCTTGAACATCAACATTTTAAAGGCAGCATCAAAATCAACAGCAAAAATTGGATGTTATTCTCTCATCGGCTACAACAGCATCATCATCACAGCAACCAGCAGTATTTCCACGTCCCCAACTAACTATCACATCTCAGTCATAGTCCGGCATAAGTCAGGACTAATAAAACTAAAATAAAATAGTAAGTACATATTAAAGTATGTCCTTTACTGACTGAGGACACAAGTAAAAAGGCTGCAAACTTGTTATTCCAGTCTAGAAATGATTAAACTACCAAAGAGCACCTCGTAGGGGGTGCACAATGAATTTGCCAGATGCAGCAGTTGGCAAAACCCCTCCAAACCAACACACCAATATTGAAGATTATAAATTAAAGAGATAAAATTCAGGTGATCAGACTAACCATCTAACAATATGACTCCTCGAACATATTGAACAACCAATGTGTCACTCATGTTCAACACCAGAAGATGTACTGGAGACATTTCTACTTGGAACACCACTGGCATATGAAGCTACATGGATCTACAGCAGCTTTGCAAACTGGATATGACTATCCTGCACAGAAGGTTATAAAAAAAGTAGTTTCAACATAAAACTGAAACTCTATCTAAGAAATATTTAATTTAACACTTGTACAGGATACAGATCCATGTATGTAATAGACTGAAGTTATTCAAGCACCTGAATTACTAGGTCTTGGAGATTCACTTCGAACCTTTGGTGACAAACTTGTACAGGCAGGAGACCTAGCAGGTGGGCTAGATTGATCCTGGCTTCGACGCTGCGGAGATCGACTGCGGCGTACTGGGGAACCACTGGGTAGATGATAGAAAATTCATTATATTAGTAACATTCAAATGCCATCCCCAAATTCATCATAGGATTTCTGAATCTCGTAAACCAGCATACCTATCAATAGGACTCAGAGATCTTTTCCTTCTGTCACTTGTTTTGTCCCAACTTTGACTCCTGCTACGGCTGCGAGGGCTGACACTGCGGCTCCAACTGCGACTCTGGCTCCGGCTCCGACGACGATATTCCCGATCTCTTTCATGATATCTATGACGTTCATATCTATCACGGCTCCTACTCCGTCTCCTATGATCTCGATACCTATAGTCATCATACCTTCTCCTGCAAAATAACAAAAAAAGCAGAAAGCTCATGCCAAGATAGAAAAATTTTAGTTCAACAGAAACAGTATCAGTCTCACTGTCACCAAGCACATTTCTGACCTGGAAAGCCGAGGACTGCGACTCCTGTATCTCCTTGAGCTAGGAGGCTCTGCAGTTAGCCTTCCTTTATGACTGCAACATGGAAGCATTTCAATTGGAAAATAAATTGTAGCTTATTTAAACCTTTCTCTTCCCCAAAATAATATACAGAAGAGATAAGCAGGCATGATAAACCATTGACAGTATTCAATTTTGATTGTTTAAAATACAGAATGATTTCTCTAAGTGAACACCTGCAGTTATTTTGTAAATTTTAGTTCAAATGTTGAAATTAGCATCAAGGAAGCTAAAATTGCTCTCGTGATTGCCAAGACATCAATATGAGATTATTAATAGTGTAATCTTCAATTAATGTGCTGAAATCTCCAAAGGTTAAAATTATAATTTTCATTTGTCAAGGAAAATGCATATTTGTTTTCATTGTCAAAAGGACAAGCATATCAATGAACTTACATTACTTCTGCGTTCGGACCATATTTTGCAAACTGCACAACAATATCCCTTCCATCGACATTCCTTCCTGCACTCACAGATAAATAGATCAACTATACCCATATAAATTGAAACAGATACACTCAGTAGAAGTTCTTTGAGATGAATATGAGATAACTTCACCCATTCTATACGCTAGTAAAAGCCCTCTTTTATTTGAAATTTATTCAATAAAAGTGTCTAATTCTTTGACATGTATCAGACTTGCACTCTACCCAAAGAGCAACCTAACTTCCAAATTGCATTTCAAGCTTAAAATTAATGTTCCAAGATATACAAATGCATGATATCAAACCATCACTAAATTAATATAATGCTACTGCAAGTTTTACCATGTAACAGCCAGGCAACTACACTGACTCGGAAAAGTATGCAAGCCAATTAACTTGCAACACAAAGGATCAACAGTCAGAACTTCAAGAAACTTGACCAACTCGTTCAGTTTCCAAGTCTCAGTTAGCATGAAAGTAGAACTTGTTCTTGGCAAATATAAAGCCAAAATAAATTAAAAATAATTTCAAACTCTTCCCAAAACAGTATCTCACAAATACTTGTTAAGGAAAGGAGAAGACTAACAGAAATGCATTTTCGTCCTGCTTTCACTATGGAAAGCAGATTGGCCAATAATTTTTTGCCAGAATAGTTGAAGGTTAAAAAAGTCTAAAAACACTATATCAACAGCTAAAGGGTTTGCATAGAATTGCTTTTAAGAAAATATATGTATAATTTGTATTTTGGAGGAGTTTATTAGTTACCTCCCCTCCCCAACCTCATAATACCCAAACTCCTGAAAATACAGAACTGAGAAAGTGATGGAGGAAAATTGTGTGTTTGGCCAATTAGTGTAGAGAAAGGGATACAATGACCGGCAAGAAAAGGGTAAGCAAGAGTATTTTATTGAGTTTTTAGTGAGGAGAGGGAAACATCCCTCTCCAAGTCAGAATTTATGGTATAAGGAACAACCCTCTCCAGTCAGAATTAATGGTATAGGGTTAATAAAGGAACCTCAGAATTGCCTCAAAGAAGAGGCATGCTGTGAGTTGGATGGTTGGGAAGGAAAAAGCTGGACTTGTGCAGAAAATGAGATCTTGCCTATAGACCATATAAAGGAGCCCTATTCTTGAGCTGGATATGGATATACTTGAAAGTTAATATCCATAGACTCCTCATAAGAGGGTTAATTTGCAGATTCTTGTGTATTTGATTGACTTTGGAGAATACCTATGCATGCACTCAGAAAAACTGGGAGACCCAAGGAGACTACAAGATCAGCCCACACCTAAGAGAATAGTTTATTGTGATCTTTGATAATGATTCTGTTAAAAACAAGATCTTCCAAGGAGACCTTTATTTCTTTAGAAATGCTGGGCTTTTCGCAAAGCATTGGCATATTGGTTTTGTGCCTGCAGATGAAATGCCATCCAAAACCCCAGTGTGGATTTTCCTTGATGCCTTCTGCATGAGTTATGCATGCTATTACCAAATCTGGACAGCTCTAATTCAAATCCTGTTGGATCCGGACATTTTGGACAGACCAAATTTGTCCAGTTCAGTTGATACTATTCAATTCCAATTAAAGTTTTACCAAGATTTCCAATTTTTTTGGACCTCCCAAACAAATCAATTTTTTTAACCTGGTAATTATGATGGAAGGAATATGTGTTTCAAGTGCTGGGAATTTTCATTAGGAAATACATCTGTTCTTCTAAAGAGACTTTGGGAAGAGAAGCAGCAAACTATTCATGGATCTGCATAGAGCTTGAGATGGATCAACTATTCTACCTCAAAGGTATCAAGGTTTAAATCAAGTGTTACCCGGGGATGCGTCCCTACGCCTAAATCCCCCCATCACATGCATATTGACAATGAATTCTGAATTCTGAATGCATATTGAGTATTGACAATGAATTCTGAACACAAATATTATATGCTAAGGTTCTATAATGTATATATGCATGCTTTATCCATGTTTTCATATGAATATTTAAAAATTTCCCTATATACGTTAAATTTTCCTATATTTTATATAGCCGTCCCCTTTGCCATCCCCTAGCCATCCCCAAAATTGGCTTGGAAAATCAAGGACTTGGGGACATGTCTTGCCGTCCCCGTCCCGGAAACTCGGGGTAACATTGTTTAAATGGACTCAACCAATAGATTATAAGTCATCATCTGGCAACAGAATGCCAAAAACAAAAAGCTTCATCACAAAATGCTAATGGCAAATGATGAAAGCTTCCAAAAGCCAAAGCGAAAATACAGTCAGTAGAAGAGTGGGGGAACCGAACAAAGGAAGAGAAGTTAGCAAGCAGAATCCAAAAAGTACAAAGGATAAAATCTTGGATGAGGTTGAGGTAGTGGTGGTTGGAAATAGCTTCAAGGATGATCTACAAAAATTACTGAAGCCAGTTATGCACGAGGGGGGGTGACCAAGGAGATTGAACATGTAGAGGCAGAGGAAGCAGATGCAATTTTAAAAAAAGGACTACCTGAAAAGTGGCAAAGGGATCCCCACCTCTATTGGAAGACATGTTGCGATAGGGCTTAAAACACAAGCCAATATGGAATACTCAAAGAATGTAAGCAAATTGATTTCCATGCAAGAAAGTTCTCACATACCCATTGAAAAATATGCTTGCAGGGTAAAAAGTTAAAAAAATATGAAAGGCAACTCTGTAACTAGCATGCCTTGCAAACAATCTAAGTCTTGCATACATGTTTAGTTCAGACTGCTTTTAGTTAAAGACTGTTTCTTACTTGCTTGCAAGTACAAACATCTTTTACATGTCTCTTGATGTTGTAGGACTTGAGCCCTTTTAAGAGAGGAAATGAAGTTAAGTTTCTGCTCTTGATATCAAAACCAAACAAACCATGGTGTGCTACTAGTAACAATTCAACACCAACTGCTACTGCATACCCACAACCCCTACTATCCTAGTACCACTTAAGCCCCTCCTAGCAGTGGTGTTGCTATCCATAACTAATCACCATAATAAGCTTGCATCTCAGCATATCCAAGTGAGTTACAAAAATATAGAGGTTGTCCACAATCAAGTTGAAAAAGCCATAGAAGAATATTTGTTATTCAGAAATGCTTTCAATGTTACTAGACTACTTATTGGCAAACCACAATTCTTGGCATTACCATTTTTATATAAATTTCCAACAATATATCTGAGACTCTTGGTCTGACCGGGATATATATAATATATTATATAATTTATTTTCCAGCCCAAGATGCACAAATACATTCAACATTATAAATCCTCATATGAATTATATAAAAGCTAAAAAGATCAATACGTTCACTTTGTTTGGGCTTTAGGTCCAGAAGATTTTCATAAAGCAAAGACAAACAAATGAACCGTTTCTGAAGAGATAATAAGACAGAAGAAAAGGTCTTGTAGAGATCATACAAAAATATTTTACTGCTCAAAGTTCAGGCTTGCCCAGCCCTTTTGTCCATGCTATCTGCATTTCTGGCCCATAGAAAAACAATGGTAATGGTCACTTTGGGATTAATAAAGCAAGGAACAGGCACATGGAAATCTTCAGTTGGATGGTTAAGACTCAATGTCAAAAGAGGCTAACAGTCTTTAAGCTGCTCAGTGGAAAAATACAAGCCTGTTAAAGGCAAAAGATTAAGCTGTATGACTATTGCTTGCTGCAGTGTTCAAAATAGCAAATTGAAAAAACCAAGCATACTATAATTATGCATGAAATTTACTTGAATGAAGCTTATATAGAGAAGCAACTATTGCAAAAATGTTGAAACATCCATTATGCATTCCAGTAACCATCTTATATTATCATTAAATAAACAAAACAAGTATCCTATATAAGAATCAATGAGCACATGAAACAAATCGATTTAATAACTAGTGAAATTAAGCACACTTTAATCAATCTGTAGTATATTTTTTCACATGTGCATGTTCTGTCAGCAGTCATCAAGTTTGTGGTGTTTCAAATGCACTTTCTCCCCAATGATCTTGCATGCATCAATCCCTCTCCATACCATACCCGATACTAGGGGTCTTACCCATATCCTACAAACAAAAAGAATAACTCATCGAGGAGCCAACCCCTCTATGGGGAATCTTAGCCCCTCGAATTATAGCCCCCCGCCCAACAGGTAGGTAGGGGGAGATAGAGGGGACGTAGATAATTGGGTGGGAGGGAGAATGAAGGTTGTGGGGGGCATATAGTTCCATCAACACTTGCTTGTAATCCCTCTCTTTTAGGCACGCACTATCTTTGAAACTCCACCTCTCCGGCTGCATTGGGCACGAGTCAACTTGTCTTGAAAGCACTCAATCGCTAAGGTTTGAATTTATATCTTGAGTTGTTTGTTAATACGTAGATAACATGTGGATGCAAATCCATGCTTTTGCACCCTCTCGGTCGCTTCTCTCATCAAAGTCACTCTTATCCTCAATGGTAGGGCACCATTGAGTCACATCAGTTTCCCTCCGTTGAGCCTCTTTTGGCCAATCTTCATAGTGGAGAAAAGAAAGTCTCTTATATAATGCGTATTTAGATATGGAGGGTGATGGTGGCTCGAGTGGATTGAATCCCCTCTCGTTCCAATCACAGGTTGGGTCTTGAATCCCCAACAATGATGTTTTCACAAGGGCACTTCAAACCTGATCTATGCATTAATGTGTGCTTTCTTCCCACCCTTATGTTTACCACTTGGTTGGCCTCTCTAGCAAGAAAGAAAGTGTCGAAGCAACTAGAATTATCTACCCAAGGGTGCGAAAGGAATCATGGTTGTGGGAAACTATAGTTATGAGCATCCTTCCCTCTCAAAGCTCCATCAAAACCATGGGGTGGGGTGGAATTATAATGTGGCTTGGTTGTGAGGATCAGGCAGCTAGCAACGACTTTTGTTTTTGGTCAACTCTACCGAGAGAAGGGAAGTTTGCCTCTTCACCCAGAAAACCATGTCTCTGTTAGTAGGTCTACCCTTTAGGTAAGGGCTCAAATTAAGAAGAATTAACGGAGGGGGATGGACAGAATAATTTTACACTTAGGACAAGAACACAACCTACAATTTTTTTCGAATAAACATGTTAAAACACCACACTCTATTAGCTACGTTCACACACAGCAAAGTAACTACACACATCAAGCAAGATTGCACAAGCAACCTCATGATTGATACATCACCCAACAGCGGGGTGTGAGAATAAATTACATTTAGTTTGGTACATAATCCTAGGCAATGGTATAACTATGTTAAATCAAAGGGTTACATTTAATGTTTCTTCTATTTCCTCATAATAATGTCATTAATTTACAACGTTAAAATCTTGAGATGTAATTGCTTATAGGTAACTATTATCTATATGAAATAAACTCCATGTACCTAGATTAACCCCTTAAATTTAGTTCCAGATTTACTTTAGTTTATTACATTTGAAGGACCGGATAAAATTAATGTATTTGCATCATGCTATAACATCATTAATTTTACCATCACCAACTCTCCTATTATGCATATTGCCCATCACACGCATCACGCAACTAACACTATTGAGCAGCACTACTTCCCCCCCTTTATTAATGATACTAATATTGTTGTTTGAAAAGTAACGATTTCTTTAAATAAGCTTATTAGCGTTCATCAATGTTAACATTTCACATTATATTGATACGGGCTTTTTTGTAGTATTCATTGGGGTGGCTCACACTGATTTCATCTATTATCAGTATTAGTAGTATTGCAATACTAATTATGCTTATAACGTTGTTATTATTACCTTTGTTATTCACATTGCCAACACTAGTATTATATTTCCTTTATTAATCATATTAACACTAATACTATCATTAATAATTAATATTAATCACTTTTACCAATGTTACTTGTAATATTAATCTTAATTTCATCCTAAGTACCAATATTAATATTACCACTGATATTATTACCAATATTATAATTACTATCTATATTACCATTTATTTAAATTTTTAACACCCTTGACACATTAAATTAATTTTCCCTTAAAGTCTTCTAATCAACCCATTTACTAGATTTAGATTTTTTGAGTGCATAGTTAAATGGGATGTGTGAATTTAATTAAATATAAAAAACTAATTATGATTCTATTTGAGAAAGTTATTCGTTTAGAGAGTACACTTGACTCCAAGTCTTATGTTGGCAAGTGCAATTATTATAATGTATAAGATATGGACTAATTTATTTCTTATACCCACTTAAACACACATTATGAAATTAAAACTAAGTAGCTATATTATTTTTTTCTTAATAGGTTGTGCATTAAATCTCATCCCTTGGATGAGATTAAATGATAGCCATTGGATTCAAGGGTACTCTTGAGAAACCCTAATCCATGAGGAAAATAGCCAAAATCATTCTCTCCTCATCATTTGTTTCATTTTGTTTCCAAATTGGAGTCCTTTGTGGAGAGAGGAATGGCAGGGAAATGAAAATTTGCTCTCTTACTTGGTGAAGAAAACCAACAACTTATTTCTTCATATTCCTCTTCCTCTATTTTGCAAGCAATTTTTTTCCATTTATTTTGTTACAGATGTACATTTCATTGTGTTTACAGTCATGTTGGGATGCATTTCCTTGAATATTTATACCCAGATCCGTTTATTTCCGCTAAGAATTTACAATAACAAGTTTTGTTTGTCCGTTTATTTATTTATTCTACTTTATTTTACCAATAATTTGTCTTGTTTGAGGGTTATTTGTACTGCGACTTAAATTTAATGTTGATATTAAACAGCATCTCCATTTTTTGTCAATTTGACAAGAGAGATGGATTAATTAGAAAGTCATGTCAATCAAGCTAGCTTAAGCATCCTAACACATGGGTCAACGGAGGGTGTTATGGCGTGGCATTAATTAAGTTTGGCTCCCATCCACGTGAGAAGCTAGAGGAAGGATTTTATAGTCCGGAAACGTTGCACGAAAAGATTGTAATCTTGGCAAGCTTTTAATTGCTAAGTTTTGGCACGAGTGAACTGTTCTTTAAAAGTTGAACTCGATGGTCGATCAGTCTGATTGTTTGGTGTTTTGTGTGGGCAGAGCAATGGACACACCGATAAGATTGATCAGCTCTAGAAGGCAAATGGCCTTTCTAGGTAAGTCTCAAAATTGAGGTTGAGAAGGATATTGCTTGAGAGCGATTTCTTGGCACTTGGTGCGTTGAAGTTGATTCTAGAGCATGTGTTTTTATTGTCGGAGGAAAGATACAAGGTGGACACTGATAAACTTCCAAGTTTGTGGCAGGGATGTTGGACCTTCAATTGCCAAAGAATGAAGTCTTGCAAATCACAAGGAAGTTGATGAAGCCTAAGTTGTTGGGTGGCCTTGACGAGACGATGGGTGCCGCTCAACTTAGTGTTGGCATTCCAAGACCACGTGATATGGACTTGCTCAATGCTCCGAGCACAATGGTCAGGTTATATCCTTTCCTATTGGACATCAAAGGTGATAATTTGTTGTCACATCAGACAAGGGTTGTAGAGGGGGTGAGGTTCTTGAAGAAGTGGCTACATTTGGAGCCGATCCAAGATTTTGCATAAGTTGTAGAGTTTATCACCTATCTACAAGAGAATGGGGTCATATAAGTTCATGCTTTCAAATTTTGGCTTTTTTTTCAATGATAGCTTATGGTCTGGTAGGACAATTTTGTAAGTTGGTTTTCTTGAAGAATAGTCTGAGAGGCCATTTTGTAAGTTGGTTTGGCCTCTTTTTTTTAAAGGTTGGAAATGAGAGCATTGGGCATGCTCTCATTTGTAAACAGATATTGTAATCCTCCTTTGAATATTAATAGAAATACTTTCTAATGGAGCAAAAACAAAAAAAATGTCTTCAATATGTCTTCAAAATGTCTTCAATATGCATAGGTTTACTTGCAGCTGCAATAATGGCATTGTTGTGCGGATATTGTGCTTTGTTTATGTATATCTTTTACCTATTATGGCGTTGCAAGCATATATAAAAATGTATATACATAAAAGAAATCTTAAAATGGGGAGGGGCTCGGCCTGTGAGTGAGTCACCACCCATTATGGGGGTTGCAGTTCCCCACAAGAGCCGCACCCCTTGGGAAGGGGAGGCACTGGCTGCCCCATCCCTTGCCATGGCGGTTGGGGTTTGGGGAGGTTGTGCCTCTCCCTCTACCCCTTTTTTTTATGTTTGTTTTATTTCATTTTATTTTTTAAAACAAAAAATACATTTTAGTTTTTAAAATGATTAATATTAATTTAGATTATATAAAACATATTATATATATTGTATTTTATATATATTTAAACTATTTTATTTATTTATTTTAATATGTATGAATATATTAATATAAATATATGTCTAAATATTATTTATTTATTTATATATATATAAAACAAATGAAAAGAATACTTCTAAAAATTTATTTAAATATATATATATATATATACTTGAAATATATACATCAAAATATTTCTCATTTATATATGAATTTCTACCCATACATAAAAATCACAACATTTTTGAAAATTTCACATAATGATTGAATAAAATTTATTGATTTTTTATTTCATCAATGATATTTTATGACAAATTTTTATTTATTTGTTTCCTCTTAAATCTGAACAAATGCATTAAAAAATATTTTGCCTTCCTTTCTCTTCTATTAAATAATAAGATTTCTTCCATTCTTTCCAATACATAGCCATTTTATAAGAGAAGTTCATTTATTTAAAAACTACTAGTGATAAAAAGAGCGAAAGAGAGTTGCTTATCCAGCACAAGTTATACACAAGATTTACATTGCATTTGCTACAACTGTTTTATAATACATTCTCATTTTCCTTACAAGATAACCACAACAAAAAACAATGATTTACCCTTTTTTACAGCAAATTTCTTTCAAGCAAAAGAAACCCAAAAAGCTAAAACTAAATAACCATGTTTCTAGAACTCCATGAAATCATAACAATGAGAGAGTGAAAACTCTCCACCCATCCTTTATGACATCATCAAACCATTCATGGTTCTAGCCAACTCTCGAGTAAGGAGAAAACACCAAAACCCATAAATCATATAAACAGTCCAACTCACAGCAGCAAAAGAAAATCCAAAACAAGTTTCATAAAACCCCATACAAATTATTTTGCAAATTTTGCAAAGACCCACTAATTTTTGGTTCATCAACAACTCTCAAAAGATTGAAACTACCCATTTCCCAAAAAAACTAAACACATTTATAATCATTTCCAACAGAAACTTCAACAAAATAAAAAAATCTCAACCAACATTTCATCAAGCTAAAGGAAACACAACAATCTATACATGGCATAATAAAATCAAAAACTTAACTTTCTTTGCTCATCCTATTTGTTGATTTCTTCATCTTCTTCTTCCTTCCAAACCCTTTTCCCAAGCTCTCTTTCTTTCCGCCAAACAAGCAAAATGTAAAAGTTTTAGTTCTTCTCTTTTATTCTCCGCCATGAATAAAATAAGATAAAGCAACAAAGCCCTAAACTCAAATTTCGTCACAATCAAAAAAAGAGAAAAAAAAATGTCAAAACTCATATTTTAGATAATTTATGGCTTTCAAAAAATGTCCAACTCTAAGATGCACACTTAAGACCCTTCAAAAACACTAAAATAAAACAATACTTAATATTCTAAGACATTTTTAACCCACATGAACATACCCTCCTATTTAACGAAGGATTAAATGAACTTTTATTTCTAGCACATCGTTTTTTCAACAACAAAAAATGTCAAATAAACAAAAAATAACAATAACCCCAAAATATTAAAAGACAACTTAAAAATATAAAAACTATCCTATTAACTCTTCCCTTAAAACATCAAGCAGAACATATAATTTCAACAAGTGAAGTGTTTTACTAAGGTTTTGATGTCTCTCCTTTCTCCCTCATTGGCACTTATTTCTTGTACAACCACAACAACATTAGTAGATATATATTCAATATGCATATGGTTAAATATCGTCAATAATCACAGAACTTCACTAATCTTATTGAGATCGCTTTTCTAATTTAATTGATTAAAATAAATCCATATAATCAATTCCAACTAATCATCGAATAAATTGAAATCATAACCATTGGTTTAACCTTTCCTAATTTTATTTTAAATAATTATTTTATTATCAAAAATACATTATTTATATATATATATATATATATATATATATATTATTATTATTATTATTATTAAATATTTTTTCTTTCAATTATTTACATTATTAAAAAAAATTCTTTAAAATTGATTTTAAGGTATGATTATGTGTTAAAAAAATAATTGTACAAAAAATTATAATATAAAATAATAACAAAATATAAACGAAAATAAATGTATTTAATTATTTTTCAATCAAAAATCAAATTTAAAAATCATCCTTAAAAATCAAAAAAAATAAAACTATTTAATATTTTTTGCTTTCAATTATTTAAATTATTTTATATAAATTAAAAATGTCATTATGTATAAAAAACCACTTTATAACAAAATAAAATATAAAAATAATAAATAAAATTTAAATAAAAATAAATATAATTTAATACAAAAAATTATAATATAAAATAATAACAAAATATAAATGAAAATAAATGTATTTAATTATTTTTTAATCAAAATCAAATTTAAAATCATCCTTAAAAATCAAAAAAACTGTTTAATATTTTTTGCTTTCAATTATCTAAATTATTTTATATAAAAAAAAAATGTCATTATGTATAAAAAACCACTTTATAACAAAATAAAATATAAAAATAATAAATAAAAATAAATATAATTTAAAATGTATGCCTCATTGGAGAAGATAAACCAAGTGAAGTGGCAAATTTTTAATATTGTCAACACCATACTCTGAATGGTGGCAAAGGACAACGGAGCAAACCGCATTTACGAGGGAAAAATAATTTTTTTGTGCTGTTTGTGGAAAGCCAACGAAAATAATCTAACGGTTCTAAATAATTACATTGTCTTCCATGATCTATAGGAAACAATGGGCCGTTAATTTTAACTTTTCGGTTCATCCACTTCATATTGGATACGCCTTCGGCATAAATAATAATAAATAAAAAACGTCTCTTGGCATGTGAATTCAAAAGGGCAAACAGTGAGAAGTAAAATTGTTTTGTCTGTTTGTGTCTTGGTTGGTTTGTATGCCTATGCAAATTATGGAAACTTCGGAAGATGTCCAACGAGGGATCGAAACCAATGAAAAAGCAAAAAAGGTAAGGAATTCTTTCCTACCAATAAAAATATGAAAATGGGTTGTCTGAGATAAACAAAAACTATGTTTTCAAACACCTCATGTTTTCAAACGCATCAAGATGGTTAGCCATGTGACAGAGGGTTCATGGTATTTTACCTATGTATTCATAGGTGTCCATCTATAGTTTGAACTCAAAATTTAAGTCAAAATCAATTGGAATGTTGCATTGCACCTTTGTTGCCAACCAATTGATTTTGACCTAAATTTTGAACTCAAATTGGAGATGTACACCTAAAAATGCACAAGTAAAATACTGTGAACCCTCTATCACGTGGCTAACCATCTTAATGCGTTTGAAAACATGAAGCGTGTGAAAACATAATTCGTTTGAAAATAAAACGAGTTTGAAAACAACAGGTTTGAAAATATAATTCGTTTGAATCTAAAAACATAGTTTTCTTACCCCAGACAACCCATTTTCATACATTCATTGGTATGAAAAAATTCCTTACCTTCTTCTTCCACTTTTCCATTGGTTTCGGCCCCTCATCGAACATCTTCAGAAATTTCCATAACTCGCACAAACACACAAACCAACCAAGACACAAATGGAAAAAAAGATTTTACCTCCCGCCCTTTGCCCTTTTGAATTCACGTGCCAAAAGACGTTTTTTATTTATTATTATTTACGCCGAAAGCGTATCCAATATGAAGTGGGCAAACTTAAAAGTTAAAATCAATGGCCCATTGTTTCCTATAGACCGTGGGAGACGATATAACTATTTAGAACCATTAGATTATTTTCGTCGATTTTCCACAGACAACACAATAAACTTATTTTTCCCTCGTAAATACGGTTTTGCTCCGTTGTCCTCTGCCACTGATCAGAGTACGGTGCTAACAATATTAAAAACTTACAACTTCACTCGTTTTATCTTCTCCAACGAAACATAAATTTAAAATTATATTATTTTTATTTAAATTTTATTTATTATTTTATATTATATTTTGTTATAAAGTGATTTTTTATACATAATAACATTTTTTATTTTTCATTTTATATTATATTTTGTTATAAAGTGATTTTTTATATATAATGACATTTTTTATATAAAGACAAATTTTTAATAATATAAATAGTTGAAAGAAAAAATATTTAATAATTTATTTTTTGATATATATATATATATATGATTTTTTATAATAAAATAATCATTTAAAATAAAATTAAAAAAAGTTAAACCAATGGTTATGATTTTATTTTATTTGACGATGAGTTTGAATTGCTTATATGAATTTATTTTTATAAATTAAATTAAAAAATGATCTCAATGTGATTAATGAAAATATATGATTATTAATGATGTTTATCCATATACATATTGGATATATATCTACTAATGTTGTGATTGTTGTAAAAAAATAAGTGTCAATGGTTGAAAAAAGTGAGACATCAAAATCCTACTAAAACACTTCACTCGTTGAAATTGTACATTTTGCTTGATTTTTTTTAAAAGAAGAATTAATGTGATAATTTTTATATTTATTATTGTCTTTTAAGATTTTGGGATTATTATTATTTTAATTTATTTGATATTTTTCTTTGAGAAATCATGTGTTGCAAATAAAAGTCCACTTACCCTTTGTTAAATTGAAAGGTATGTTTCAAATGGATTAAAAGTGACTTTCAATATTAATTTTTGCTTTATATTGGTGTTTTTAAAATCCTTAAGTATGCACTTAAAGATTGGATATTTTTTGAAGGCCATAAATTGTCTAAAATATGAATTTTGACCCATTTTTATTCCCATTTTATGATTGTGATGAAAATAGAGTTTAAAAGTTTTGTTGTTTTATCTTTATTTTATTCATTGTTGAGAATAAAGGGGAGAAAAAGTTGACACTTTCACTTTTTTTTTTCTAAAAAAGAGGAAGCTTGGAAAGAGGGTTTGTAAGGGAAAAGGAAATAAAGAAAACATTAAATGGAAAGAGCAAGATGGAGAGCCAAGTTCTTGAACCCTATTTGTGCCATGGATAAATATTTTGTTTGTGCTTTCTTTTGCTTGTTGAAATGGTTAGTTGTGATTCTTTATCTTGTTGAAGTTTTGTTGAAAATGACTTTAGAATTTGTTTGAGTTTTGTGTAAAGAGTAATTTCAATATTTTTTGAGAGTTGTGGATGAATCAATGTTTAGTGGGTGTTGGCAAAATATTTTGTACGAGGGTTTTTTGCAAACTTGTTTAGGATTGTTTCTTTGTTATTGGGATTTGGATTGTTATGTTTGAATCATAAATTTTTCTCCCTACTTGAGGGTTGGCTACAAAATGATTGGCTTAATGATGCCATAAAGGATGGATGGAAAGTTTTCACTCCCTCATTAGCATGATTTCATGGAGTTTTAAAAGCATGGTTATTAAATTTTAGTTCCTTAGATTTCTCTTGCTTGAAGGAAATCTGTTGTAAAAAATGTAAATCATTGTTTATTTTTTTGTAAATAATTTGTAAGAAAAAAAAGAACGTATTATAAAACAGTTGCAACAAATGCAATGTAAATCTTGTGCATAAATTATGTTAGATAAACTGAAATATTGGGTAAAAATTAAAATTAAAAAAATATGGCAGGGACGGACAAGGTTTTATCCTGCTGTCGCTCCCCCTTTTGCAAGGAGTTGAGCTCCCAAGGGGCCACGACCCCCTCTGGGCCAAGGCCCAAAGGGAGGTCTGCAGACCCCCTGTGGTAGTTACGGCTACCTTGAGTCATGAGGCTCCATTTAATAAGTCGTCGCCTTAGCCAAAAACACAGCCAATTTAATAAAATTAAAACAAAACAAGCTTTGATTTCATGTTAATACTCACATGGAAACAAAGATTTCTATTATATCAAATTATTTATATATATATATAATTGTAAATTAATAAAGAAGGATGGAAAAGAAAGGAAAAGAAACTAGGAGAGTTGAGAAATAAATTCATGGAGAAATTCATAAAATAATATGGAGAAAATGGAGGAATTTATTAGGCAAAAAAGAAATAAATTCCCTCAAAAAGCTTGAAAACTCCCTCTTCTACAAAACCTGCACATACAAATGGAGAGCTAACTGATTTCAAACTCCATTAGAGCCTCCTTCAAACCTACAAACAAAATGAAAGAGGAAAGCATAAGAAACAAGTTTCAAGAGAATCCTTTTGAAATTAAGGTTCAATGTAGTTGCGATAAAATCTAGGGGTTGAGATTAAAACAATCCAATGGCTAGGGTTTGGTGATCATTCCATTAGGCTCTAATATGTGACTATAAAAATTAATTTGTCCATGCTGGGGGTCCATGAGACTAGGACCCCTTATTCAAGTTGACTTAAAAGTCACTTTTTGAAATATTTATCAAAGTAACTTTAAAATTTAATATCTTATTTAAGTAGGACTCAATAAAATATATTTGACTAAGACTAAAGTCATTTGGTATTTTAAAACCCCCTTGCAAATCAAATGGATGAATAAATGTTAATAATATTTTCCTACATTATCAATTAAAAAGATAATATTTTCCTATATATATATATATATATAAAAATAAAAATAAAAACATTAGTAGCGTAGTCACTCAGTGGATATAATATATATATGAGCATTTAATAAGTAGTGTTGGTAATTCTCAAAATTTACCTCCACAAGGTAATATTAAGACTATTATATAATAAATAGTGAAATCGGTATTAAATTTAATTTCAACATTGATAGTGTTATCAATAAGAGTGTTACATATCTAGTGGCAATAATATTTAAATAATGGCCATATTGATAACAATTATAATAATGGTAATAATATCGTGAGTAATATCAATATTAATATTTAGGATGAAATTAAAATTAATATGACAAGTAAAGTTGGCAAATGTAATTAATATTAAGGATAATATTAATGTTAATACAACTAATAAGAAAAAATATAATACTAGTGTTAGCATTATGAATAACAATGGTAAAAATAACGGGGTATATTTCGCAAGTCATGGCCATGGCGAGAGCAATGCAAAAAAAGCGAAATTCTATAGAGTAGGCGGATGGCTACAGTAGGAAGGCCGATGAAATGGCGAAGGGATGGCTAGCCTAGATGGCAGGAAGGAAAGACATATTGAGATCAACCTCACAGAGGAGGCGAAAAATGATGTTGCTATGCTTGGAGAACTCGCAATCATCTATCGGGTCATCAACCCTCAATTAGATCAAAAGACCATCAATGCCTGGGTGGCAAAAAATTGGCAAAGTGTGGCAATTGTAAAATATATGCCTAAGGGTTACTTTATCGCAATCTTTACATCCAAAGAAGATCGGGAGGCGGTTGCACAGGTTGGCCTTTGGAAACTAAATAGATGGCCAATTCACATGCAAATGTGTAGCCCTAATTTCGACCCAATCAAAATCGAACCCTATGCGAAGCCAATATGTATTCGAATTTATAATCTACCTTTGGAATTTTGGGTAGAAGAATGCATAAAGAAGATCGACAGAACTCTTGACACCCTCATGTGTTAATGATATTGCAGCTTCAGTCGTTCCTTCTAGCTCAGCCTTATTAAATGAAGCATAAATTAAATGATAGCCCGTAGGCTATTTAATTTATATTCGTCTGTTTTTGTATTAACTTTATTTTATGTTTTGACTATGGCCGACATGAGAAGATACGAATTCATCTTGATAATCAAATCTTTTATTAGAAGACATATAATAATTGTTTATCAATTAAGGCCGACTTCCATTTATGAAGAGACGCGATTTCATGGAGGCCGACATGAAGGATTTGAAGGGATGTGTCTCTCCCATTCATTTGTATATATACACATCGATTCGCCCATTGTAATGATCCAATTCAGTTCGGTTATTAACGTAAGTGCGAATATATATTATACAGTGCGAACATATGCAGTGCGAAGATCATCTTGTGTGCATTATCAGGAAAGTGTGAATTCCTTCATGTGTGATATATCTCATCCCCTAGTGTGAATCATTTGTTAGCAGATTGCAGATCATCAAAGTTCAGAGGTTGCGAATATCTTATTAGGAGACTGCGAATCATTAAAGAACAAGAGATTGCGAACTCGGTCAAATCAAATCTCTGTCAAAGAGTGATTTCTGTCAAGTGCGAATCATTCTCAAGTGTGAATTCTGTGAGGTCAGTTTTCTGTAAGTTCCTCAAGACCAGACTGCGAATTGTTCAAGGTCAGTTTGTAAGTCATTCAGGGTCAGTCTGCGAATTCCTATAAGACTGAACTTGAGTCTTAATGTGTAACAGTTTGGTTCTGTTCTTCATTCTATTCAAGGTGTTGAATATTGGTCTGTGTTGGGCCTCATTGTAATGTGTAAAGTTGCCACTGATATCATAAATATAAGAGAGATCTTTGTTGCTGGGTTTTTCTCCCTCAAGAGGAGGGTTTTCCCAAGGTATCTGCTGTGTTATTTTGTCTGATTTTGAATTATTTTTTTTGCATTTAATCTGTTCACCTAAAATTTACATCATGAACATAGATACAGACATTATTGAGGGCGATTCTTATCTATATGTGCGACTGCAATTGGCAGCGATTTCCAAGATCCCGAAGGAATTGCATTTGTCTGATGGTGACCGCCTTCGGGTGGTATCTGTGGAAGTGGAGGAAGACCGGGCCTATTGCTTGCATTGTGGAAGTCGAAAACACATGGAGAGTGCCTACAATAAAAAGTTGAGAGAGAAGAAGATCTGGAGGCCGATGCGGGCTCGAGGACTAGATGCCCTTGCCATCCCTGCTTCTGGCTCTAGATCGGGTGCTAAAGAGGCTGCTCCTTTGCTCAAGCATCCGTCATCCGATCCCCCAATCCACGCGATGACACAAGGCGACAACCATACGGTGGCAGAGGTGCTTCCTACCGTGGTGAAGATCTCTCCAAGTCCATTCCGTATCAAGCTGGCTAAAGGGGGATGTGCTTCTCTTGTGGTTGAGGTTGATCGCACCACACTGGGGATGGAGAGGTTTGGTCTGAAGGACGCGGTAGCTATAGGGTTGGTGGCCCGTGGAGAGTCAAAGGTGCCTCAAGAAGATCTGGTTGTAGATGACATGGTTGCGCAACTCTCAAAAGATAACGAGTTTGAGGGAGATGAGTTGGATCTTCTAAATCCAAGACACTTAAGGCAAACAACGGCCAAGGCTATGCGCAGATCGAAAAAAGGGAGAGGAAGGAAGACTCTCAAGCAGAAAAGGGAGGAGGAGGCCGAAGAGAAAGGCCTAGTGAGCATTTAAAACTTTCTAAATTCTAAGGGAGCCAAGGCTTCACTTGGAGGATAATGAGGAGCTCCATGTGGTTTGTCTAGGGCTTAAATGCCCCTGACAAACGGTGTCTGGTTAAGCACCTTATAGAGAAAATGTCAGTAGATCTAGCTCTTTTGCAAGAAACGAAATTTTGCTCTATGGATAGCAATAAATTCATCAGGTTGTGAAGGACGTGGTTTGGATTCTTTTGGGATGCTATATTGCGTCGGGGGGTTTGGGGATCATATGGGCCCAGGATATGGTGGATTGAAAACTCTTGGATGCAAGCTCGTGTGAGGTCAGAAGCAGGCAGACAAATGTGTCTTCAGTTTCATTTTGATGTCGGTTTCTCTTTTGAATTTTTGTGGGTGAAGGAAATCCTCTTTCTCTTTGCCTTTTTGTGCTACCCATTCGTGGGTTTGAAGCAGGTTTTTTGTGCTCCACATTATTGGGTTTGAAGCTATCCATATTTTTATGTTGTTCATTTTATGGGTGCTGCCCCACAAGCAACGATTTACCAAACAAAAAAAACAATGGTAAAAATAACAAGATTACAAGCATAATTAATATAAGCAATACTACTAATACTAATAATAGATGGAATTAATGTGAGCAATCCTAATATGTCAATATCAATATAATGCGTAATGTGAATATTGATGAACGTTAATAAGCTTATTTAAAAAAATAAGTATTCTTCTCATATGAAAAATATTATTATTAGTAATAAAGGAGAAAGTAGTGCTGCCCAATAGTGTCAGTTGCGTATTGTGTGTGATGATCATCATACATAATAGAAAAGTTGGTGACGGTAAAACTAATTATGTTATATCAAGACGCAAAGTCGTAAATTGTATCTGATCCTTCGAAAGTATTAGACTTAGGGGGTTAATCGAAGTACATGGAGTTTATTTCATATAGATAATAGATAACTATTACGAGGAAATAGAACAAACATTAAATGCAACCCTTTGATTTAACATAGTTATACCATTTCCCAGAATTAGGTACCAAACCGAATGTAATTTATTCTCTCACCCCGCCATCAGGTGAGATATCAATCGTGAGGTTGCTCGTCCAACCTTGCGTGATGTATGTAGTTTTTTTGTTGTGTGTGAACGTAGCTAATAGAGTGTGGTGTTTTTACACCTTTATTTAAAAAAAAAATTGTAGGTTGTGTTCTTGTCCTAAGTGTTAAATTGTGGGCATGACATTTGGTATCAGAATGCCTAATCCATCCATAACTATAACATTAAGCTACTTTTCACCTTTCCTCATCATGACTTCCAAACTGCCTAGGTACATAATAGTTGAGCAAATCATTTAAATCTTATCTTCAAACAATAATCCTTGATAATCATCTTGAAACTATCCTAACAAGGTCCTTTCCAATTACTTTGTTTCTTCTAATGCAGTCACTTCATTGTATGATTAATGAGATCTAGAATACAATTGTATCCATTCCATTTGTAGTATATTTTTCCACATGGAAATCTACTATCAAAAGTTATCAGATCTATGTTGTTATTTGGCCTTAACCATACCCTTGAAAAAAAATCAGTTTCATTATCATAGAGCGACTTTTGCCCATGCACATTTATGCTCCCATCATGGTTTAGCAGATCATCCACATCTCATCTCCAAAAACAATTTCTTGGTAATAATCTTGAAACCATTATACCATGGTCCTTGCGAGTTATTGTAATGCAAGCAAATGGTAGCTTTTATCTCAACCAAAAGTAGTGACAACAATCTCTCTCAACCTATCATAGCTCTGTGGGTTGTTGCAAAATCCATATTTCACTTGTTATCAATACTCACTATGTTACCAAGAAATAGTTATAGGTATGGGAAACTCTAACTTTTTTCGAACCCTAGCTATTGTTAGTCTAGACAATGTCCATACATAAAACATTAAAAATATAAAGCTTTATTTCAATTCAAGTATGGAAGGGGTGTTCTAAAGAATCTAGTAAAAGTAGAACTAGTATAGATATCTTAAATACGTCTATCTAAACAAATTGCAAGAGATATCAATTTGGAACTTCTTAATTTACTTAAAAGTTATTTTATTTTACTTTAGAATTATTTTACCACATATATGAACACATAAATTTTATTGCATCTAAATTGTTTACCTTTTTTTGGTAATACAATTATTTTACTTTTGTAACTTTCAATTTTAATTTTTGGAAATTTTATAATTTAAAGAAATAATTTATTTGCATCTATTTATTTATATTTATATTTTAAAAAATCATTAAAAAAAATATTTATTAAAAAAATTAAAGGAATTAATTTTTCTTAATGTCTACTAATCATGTTTTTTTTTTAATATTTGAATTTCTTGCTACAATTTGAAAAGGAGAAGAATGATATGATTATAATCAAGTTTATGTTGATTTCAACGTTACTTCCTTCATATATAATGTCTGAGTTTATACAAAATTATTGAAAAACATTCTCAAAAAACTATCAAAATATGATGAAAAAGTGGATAGTGTTGATTAGGGTATGGCATCTTTGCTTTTATGTGATGCTTATTTTAGAAATATTATGTTTACTACTAAATATTTATATTTTAAAATGCAAATGGCTGTCAAATTTCAAGTAGAGATAAGAGGTTTTATTAACACACTAACACCATTGCGCTCCACCCCTTGCTACCATTGTAAAATGACCCTCAACATTAATTATGAAAAAAGAATGGACTGAAATTTCAATGTTGGATTTTCCTTTGCCGTCTCTATTTGCGTGTAAACACTAAAACATCATCTAAGCACCATGGGAGTACAATCATGTTATCTCTTTGTCGCTACATCTTAATAACCATTAATATTAAGACAAACTTGATTCTTTCCATGCCAAAGTCATTGCCAATGCAATTCTCAAGAATTTCTATAAAATGGGCAACTTAACAGTAGTTGATACATTTATACATTCAAAACATGTACGACCCTTTTCCTTTCAATATCCACTAGATCGGAAAGCATGTAAGAGAGTCAACACATTGATTGATGAGTAGTATTGATGTTAACTATTAGCATTGGCATAGTTAAGTTAATTGGCAATGTTTGTTTCTAACTTTCTAGGCAATTTTATGCATCAAGTCTAAATTACCAAGTTCATATTTGTATTCAAGTTCAACAAAGATAAATTTTGGAACAAGTTTGTTGGGAAAAAATTCCTAATTAAATTCAAATAATTTAATCTTCAATTTTTATTTTGTATAATAAATCCCCAAAATTGTCAAAATAGATAAGAATTAAAAAAAAAAAAAAAAAGATTTGAAATATATATATAGAAAATTGCCCATATTAATAAACTATGATAAACTTATCAAATTTAAACTATAAAAATATGTGAAATCATAATTGTAAATATGTTTTTTTCTAAAGATTTAACAATCAAAATCAAGACTCAAGCTTCAAAAAAGATTGAAATCATCAAAAACACTTGGTTGAGTTGGCACAATTTCATCATCACTAGATGCACTACTCAATTCATCACCAAAGAAGTTAGGATCATTTGCATCAACTATTGTCATCTAAAATGTGCTAACAAAGTCTTTTGTTTTGTTCATACACAAATATAAACAAGATCTCCATACTTTTCAAACAACAACTTGTTCCCTTTTTACAAATGAATGTAATCAAAGCAAGCTCTAATTCCTCTCACAAGCTAATTAGCTCATTCCTAGCTCCATATTTAAATCACAAAAGCGTTGTTGTTCAAGAGTCCCCACTCCATAAGAATTCCAAACATCTCTTATGTTGTCTTGTATTTCCAACACTAATCCCTAATTTGAAATGCCATTGCTGAATCTAATTCAAACCTCCCAATGGCTTCATAAGGCTCAACCCATAACTTCACTATCAATCTAGCTATCTATATAAGATAGTTTAGAATCTAAATAGCAACATATTGCATATAAAGCCATATGCATCATTTTTCATCTAAAATCAATTATATCCCATAACTCAATGTAGTCCACTTTCACATTATTGAGTATATTTTGAATGGCTTATTTACAACATTCCAAACTTTCATAAAGCATGTGTAGACAAAAGGGTGTCACCATCAACCATGTGTAACACTTTAACAATTGGTCCACATGGATTTGTAACCTCTCTTGTACTTTCTCAAAATTGTTTTTTCAAATAATTTGCTCTATGATTTTTCATTTAAAACCTTTAAAAAACTTCCACTCACTGAAACAAATAACAATCCTTAGTGCTCCTTTTTCTTCAGCAACTCTTTTCAAAGTGATATAAAATGAAGCAAATCTTGTTTCACATAGCATGTATGTTGTTTATATGCATTCAATGTGAGACAGAAATTTCTTATTAAATTTACCCATAACAATTTAGCATAGTTCCCACAAAGTTTCCTAACAGGGGACGCGTTTCAAGGATGAAGGGACCAAGGGCCTAAGTTTGATAGTGGGGGGAAGGTGGTGGGTTGGCGAGGAGGGTGCTGAAATACATATAATACTTGAAAAAATAGTTATAAAAAGATGTATAATATAAGAATTACAAATGAAACTTTAGCAAACTAGTTTAAACATTTGAATTTTGAAGTGAACATTGACATGGTGTCACTCCTCTTCTTGCTCCTCCTCAACCCTCTTGCTCTTCATTCTCACTCTTTCACCTTACACTTCCAATTGTTACTCTCACACTCACTATTAGCTTCTTATTGATTTGTTTATGTGAATTAAAATGAGGATAGGAGGCAGTTTTATAGAGTTTGTGGGGATTGAGTGGAACCCATAAGCCATTAGGGGTCAACCTTAGGCATAGAGTTCAAAAAAAATTGATTTTTTTAGACTGTTTTTTGGTTGTCTGGTCAAAGTAGACTCTTAGGCACCCATGAGACAATCAAGAAAGAGTCCCCCGAACATCTCGAGGATGGGTCTCGACGACATTTTGGAGATGGTGACGCTAGTGGTGAGGAGACGTCCCCCCAAGT
This sequence comes from Sequoia sempervirens, assembly GCA_007258455.2. Taxonomy (NCBI): domain Eukaryota; kingdom Viridiplantae; phylum Streptophyta; class Pinopsida; order Cupressales; family Cupressaceae; genus Sequoia; species Sequoia sempervirens. Next base: position 137,244,434 of record VDFB02379711.1, read on the forward strand.
CCCCAAGTCTCCGAAGATTTGTGGGAGGACGCATCCCCATAGAACACTAGAATTTAGCCAATCCAAACAACAGGCTACACATGTGCTCCAATATATTTTGGGAATTTTTCTACAATTAGCTTCCTAGCTCCCCCACAATTTTGTAATGCCCCCTCTATAATTTTTATGGTTTTATATTATTTTGCATTTTTTTAATTCCTTTTGAAGCGCAACAAACTGAAACAATGAACTGAAAATTGAAAATAATGACCAAACACTACAACACTTCACAAACCAAATCTGAATTGAATTTTGATAAACTTAATGGCTGGTACAAACCCTAGGCCACTTCAAATGCTCAAATCAGATTCAAAAATAAATTTTAAAACACTCAAAGTCTGATTTTATTGAATTTTTCAATGATTACAAGTTGGAAATTGCTCTAAAACCAAATCTGAAATTACAATTTTCAACTCACATAGACCTTGTTGAAGTGCTACAGCTAGCTGATTCTACTAGGCTAAGGGTTGTGTGGGCTAGTATATCAGTTGTATGTCTATGATAGGAGCTTACAATGACCAAACAAACTATTTTTAACCCTCCTCATTGCTGATGAAAGGCAGATCAGACCCTGGAATCAAAAATTAGACCTGAAAAGTGCCAAATAAACATGTATGGACTGTTCTCACAGGTGGCACCTCCCAAATCAGCAATAAATATCTCAAAAAATGGATCACCAACCTTGAAAAATAATTTCTAATTTTCTGTGTAGCTGGGCTGCCTCCAAAACTAGTGCTGAAACTCCCCAATGATGTCAACCAGCTGACACCAACAGCCGGTATGACTGTAACAACTCAACTCTAGCCCTTTAGGATGACCAAAAATTTGCCAAAAATCTAAATATATAAACCCTCAAATATGCATCAGTGATGAAATGAAAATTTTTGCTTGCCAGAAAACATTGTAGCAAAATCCAAATCCACACAAAATCAACACAATTGTGATTCTCGAATGGAATCATTCAAGATCAGAAACAAAGTTTTTCATCCTTGATCCCAAATGTAAAATTCAAGAGGGTTTTTGTCCTTGATCTCAAATGTGAAATTCAAGAGGGTTTTCATCCTTGATCCCAAATGTGGAAATTCAAGAGAGATTTTGTCCTCTCAAACCCCAAACAAACCAAGGGTTTTCGTCCTTGGATGCCCTAGTTTGAACAAAATGCTCAAATCTAAGAATTGGATGCAAAGGAAAACTTGAATGATTATGAAATGAGAAACAGTGCTCCTTTTATAGTTGCGTTTTCAGGCCCTCCATTTATTTTATTTTATTTTTATTTTTATTTTACTTTCCCTCCAAATATTAAAAATACTTTTTTACGTTGAAGTATTTAAAATAACACTTTTTTAATTTATTAATAAAGTGTTACTTAAGTTGCCCCAAAAAATATTATTTAATTATTTTTATCTAAAAAAGTGGACAAACAATCTACACTTCCCAAAATTGCTTTCCCAGAAACAATTGCAAACCCGGATGATGAATCATGTTGTAATGACCATAGAGTCTAGATCCTATACTTGTCAAATGATGCATCTCTTGCCAAAAAATAGACAAATCCTACCCACAAATATATTCAGTTTTTGCTTGTAGATTTAAATATTAACACAAAAAATGTACCAGCGTGCAGAACTTCAATAACTGGCACTCAGGTTATAAAAAGTTAACAGAAAAAGATCAACAGCCCCACCAATGGCATCAGTGTAGAAGCCAATCATTTGCAATAAGATATAATCTCGCAGAATCTACAAATTCCATATAAATATTGCCAATTAATTTTTTTAGTATTTATATTATTAATTAATGCTTTTGAATATGGATGCTTCTAACTAACATTCTTCCATACAAATATTATTGATTAATATCAGAACTAAAAGCTTCTTAGATATTTAAATCAAATATTTGTAAATATAATTCTAATATAAACAACACATTTTCTTACCATCAAGCCTCTCAATCGCCTTTTCAGCCTCATCTGCATATTTGTAGCGGACAAAAGCAAATCCTCTAGAATCCCCAGTCCTGGAAATGTTACAAAGGTAAATTAATAGATTTCAAATGATGAAATCTCAACAAAAAATTAAAATTAAAAAGAAAATGTTTGCTTAATCATTTCTTTACCTCCTGTCTCTTGGAATAAAAATGTCGACAACCTTTCCATAACGATCAAACAATGGATAGAGATCATCTGCAGTTGTACCTGCAATAGATAAAATCCGGAACAGAATAAAGTGGTCTGAAAGAGCTTGAAGGTACCTAAAAATAGAACCCGATTTGAGCATAGAATCTAAAATCAAGTGCCACAAGATATATGATGCAGGAGCATTCGCACTCCTGTGCAATCATGTAGAAACCAAAAACATTTCTAAAATTTTGTTTCAAATTTGTGTTCAATTTTGTTGTTGGTTGTTTGTAGCTTTGGGCATATTTTGCAAATTGCTATGGAGGTTCTTATATGATTTTAATTTTTTCTGCTTTAAAGTGGTGTCAAGGAAACTTCAGGGTGTTGATTTAAGTTGAAATCAAGTTGTCACATGTATGTCTTCATTCAATCAGGCTGCAATGAAATGGTACAGAAGTCTCAATAGGAAATTAATATTGAACATTATTTTAATATTCAAGTCCTATGTGACAAAGAAGAGAAAATAATTAAATATTCTGCAAGCATATTAAAGTGTGCCAGCTGAATTCTCACAATGTCGAAGGATCTCTTGACTTTTTTCTGCTGATTTGACACTAGAGGGTTAATTAAGATTTATCACAAAATCAGTTTTACAAGGCCAAAAATTTTCTATTTCTTTTTCTATTCAAAGCATTTGATTTTTGTCTTTTCTCCCAAATTTCTTGCATATGCACGCATTTCCAGACAAATCTTTGGCCACATAGAGTTCTCTGCAATTTCTTGGCTGTTACAAGAATCATGGAGGTTGTGATATGTGTGGGAAGAATGATGAGCATATTCCAGAATCTCCCCAACTCATCTGGGTGCGTGAGACTATTATTTGCCAATTCTTGGCCATTTCAGGTGACGGAAGGTTTGAGTATTTTGCTGGAGGCATCTGAAGGGGCTTGGAGGACAGAGTTTAGTTCAAAAACGATTAAAATTTTGTTTAATGCTGGCCAGACGGGGTAGGGGACAGGGATTGAAGAATGTGAAGAGTTTATAAAAACACAAGAGAAGAGATAGAGCCATGACACAGACAGGGAAAAAAATTGAATAGAAAAGAAAAGAATTAGAGAAGAGGCCGCAATCGGTGACAGGGAGAAAAAGTAGAAAAGAAACTGATGATATAAGAGATATCAGGGGAGACCATGAGGGCATTAAAGGACTAAAATGTTGCAGAAAATAATCAAGAGTGACAAAAAAGAATAAAGCGTGGAGTTTAAAGTGAGAACACAGAAGAGAAATGAAATTGCAGATGAAAGTTATAATTACGGAAATCCATAGTTTTGGATAGGAATATTCTGCAAATTCCTGTAAACTGTTAGATGTTGTTGATGCATTTTGAAAGCAATTTGCAATTGTAGAAGGTGTTTTTTTTAAACCTGAAGCATTTGTAAATTGTTTTAAGCTACAGAAAGCTTAATTTTTTTGTTATTTAGTTTTGCCTCCAAATGTTTTCAAGTGGATAGATTTGTTTTTAAGCTGCTACATTGGGCAGTTTGAATTTTAAAACCCCCTAGTATAGATCTGCACCAAAATTGAAAATATTATATACTAAACTTGTGATGAGCCAAAAATTCATATCAAGACAAATGATATATAATAAATAGATATTACATATATTGATCACAGGCTACACTGTATGATTTTATTGTTCTTTCCCCAACTCTTGGTGCAACGGAGCCCACTTTCAGAAGAATCTCCCTTTCCTGGTCTCAATTGTCATTCATTTTTTCTCTGGCTTTACTTTCCTCTGGGTCACAATTTCCTGAACTTTACATGTGGAACATTCTAATGTTCTAATTCTATCATGCTCACATTCACCTCAATTTTTTTATTATTTCTCAATCATACATATCAAGCGCAACTTTCAGAAGAATCTCCCTTTCCTGCACTTAATTGTCATTCATTTTTTCTCTTGCTTTACTTTCCTCTGGGTCACTATTTCCTAGATTTTACATGTGACACATTCTAATGTTTTAATTCTATCATGCCCACATTCACCTCAATTTTTTAATTCTTTCTCAATCATACATATCAAGAGCCACCATGCACACCGCCGTTTGTCATCTTTCTCAGTTATGGTCATTATCATATTCTGTTTACTCATACCTCTCATTGGTTGGGTACTATTAGCAATAACCTTCCTGCTCACCTTATTCCATTTGATCCTTAATGGCAAAGTAAACTTTTATGCTGAACCCATGGTTTAAAACGTGGTCACTAGTGCAAATGGTGAATGCTGCTTCTTGCAAACCAGACCGTTGCTTGCATGCAGCTCATTCAAATCATAGATCAAAAATTCAAAAAAAACTCACTGATGAAACCCCTGGGTGAGCACCTTGCCAGCAAGTTTTTGGCAAGTTCTCAATGAGTTTCTTCATTCTTGCCAAAACTCACAAATTTGGGGGAAAAACTCACCCACAGTCACATATGGATAGTCATCTTTCACAATTCTTCTTTCAGCTCTCACTCCAACACTATTGCCGAAAAAAGAAAAAAACAAATCACGTGTCTGAAGGCCTGTGTAGTCTTGAAGGCCTTAATACAGACCCCATGAGGAGCACTGCCCCTCAATCCCACCAGGGGCTGCTGCCCCCAACCCCTACTCTGGTTTTAAATAAGCAAAAAAAAAATTGTTTTCAGCCAATGTTTTCCATGGATGAAACTTGTAAAAATACTACTACAGACTTGTAATTTACAGTCATATGATGCTATGATGTGCATTGAGCTTATTTTTAATCTACAAGTGAAGGAAAATTTACTTGTACTTTGGTAAATTTAGTTGTATGCATGTCTTTAATGATTATTTTACAGATATACATGTTTTCTTCAATGTTAAACAAAATTCTCAAGTTTTTCCCAAGTCAAATTTTAGACCTAGGAAGTTTTTCCTAAGTCACTAAGCCAAGTCCAGTTTTAGGCTGAGTCTGAGTATTGACATATGGTTCAAATCAATGCATAATATTTAGTTTTGTACTAATGTGCCTTCAATCCAGGCACAACTTGTATCTGTCTTTGAGCAGCAAATTGCTCCCCCAAGTTCCCAACATTCAATGGCAAGTAACTAACCATGACAAAAACTATTCATTTCCTAAAGAAGTACCTTAACTGATTTCCATCATCTATAAAATCTAGCTTGCTGTAGTACTGTTTGATGCCTCACCTTTAACTCCATTAGAAATACATTTCTTGCTGCTTGTGCATCTTGATCCAAATCACTTTAAATTTCTTTGTACTATTTGCCGTATTATCCTTCCCATTTTCTAATTTCTATCATTTTCTCACTCATTAGCAACCACTAAGTTTTGCATATCAAACAGCAACATGAGCTTAACAACCTGCATTTAAATTAGACCAACTACACGCTATTGTTCCCTCATTCTTTCAAACCTAGACTTAAATTAGGCCAACTATAAGCTATTGTTACCTCATTCTTTCCAACGTCACTCTTTCAAACCTAGACTTAAATTAGGCCAACCACAAGCTCTTGTTCTTCCCATTTTCTAAATGTTCATTGTTCCATAAAGCATTTAACAAACCAAAGAAAAACACAAATCTCCATAGTTCTCAAAACGTGAGAAGACCATTTCTTCTGCTCCTTATGTAAAATGAAATCCGTATTCCTTAGGAATGAAAACATGTAGTCTGCAACTAAAATGACATAAAGCCCAACAATTTTGGTCTCACAATACTAGGGTTAGTCTAAGTATCTTAGAAACACACATGCTGATGGTTCTGGGCCCTAGCATCTTTTATCACCTGTACCCAAATAGGTAAATGACTTTTGAGAGTGAGAAGGACAATCATTATTGCCAGTTCTAGTTCAGATTCAGGTTTGGTTCATGTACTCGGTCCAAAAAAAATTGTTATTGGGATCATTTTGAGTTCGTTTATACATAAATGATAAAACATATAAAAATAATAAATATATACATATTTTAACTTAAAAACAAGAATTCTGCTCAGGTAACCACATAAACCTGCATACAACAAACAAAGCAACCATAAAATTATACCTTTGATGTCAATTTGTCAAACTTGAATGTCATGACTAAAACTTATATAATTAATTTTAATCCCTACCAGTTTTCATTACTTTAAATATTAACTATGGTCACCAATTGTACTAAATGATTAATCTCCTGATCCCATTTCGAATTATATTACGATATAAATTATTATAAATATTTAACAATATCAATCCAAGTATTATGTAAGACACTAACATAAATAATATTTGACCAAACTGAAGATAAAGTAAAAATAAATAAAATAAAGTTAAATTGCACTATTAAATATCAAACAATTAAGTGTGAAAAAAAGAATAGAGAGGACACAAAACATAAGGCCAATCACATAAATAGTAGGAATTTAACATAAAACATGGTTAAATCCTTCATTCATTCATCCATCTATTTGGTCCACTTTGTTGTGTACCTTGAACATCTTTTCTAACCACGCCTCACCATTCCTAATCACGTCTATTCAAGCAAAGATTTTTAATCAACACCTACACATTCTTAGCAATCCCCATCATTGACTGTAATAGGGATGATATTGTCTTATTCTTCGCTAGGGTTGATGTCAAGTTGCTAACAGAAGTGTGACCATCTTGCATTCTTGAGCATATTGCCTTATTCTTCACTAGGGTTAATGTCAAGTTGTTGACAGAAGTACGAGCATCTTGCATTCTAAGTTTCTAAATTGGGTATGGGTGCACGTACGTGGGGTTGGGTACAAAAATCATAAATATATACATTAAAAATTAAACCTATTAATTAAAAATAAATATATTAATATTTAAAAATGATGTATAAACTAATATAATTTATAATTTTTTAATTTTTTAATTTAATTATATAATTATTATAATATAATTTAATAAATAATATACTAATATAACTAATAATATATACTAGCTCATATAATTATTAATATATAATTTAATAAACAATATACTAATTACTAATATAATATTTAATATATAATTATATAATCTAATATAATTTTATTATAAAATTATTAATATATAATTTAAGTGGTCGAGTCCCTATTACAGGTCTTCCCCCCATCCCCTCTCGTCGCATCCCTATCCCCGAATTGGGAAAGACACTTATATCAATAGGAGGAATGACAGAAACAATCTTCTTCTTTCTCTTGTTTTGGTTTTTTGCCTTGGCTTTTTACTCGTTTCACATAACAATCCACAGGTATCCCTTAGAAGTCGTCGTCATTTTTTTCCATCGCCACCCCAACAAGCCGTTGTAGAAAACCCTATAGCTATGCGAACCAAATCCATCCTACCTGCATATTCTTTGATAGACGCCCTAATTGTTCTCCATTTTCATCATCCAACCTATCACTGAAAATAGGTGAAACAGAGGTGTTTTTAGGAATTAACACGTGATTTAGGGATTTTTCAAGGTCAAAAACAAAAAAAATGATTCCACGCTAATTCCTTGCCAATTCCATGTCGATTCCAATTCTGAGACACCTTGTACTCGGAATCGACCTAGTTTCTTAGCGATTTGGTAACTTAGCTTGCATTCTTGACCATATTGTCTTATTCTTCACTAGGGTTAATGTCAATTTGTTGACATTAGTGCGAGCATCTTGCATTCTTGACATACTACTACTTCAAGTCATTGATAGAAATAATGGGCATTGGATACAAGAAGATTAAAAGTATATATATAATCAGTTTTAAAATTACTTTTAAAATCAAGTTTGTCTAGATTCCTTCAAGACAACCCCACAATGTTTTGGCAACGCCCTGGCTGAATTCCCTCATGTATCAATTCTAGATCCAGACCAGGTATAACCTAAACCAAGATCCAACCATATACCCTAATGAAACTGCAAGATTGAAGATGACCATAGCACTAAATCTAAAAGGAATTTTTTTTCAAAAACACCAAAAGGCAACCCTAACATGCATACATATCTTATATCCATTTATCTAAAGATGTTAGAGGATATCAATTTTAAAATACCTATGCAACTTATGTCAAAGATCCAATATTGGCACTTCGTGATTAATATCTCTCAATGTCATTTAGATAAAAGACACAATTGGGCATAATGAACATTTCGCATGTAAAAGACGGTCAAATTTATATTTGGGACTAATTGTTATCTACTCACTCCATTACAGCCCCCCCTTTGCTATCATTGCCTATAAGCTAATCATTCATGTAGATCTTGCTAAGATTCATTGATCAGCCTTAGGGAATGCTACAAACATCCGGTACTTCTTATGGTGTTCTTCACCAAAGGGACCAACTGTAGAATGACCTAGAACTGCCATAAAAAAAGAACTAAGAAGTACATGGTTGGTTTGTCCCTAGAATGGGTAATTTCGCTAGGGACTATTTACAGCTTGCCACTTTTGTGTTATACAGGAAGTATTTTCCATAGAATCATAGATGTCTTATAAAAATTTAAAGGTGTTAGTCACTGTTTTCTGTTCAATACCATATTTGCATACAACAATTGTGTCAGTGATAATAACCATTCTTTATCTAATAACCAGCTATATATGAAGATCTGAAACGTGTATCTAAAATCTTGGCCAAATTTTTTCATTACATCATTAAGAGTGAGTCCACTGATATTAAGGTCACCAATGAACTTTTTTATATCAAATTGTGATCTGATAAAGCTATCAGATCTAGCTATTATGTCTCACAACATGGGTCAACAACAAAAACCAAAAACAAAAACATGAACTTCATGACCATGAGAGATGGGTTCTCATGAAGATATGAACTACTCATGAAATATGGGTTGATGAAGTTTGACTCAAAATTAGAGGAATCTCAATAAATCGTCACATAATTTGATGCACCATGAAAACACCACATATATGAAAACAAAGATACATAATGGAAAGAAACGTAACTTTAAAGGTTATAGTTATCGCTGACTGCAAAATTTTAATACACAACACATATCAAAAAACTTAAGTGTTCATCAGAAACAAAAAATAATGAACCAATATTAGGAGCATTTAGTGGATCTTTAAATCTGTAAAATTGTAAATAATCAATCAAATATTTTCTGTTCTCCCATCAATTTCCTCCAGCTTCATATTTCTCAAATTCTCTAAACATTTAGTGGATCTTTAATCTGTAAATAATCAATCAAATATTTTCTGTTCTCCCATCAATTTCCTCCAGCTTCGTATTTCTCAAATTCTCTAAAATTGGAAAGAACTCCTCCTTACATCCAACGGCCTACAACTCAGATTTCCAAAGCCACAAACAAATCGGTTCTGATAATTCTACAATTTTCTCAAGCAGAATTAATCTAATAAAAATTATATCTGAGTCAGATAATTTCTAAATAATCACATGAAGCAATGTGTTTTGTCTGTCATTCTGTAGCCTATGCTGTAGTTATGACGCATGATGACTTATGTTCAAGTTCCTACCCCGCAAGCAGAATCCATCTAATAAAAATTATATCTGATACAGAAATTTTCTAAACAATGCATTAATCAATGCGTTTGTCTGTCATTATGTAGACTATGGTGTAGTGATGAGGCATGATGACCTATGTTCAAGCTACTACCGCGCATGCTCTTAAAATTATAGAAGAACCCATATGCTTAAAATCCTATTCTCATCAGGTAAATTTTAAACAGATGAATTGGCACCTTTTTTGTCTGTCCAGCACGTTATGTTCCCTCAGTTTCAAAATCCTGCCACGCATTCTCCCAAAATTAAACCAGTTCCCTCCCTTCTATTAAAGAAGTCACGTCCGTACCAGAACCAAAAAGAATGGATGCAGGCTCTCAACTCAAAAGTGACCCCTAAGTCGAAAGCTGCTCCATGCTTGATATTACAATCTCCCTAATTCCGTGATTACGGGACCAAAATTTTACTATTCAACTAACTGAATAAAAATTAATAAAATAAAAAGTGGAAATTGCCCCTGTAGCCACATAAATCCTGACAAAATGCCAAGATACGGTGTTCCTCATTCCAATAATTGAAAAACCATGGTAGAATCAAATACGGAAAATATTTTCAAAAACCACCTGCCAAATACTCCTCTAGTATATGGTCACAATCGACACATCCTTTCTTTTTCGTGACTTGTGCTTCTCGTTAAAAATGCACACGCTTTACATAATATCAGTTTCTAAGCGCAATATTACTAGGTCAATTCCAACTGTCAAAGATTAAATCAAAAACCCTTGCTAGACGTGTAATAAAATTCATAAACCCTAAAACAAACCCTCGAATGAAATTTCAGATATCATTTTAAAGAAAAAGGTAAAAAGAAAACAATATCTACAGCACAATAAAATGCAGGCACTGTTGCAGACGCAAAATAATAATAAAATGAAAGAGAAATCTTACGGAATGTGATATTGAGAACTAGCAAAGAATAACTGTCTTTAATATCCGGAGGGCCTGCTCTGCCAAAGTGAGACATTCTGAAAGGAGCGAATAGAAATTAAGGTTTCAGGCGTTAGAGCCTTTTCTTTTGTAATGCTCGCTGCGAACACCCAGAAGAGAAGATTCACGGCAAATTATGGAGCAGGTAAAGCTTGTTATATAAATACAAGGTTCCTTAACATTTGTTCAGTTTAAGCCACGTTCACATTTATATGGAGTGTCGCGAAGCAAAGGAGATGCTTGTTTATTTCAATTTTTATAATGATTTATTTTCCAATTTGAAAAAAAAAATATAGAAAAAGTATCTTCATGTAAGGAATAAAAAATGGGTCATGTAGGTACTTCTATTTTTTTATGTGGTAAATTCATTGAATATTTTGTATCATTAATTAATAATTATTATCTAAAATTTATTAATTACATTGTTTTTTATTATTATATATTAGTCATACATATTTTAATTTTTGTTTAAAAAAAACTGTAGTGGATTATTTTGTGTGACATGAGTCAAATTTTTAGTGATACTATCTTTTTTAAATTTCAAGTTTTTCAATTTTGAAATTGATATTCTCAAAAAATGATTGTTATATCATCGATATGCATATCAAAAGTCTCAAGTTGTATGTCTAGGAACATGAATTTAAGAACATCATCCTAATCATTAACATTAATCAAGATTTTGCATTGAGAGCACTTGATCATTATTGCATTAGTCTTAGGCTCAATTACCTTTATTGCATTTCAATTTACATCTTCATTTGTCATGTTTCCAATATTTATACATTGGCAAAGTGGTTTCACTATATCATAGAAGTTGGTGGTCTTCTTTGTGCCCTACAATAGGCCCCACTATGCCTTTCGGCACAACCCCTTACTCAAAAAACAAGTGTAGAGGATGCAAGCACATTGTAGGAGGTTGCATTAGTCTCAATCAAGGTCACACCGACCAAACTAAGTTGTGTGGTATGACCTAGTATAGGATAAGGCCCCCTATGCAATCTTGTCTTCAACTATAGAAAATGTTAAATATTTATATTCCAACTTTATAATATATGTTCCAAAACCAAATCATATTGTGATCTTACATTACAACAAAATAGTCAATTAATGAGGTTAAATTTGAGATCACGTTGAATTCCAAATAAGCTCTTGTTAAAAGGCGTAGAACAACTGAGAGGGGGGGTGAATTAGTTGTCACCAAATTAAACTCAAAACTTCAACACTTATTAATTTCACAACCACACTATTCTATTATTAAGTATGAACATGAAATGCAAAAAATAGAAAGCAAAATCAACACAATGAACACCAGATTTTACATGGAAAAATCAATGAGGGAAAAACCACGATGAGGATTAACTCGCAATATAAAGAGATAGCAAAATCGATTACAAAGGCTCGCTGCCCAAAAGAGGACTCATTGTCTAGGAGCAAAGGCTCATTGCCTACAGAAAGGACTCACTGTCCAACTAGAAGGCTCACTGCATACAAATACAAAAGAAAACAAAAAATCCACCACAGCAATTTACACACACTCGCATCCTTGATCAAAAGATTGCAGAAATCTTCAGCTCATTGCCTTCAGGAATCTAACACAATGAAGTATTGTTGTCTCAACTCACTTTCGCACACTTCTGCTCTTTTAATTGTGGCTTACTTTGTTACTTTGCATCATCTAATTCTTCACAACTTGGCTTGCATTTATGCCATCTTCAACCTTAGAAACTTTCTCCAAGGTTGGCCACATAAGCTTCATTTCATAAATTCAAATTAGGTCGACAACTCAACATTCCCGCAATGGAAAGGAATGAGAGTGGACCAATAAAACACTTAACCAAGACCCAAAAATAATGTCTCAACCACATGGATTAAACACTAATGAAAACACAAATGAACATTGATGTACACGCTTTCCAGCAAGAAGATAACATGCGACGACGCAACATGCTTCATTATGCATGAGAACACATCTCAGGTTTCTTTAGATATCACACAAGTGTAACAACCTTCAAACACATAACTTCTTCCATCATTCCATCCGGACTATGCAAACACATACAGCGACTCTGAAACATAACTTTCAAATCACCAAACCACAAGCATCTTTACCATAATCAATAGAACACCATTACACAACATATTCCAATCTGCAAGACCTAAAACAAAACAAAGAACTGCGGAGTTGAAACATTTCTCCTAGTCCATAGAAGATCAACTCTGCAAGAACAGTTCACACACCGGTGAACACAACTTTTGCATTCCATCAAACCAGAAGCTACAAATCAGTAGATGTCACCATCAATCATCAATAACAACTCTTCATATCCATACAAGAATAGGATCAACACAGGAGAAACACGGAGCACATTCTAAACACTTACACAACTCTAACTTCTCTCTTTATTAATTTTCTCAAAAGCACTTGGAAACCCATCATTTCATCACATATACAACATCATAAAGATAGCTCCATGTACTCACAACATCTCAACAGCATCTCAACTATACATGCACAATCTGCAACATACTACACTGTGTTGACATCAATGACAACATTAATGACAACACCACCAAACTTTCTCATACTTGCAACAACTCCTTGTTCCTTTCATTTATTTCATTTCTTATTCTTAATTTCTCAAATCTCAACACTTGATTTTAGGCTTAACATTTGTTTTCGGTTTAATTAAATTTGCATTGGGACATTAGATCTCATGGTGTAGAGAAGCATTATTTTGCCTCACATAAGTTGGTGAATTTGTAGCTCTCATGCATGTCCTTAAGGATAAATCATTTATAATATTTATATTTTTATGCTATCACATTATCCATTTGTTTATTTTTCAAGCCATTATGTTTACCTTTGCATGCCTAAGAAGATCCTAAAACCCTTGAGTCCCCTTTAACAAAGTGCTAGCTAAACCCTCACCTTGCCATCATGACTACCTATCTTCAGTTTACTTCTCATGGGGATAACATGTACCTTTCCAATGAGGAAGAATGATATTATGATCATTATGTCTTCATTAACAATGTTAAAAATTTGAAGAAATGTGAGTTAGTGAACAAATCAAAATATTTGCACAATTAACTAGAGTGACCATAGATGTTGATGTGTCCACTTTATTTATTATCAATGTTCTTACCAAGGTACTTATCACTAATCGAGATGACATGGATATGTATTTAAGGCTATAGGGCAATCATTAATAATATATAATTTCATCATATAGTGAACAGTGTTTCACAACCCCTATATTTCATTGATCATTCACCTACCCATAATTTACCTATCAACACTCCACCCCTCTCTCAACTTCTTAGTTTTGTCCATCATTCATTTTTCCATTGTTTACTTATGAGCTCTCCATGCTTCTCCCAAACCCCAAGTCCTTTCATCATTTATCTTCCCATAGTTTACCTATGAGCTTCCATTGAACTCCCCAACAACCCTTCATGCCTACCTTTATCCATCTTATTTATATTGTCCAAATTCATCTCTCCCACATCCCTCATATTGCTCAAAACTTTCTTACCACATCCAATCATATTACTCTACCTAACCATGCCAACCCTATATCTCAAGTCATATATGCTCTCCCTTTGACTACTCGTAAATTCTCATTATTTCTTCCACACCCCCTTGACCTCTCACATCCTCGACGTTTCTTCTACTCATCCTTTGACCACACATACTCTCATTGTTTCTTCTTCCCTTAATATTTCTTGCCAACTTACCACCATTAATAGTTAATTAAAAGGACACAAAAATTTCATACCAATTATTTCTTAAACTATCCCACAAATATTTTATTAAGTGAAATATTTCATAGTCAATTAGTTTATGGTGTGCCTATTCATCAAAAAATGGATTTAGATTGTTATTTAATATATGGAAAGTGATCACAACTAAAAAAATTTTTTTGTAGGTACAAAAAAAGGTTTGATATGACATCAATTCACCTAAATATAATTGTATATTTGTATTCCACTTGAAAAATTATACATTTTTCAAATAGCACCTCATTTCAATTTTGTATGGAAAAGTTAAGGCTTTTGAAAGATGGTAGACGATAAAATCATCCACGAGAAGTGGGTTCCCCATTTTGTCTTTTCCTATGTTTCCTCTTTTCTCTCTTCTAGGAAGAGGAGAGGAACATCCTACTTTTCCTTTTTTGTCAATAGGAGATAAAAAGATACACTTTGTCTCTTCAATTTTCAAAAGGTGATGAAAAGGTCACACTTTGTCTCTTCATTTTTTAAAATAAGAACATATTTAAAGACAAGAAGCAAGGTGAATGAGACGAAAGATGGATTTAGATAGAATTTGAATAATCTTAGGGATTGAACCTATTGTCTCAAGTTGATTATAAGATTGTGTTTGTTATTGAAGTTGTCAATTTTAAGTGAGTTATAGCTTAATCTTGCTAGAGGTTTTCCCCACACATGGTTTTCAATAGGGAAAATCCTTTGTCTTGTGATGTTTGCTCATTTACACATTGCAAGTCAATTTATTTAGTTAGTAATTTTATAATTCCTATTTACTTTATTATATATGTCAGTTGATGACTAGTGTACATGACCATTCATCCTAATCTATGAATCAAATATCCATTAGCAATGAGATTTATAGTACCTTGGTTTTCTTATAATATATTTACGATGAGCAATAGCTTGTTGAATTTTTTCCAAGAAGCTTGATATATTATGCACTTCCTTGTATTTATTTTATACCTTGTAACTTAGCCAATGACTTTGATGACCATTTCTAACTAAAAGAAAATAAATTTAACTTTTTTACATAAGTTTGTGTTAAATTGGATTAGATCAAACAAAGTACTTTTTTAAGGTGAATTAAGAGTCCTAATTTAACCTAATCAAATCACCCATGAGTTGGGACTAACAAAATATTAGAGATAGGAAGTTCAAAATTGGAAACACGAACATGAAACTATGCTAGGAAAATGATTATAAAAGTGTCATTTTAGTGGTTCTTTTATACCTAGAAGAAGGGGAGAATGAGAAGAGAAAAGGCCTAGAATTTGTCACTGATCTATGGGTCAAATTTGGGAATAATAACTATTAATTTTCTCTAGGGTTGTAGGTTTTCCCTACAATGGGTGCAGGTGTACTTTATAGGGGTCACAAATGTACCTTAGAGGGGGTGCACCTAGTTTTGACCCAACCATTATCCAAAAAAATTTAAGATGAAGTGTATACAGATGGTTATATGTTCTTATCAATTTATTTTTCACGTTAGAAAAAATAAATAGAAAAGGAGGTCAAGTTACCAAAAAATAATAGGAATTGAAAATCTAGTTTTATTAAAAAGCATAGAAAATGATGATATAATTTGAAATTATAAAATCAAGAAGTGATTAGTATAGAGATGATCCTCTTCCTCAGGAGCAACCACCAAAGAGAAGAAAGATTGATTAGTCACCATCTGTTGATTATCCCATTGGTCTCGATGAAGATGATGAAATTGAAGTGACCAATGAAGTAAACAAAGAAATGCCCTCCCCATAAAGAGAAACTAAAATAAGGCTCCCTCAAAATAGGCTTAGCATTGATACAATAGGGGGAAGAGACAATGCAAATGATATTAGGGACTTAGCTTTCCAACAATTCATGGATGGTAATGAGTTTTTGAAGACCCAAGAGTTTGCAAAATTTGTCTTGACATCTAAGAGAGAAGAATATCTCAGAAGGCTTAAGCAAGAAAAGACAAATGTTCTTAGGGAGCAATATGAAGAAGTATCTAAGAAGGTAATTGCAGAGATGAGGTTTAGTGCTAGGAACATCACCCTAGAAGAGGGGAGAAGAATGGTGAGAGAAAGTGGGTTACTATTGCTTCCTGAATGGGATATTGCATCAACCATAGCATTTGACACCATCTAAAAGCGAGATCAAGAAGTCTTCTCTTTTGAGGATCAAGTAGTGATAGTACTATCAAGATTAGGGTTCAACCCCAAATGGGAAACCCTTATTATTTGGGATCTTGCCCCCAATACCAATAAGCCTAAAGTTGCAAAAGCGGCTCAAGATTTAAGGGGAGGCCTAGTAATAAAGAGGGTGTTTGACACCTCAGTTGTTGAAGCTGCTACATTGGCAGTTGATATTGCTAAATTCAATAAGGCCGTTATAGAGGCCCTATAGGATAAGTACGATAAATTATTGCAAGATCATCTTACTTTGACTATAGAATATAATAAGGTAAAGGTAAAGGAAGCACAAGCAACACCCTTCACTAGCACACCAAGATCTAGTTCTTCTTTTGCTCTGCCATCAAAAGACATAATAAAAGAAAATAAAGAGCTCAAGGAGAAGATCATTGAATCCGATAAGCTTGTGAAGAATTCTTAGAGCATTCAACATGAGCACAAATTCCATGTGGTGTCTAGTGCCCTAGGACATCTAATGTCCAAAATTTTGAACAAGGAAAAAGCTTCCCACAAATATTACACTAACCTGGTGAATGCTTTTGAAAAAGTTGTCAAGGATAGAGAAAGAACTAAGAATATTATGACTAGGCAGGTCCCAGAACATTGCAAGCAATATACAAGGGATCAACCCATGACCCCAACAAATCAGAGGATGTTTCATCTACTTACAATATGGCTAAATTAGTAGGGGAAATGCAAGCCTACATGGATCAATTAATAGAAAGGGTGAATATGGGATTTTTTTTTTTTTAGAATATAGAGATTAGAATAATCCCTCGTATCAGAAATGAGGATTCAGAGAAATAAAGGAGCTCCTTCAATGGAAATCTCGGTTCAAGGCTCTTGCTCCCACTCTATCTTATTTTATTTGTGATGATAATAAGGTTGACGTTGAATTCCTGAAGACTTGTATGGATAAATTGATTGATGTAGATCAACTTATTGATGCTTTTGAAAAGGAGACATCATTAATTTTATATAAATATACTTTTTATATGTACAACATTGATTTACTTCTTGTAGTTAAGTGGCCAAAGGAGTAGGTATATTAGGATTGGGATGAGAAGTATAATCAATTGTTAGGATTATAAGCCTTCTTACTGCAAAGTCAAAATGAGGAGTGAATTCTATTTTTTTTATAGTGGTAGCATTGTTTAATTCTTTAATTAACATAGTATATGCAATTATTTTTGTACAATTTGGGAGGTGTTGGCATTCTTTTGTCCTTTGTGGTCTACTCAACAACAATTCCAACAACTTAAGAAGGGAATGTACTTTCAGTTCACGAGGTAAAGCCTTGAAAATAAATCATTCTTTCCTTCATCACTGCAACATCAACAAGTGGCTCCTTCATTGGTTCAAACAACTTTTGTCTTCTAGCATGGAACATTCCTTTTTTCTTCTATAGGAGGTTTTGTATTTTTGTCTCTTTCTAGGACAAGATTGTCAAATGAAAATGTGACATCTATTCTATGGACTAAAGCTTGTTTGCTCCCTTGTCTTATAAAAGGGAATTTAGGGCCATTGTACAAGGATCTTGAAATTTTTTGTAAGAAAATCACTTATGTAAATACAATTTGTATATGTCTGGTTTTAGGTTTTGATAGGAAAGGATCTCAATGTAGTTATAATTTTGTATGACAGTACTAGCTCACAAAATAAAAAATATATGACAATTTTGCAAGGAATTGTCTCCTAATTGTATCTATCTTCTACTTTTATGAATAAAAATTGATCAATGATCTTTTTTTGTTCATCTTTGTAGTCTTCATGTGAATGCATATCTTTTATGGATTTTACTCAAAGAGTAAATTAAACATGTTTCATGAGAAATGTTGAATGTTTTAGGTATATATACAAGGATTTGTAAGTAGAATTGCTCGTGCAAAGTTTTGTAGGGATGAGAATGCAATGCATTATTATTGAGCTTTAAGAGTTAAAATCATCACTATTGTGCAAGTTTCTAATTGCATTTGCCTTGACTCCATAACCTAGGTCTAAGGCACCAATCTATGGAAAAGGTCTGGTTATAATCTTCATGATCAACAAATTTAAAGAACATATTTACATTCAAGCAATATTTATCATCTAATGTTATTTGCATACTCTTAGACCCATAGTTGAATTAAACTCCAAGATCTTAATCGTTTATGTTGTTTATCTTATAAATTTTGGTCACAAGAAGAGAATATATCTTTTGCAATAGTATCTAAAGTCAATTATATGGAATCTTAATTGGTATTGCATAGGATCACCCTCCTAGGTTATGTAGATCCAGAAGTGGAGAGGAGGAAATTGTTAAAATCCCTCTCTTGTTCATTGTCCAACCCCTATAATAACTGAGTATAAGAATTGGCTATTCATTTAGGTCATCTCTAGGATCCAGTTGGAGCTTTATAACACAAAAACAAACCAACAAGGGGCATCCATTATCTTGGTTAATTAATAACCCATGTTTCATTAATTATCACTTGATTAAATGACTAACCACCTCTGATTAGCCTACTTTCCACTTTGGGTCAAGGACACGTTGGGAGCCACTCCCATAACCCTCTCTAGTACCTTAATCCTAGGCTCTTCACACTCACTAATGAATGTAGCACAAAAACCAATGCAAGAATACTATCTTTTCAAATTTTAATAATACTTTTCCATAATGCACAATATCATATTTCACGAAGTAAAACTTTGTCAAAACATTCCAAAATAATTATTACACCCTCCAATGAGTGTGGCATGAAAATCAATGCACAAAATTCAAGTTTTTCCAAATTTAAGGACGTTTTTCCACAACATCTATTTTCACATTTCACAAAATACCATCTTTTGAAAATATTGAAAAACATTCAAATTTTCTTCATATTTTTACAAGATGAAAACCAAAAAATTTCCCAAATCCAACATTAAAATTTTCTTCAAATTTTATTTTTCGAAATTAAAAAATCTAAGGATACCCTTTTTCTCTAAATACACCCAACAACACACTTTTCACATAAAATTCACATTTCACCCATTTCTTGAAGAATTGGGCATGGTAACCCCATATTTTTGAAAATATCAAATTTTAAACAAAAACTAACTTCTACAATTCAATTTGCAAAACAAAAAGAGATGGAAGGATTCTACACTCCCTCAATCCATTTTCTAATATTACATTTGGAAGAAAAATCTTAAATTAATTGAAAACAATCAAAGTACCTCAATCTCTCTTCGAATTTGAAATGAAGAACACTCCAAAAATGCCAAATGAGAGCTCACGAAATCTAGCACGCACGATCCCCTCCCAATTCCTATCCTAATGGATCCGACCTCATCAAATTTTGATGAGAGATGCACTCCAATCACCAATTCAATTTTCCACCCAAAATTTGAGGGTTTTTCTCACAAAATTTTTCTCCCAAAATAAAATTACATAATGAAATAAAATCCCCTTTCTCCCCTTTTTACCCTTTTTCTAATTTCAAATTTAATAATATAAAATTCATTTTTTATTCCTTTAATTCCCAATTTTCCCAAATCCCAAATAAACATTTAAATCCATTCATATATAACATATATCCTTTAAATTCATGATTTAAATCCATATAAGCACATCCCTTTAAATTCATGAAATCTAAAATTTAATTAGGATAATTAAATCACACACAACTTGCAATTCCCAACCCAAGGAATTTTCACAATTAAGTTAAACAATGGATTAATTTCATTTCTTTTTTCATTCTATTTTTCCCTTTCTCAAAGCACAAAAAATATTTTAATAATAAATATAGGAATTATTTAAATTTCTAATATTTCAATTGCAATAAAGCATAGAATTTAAACTATCAATTAAATCAGACATTCACTAGTCATTCACAACACATAGGGATTCTAGAATAACTCATAATCTAGATCTAGGTTCACATAAGGTTAAAAATGATAGATACCATACTTGATTCAAGTACGGCTAGTGAATGGATAAGAAGGGCCCAATGCAACATCTCTGAGTTAACCACCATTGGGGAACAACTCAAATCTATGTAGCCAAGTGGAGAAATAACCTTGTACCTGCAACCATTCAACATACGTCAAGGGTACTTGCTCAATGTGTGATGTCACTTTTTCTCTTATCGTTATTAGGTATTAGTAGCGGATTTAGTATAACAAATATTAGAGTTAACATAACTTATAATATGTAATATTATCAAAATTAATGTGAATAATTAATGTAAAATATAAACATGTGACAATTAAATAATCAACATAATAAATGGAATAACACCTCCACATAGATAAATCATATTAACACCAAATCATATAGACAATGTTCTCAATACATTTGAATCAATGGTTCTCAATACTTATCTTGAAGTCATGGAAAGGCTGCTATCTAGCACTCAGAGGAATGGTTATGGACCTAGGCTATTTCCCAGCACAAACACCCCTTGGAGGAACTGGTTCTTGCACAAAACCCCAACCTGCCTCAAAGGGCCTTATGGTTAAACTGCCTCTAGGGCCTCACCTGAGAGGGCCTCACAGCCTAAAAGCCCTGACTAGGACAATCCCAAGTGTATGTTGTACCCCAAGTTGGACACACGCTTGTGTGCCCCTTCTCCAATTGTTTAAATGCCCACCTAGACCCTAACCTTCACTTTTTGTGCCCTTTTAGTTCCTCTTTCCTTTTTCTCTTCTCCTTAGAATGTTCTTCACCCTTCCATGTTTTTCCATGTCTCACATTAATGATTTATATATCCTTTTAAGGGGTGGTTTCCAAACCATCACATAGTCCTCAAGAGAAACCCTTCAAAGATTAATAATATGCTCTCCCTCTCTTCTTTTGTGGAGTTTTTTCTTTGAAGGGTTTCTCCATGTAAATTTTGTCTCTTATGGTTTTCTATTTTTTCTCTCATTGATATTGAATGTGCAATCACATATATAAATATGAAAACCATTTCAGATTTATATATGTGATTGCACAATCAATATCAATAGAAAAAATAGAAAACCATAAAAGACACCAAAATAACATGGAGAAACCCTTCAAAGAAAAAACTCCACACAAGAAAAGAGGGAGAATATATAATTAATCTTTAATGAAGAGACACTTCATTGCTATTCCCAGATCAATTTGACAATAGCCTATTACCTACAGTCATTCCACATAAACTACCATCCCATGACTCCAATTTATAGAAACTTTGGGAGGGAAAACCATAAATGCTAACATGAAACAAGAGTCCAATACCACTTGAAAAACCCACACTAACCTCTTGTAAATCCAACAGACATAATAAAATATTTAATTCCCTTCACATGACTTCTCTCATGGGCACCTAGTCAATAGCTAATCAGAATTGTAACTTCTTAGTGCTCTTTGAATCCCCGATGAAACACGAACAAACACCAAACTCATCCCCCATTTGGGTGCCCAAGGCATGAACTTTCACCTTCCATAAGTGGATGCCTATTAAGGATATTTTTTCCATTATGCCATGTAACTTCCACTAACATAAAATCATCTCTTTAAAAAATAATTACAATTTATGTCAATATTTAATGATTTTCTCTCATGTCCCCTAGAGCACATTCTAAGAAACGTAAAGACATATGAATGATATAGGAATATAAGGTTAATTTCACCTTTTTCTAACATTCTCCCACTTAAAATTAGAATATGGTTAATTTCACCTTTTTTCTAACATTCTCCCATAACATTATACATTATAATTCTCGAGGGTGGGTCAAATTCTGGAAAAGGAATCTCCTCTCACTATTGCGGGTGACCTCTATGCTAATGATTCCCCAAGTATTAAGTCAGATATGCAGCTAAAGATAAGGCTGGGGATGTCGATGTTGTTGTGGAAACCTAGAATGTGAAAGTGGAGAGGCTTAAGAAGAGAAAGGTGGTGGCAGAGGAGATAGTGAGTTCCATCTGCAAACTCAAGACTTTGGTCGTTGTTGAAAAAGGTAAGGATACCCCTACTGGTCAAGAAAGGGTTAGTTCCTTTGAGGATGAAGATGCTTGGGGGAAAGGGTTTTTTAATATTGATAGATAAGATTTGTTTGATGTGCTTGGAACTACTCATGAGGGTTCCATTGTCTTCCGTAAGCTTTTTAAATGGTTTTTTCATGAACTCAATAAAAATAATGTCAAAGTTAGGGGTGTGGTGAGTAAGGCTGAGGGGTCCTCTATCTAGAATTAGATAGATGAGTTGTTTGACTCCTTAAACACTATGGCAGATACTGTTGTGTAGGAAACTCTCAAAATGAAACAAAAGCTTGAGGGTAGAATCCTCAATCTTGGGGATCAAATGGTGAAAATTTGGGATCTTGTTGTTAGTTGACCAAATTTGCACCCTTTTCCAAGTTGTGAAAGAACTCAGTAAATTTGGACTAACATGGGACTGCTTTTAGGTTGTGGGTATCCTATTGTGA
Organism: Sequoia sempervirens; assembly: GCA_007258455.2. Taxonomy (NCBI): domain Eukaryota; kingdom Viridiplantae; phylum Streptophyta; class Pinopsida; order Cupressales; family Cupressaceae; genus Sequoia; species Sequoia sempervirens. The sequence continues at coordinate 137,267,398 of VDFB02379711.1, forward strand.
AAGCAGACCTCTGGATTATGGGTTGGATCCCCTTTTAATGTCACCTAAACTAATGATTTCTTGAGGAAAAGGGTAAAAAGATGCATGAAAATGAACTTAACTGAAAAAATTCAAAGGGTGATACACCAAAACTAACTAAGACCTGCAAAACAGCCTATTCACATTCAAAAAAATGACACAAAACCTTGTTCACATAGCTCATTTTGCATCCATTCTTGCATAAGTAATTTATAAGGAGGTTTTTAAGTAGGAATCTTAGAAGGAAAACTTCACAACTAATAGTATTTGCATTTACTAACACAACTTATAACCTACAAAAATACATTTTTCTACTAAATAGGTGCCTAACAATGAGACAAGACTATAAGGAAAGAGATAAATTTCACAAATAATCTGATCAATCACTAACAACACAAAATAAAACATGAAATGAGAAGGTAAATGTTCAATTTCATTGATTCAAAGTACTCAACTGGTATACAAGTCTATCTGAGTTACAATACTGCTCCTGCTGAAAAAGATAACTCCAAAGCCAAGCTATCACTCTGCTAGAAAGAAAGAACTAACTCCAAAATACAAAGATTGAAGTTACTTAAGCAAAATTCACACAACCCCTTCACACAAGTCCATCTAGAAGGTTTTGGTCAGATGCAACGAAAAAGGCCAAAAAGAACCTTCTAAAATCACTCCAAATTGTCCTCCACATGAATCAAAGTCATGCCAAGACTATAGTCACACTCAAAATGTGACAAAAAATGACTCCAAACAACCCCTTTTCCTCCAAAATCATTCAACCACAACATCTCACACATCTCTCATGTTTGTCAGTCATCATGTTTCCCACACATGTGTTCAACCCATTTGACCCACACCTTTGGTGCCTTTTGAAAGCAAAAGACTCTAATTTGCGTTCAAAACAATAATAATATGATTAAGTGATTTATAATATATCACTTAAACAAATTACTTTACATTTCAAAAATAGAATGCAAAAAGAGGCCCCACCACCTCTTTGGATTACATCAATATTTGCATTATAGATAACATTAAATAAAAGTGATTTAAAAATCACTTAAATAATGTCCAACAATTGATAAAAATGCAAAAATAAATAATATACTTCAAATGTTTGTGAAAGAATTCAAGCAAACTTAATCTCCTCCAAAGCATTGATGAAATTTAACTCACCTCCACTTCTACATTTCAAAGCATATCACTTGGTCAACATTTCAAATATATGCAAAATGGGTCAAAGGTTTGGCCAATAAGGAAACTCTAGGGTTTGTGGAAGGCACATTTTCAAAGTTTTGAAGGCATATTTCAAATTCAAGGCACATGGTTTTCAAAAGGTCATAAGGCAAAATTTCCTAAGTCATGAACTTAAACACAAACCCACGTAACACATTAAAATGTGTGCATTTTTAAAAAGATAAGGCAAAAATGCCTTGGTCGTCCACCATAGGGTTTCAAACCCTAAACAAAAGCAATGAGAAAAATACAAAACATGTTCATTTTACCATTGAGCCTCTCTGGAATGTTCACTATGGCCGCCATGGGGTTTGATGGAAACACTGAAAACATGATTTTGTGGTCGATTTTCTAAAGAACTCTTTGTGATTTTTGCTTGGAAACAAGAGGCAAATGCTTTTTTGAATCAAAATTAGGCTTTTCTCCATTTTTTGACAGTCATTTCATGAGTAAAGGTCATGACTGTAAATGATTTTTCTAATCATTTTTATTGCTCTATTTCTCTATGGATTTCTTTTGTCCTCAGCCGCCATTGATGAGGTTCTTTTGAAGCTCAAATGGAGGCTTTTCACGTGACAAAATGCTTGCATATTAAAAGAAAATGAGCAAAACTCAACTAAGCTCCAAGTCGACCCCCATCTTCTGATTTTTTTAGCAAATAGAGCTCATGTCGAGCCCAACCAATGATAAAAATGGTCAAAGTTGGTTCTCTTCTTGTATTTGAAGTTTAAATCAAGAAACCCCAAGTGGGTTTCGTTGTTTTGTGAAGAAATTTACTCTTTTATGTCGTGGCCATGAAGGAGCTACTAGTCTTTGTTGGTATTTTCTATAGAATAATTTCCATTAAATATTTGTTTCAATATCTTTGTATGTGCAATTTTGAAACACAAACCCCAAGTGGGTTTTTGTTATTGTGAAGAAAATTATTTCTTTAGGTCGTGGCCATGAAGAAATGAACTAGTGTTGATACATTTGTTCCTCCATTTTAAATATCTCCATGATATTTCCATGCCTTTGAAATCTGTAAAAAATGAAGACTTTCAAACAATATCCATGGTAGAAGAGATCTCAGATTCTTTTCTAGCATTCCTTTCATGGATACATTCCTTCTGTAGCTCCACCTTCTAGCATGTTGTGTAATATTTTGTAAGAACTTTATGCATTTTATAGTCTGTTCAAGCAAAGCATCTATGCTACACTTATTTTCATTAGGTATTATATCCCACAATACTCTAACATGGTCCTGAATTTGCTGCCGATCCTTGGGCCTTGGTTTGCCTATCTTCACTGGTTTACAAGGTGTGCATCCCACTATTATCTTTTAGAAAAATCTTCTTTTGTTGGTATCATCTACAAAATTAGCTCCTTTGGAGGAACCAATCTGAGAAGATGTGTCATCAATAGTAACTAAATAGGATATGGGTTCCAATTTCCTACTAGATGGAAAACCAATCTCTTGATTCTAAAAAAGAATGGAAAACCTGAATTGGAGTCCAGAATTATGTCACCAAGATTTGAAGCAAATTTTAATTTTTAAACAAAGGCCTCAGTGTACCCCTGACCACTTATCAGATGAACATGATTTAAGGAAGAATTTTTTTTATATCATTTTGTAGTTCAAAATCAAAATTTCCAAGACCACCCCTTCTAGGATGTACTGATGAATGTTGATTCCCATGACCTGGGTTGTGATTTTGTTGGTCCTCTTTGTAATAGACCTTTCCACTCAAGGTTTATGCATGATGATTGCATTCTTTGTAGCTTGAGACTTTTAGCTCATTAAGCCTCATGATTTTTTCTTTTAGTCCTCATAACCAGCCACTACTTCATCTTCACTCACTTCACAAAACTCGTTTCATCGTTAGCTTGCAGGACACAAACCACTATCCGCTTACCATCCTTCATAGCATGCCTTCAAGTGAATAAATGGTATTATCCACTATGCCTTATGCATTAGAAACCCCGCTAGTGCTGCAATTTTCTTCTTAGATGGACTTGCTCTCTATCCATTGTTGCCTCCATTTCATTGTGAGATGAGATCATCATTATAACTTGGCATGACAATTGCTGCCATAGCTTTGAATCTAAGGAGCAGACCACATATATGTTGCTATAGACTTCAAAAAGATGGAAATAGGCAGTAGTAATGAAAAAACAGACTCCTTCACACATAAATAGGCCACTGGCTCAATGGGGCAGACCTATGCCATGTTAATATATACATTGAAAAAGGTAAAACAGATTAAGAGCATGAAGAACAGACCTATTGATCATGGAGCAAGAATAAATAGACGCCATTTGAACTCACAATGTCGCTCCTTAACTCTCTGCCATTGTGGACATAGGACTATCACCTTATATGTTCCTGGTGGAGACTACCTAACCTGGTATCTATGAGACCATGTTTTTCCCTTAAATCATTCTGTCACAGCTCAAGTTCCTTCCTAACATAGTTATTATACCTCTATTTACTATCACTAAGGCTGTCATTTAGGACTGTGACTGACTATCCTTTCTTTCACAAGGTTGTCACTTCATCTTATTTTTAATTGTACCTTGCATGCTTGACCTCATAACCATTCTTAAGCATGGATTTTTCAAAGGTATATCAGAATCTCAAAGTTCTTTTGACTATCCTTACTCTTTTAACACTATCACATGTTAAACTGTCTCTTTTACTCCTCTTGCATTGTCATTCACTTTTGACTATCCTTAAACTATGCATCATGAGACTTTGAATGGTTTCTTGACATGTTGGGCATTCAATATGACCCACTCTTGGACAAGATAGGTGAAAAGTGTAGGGTTGATGAAGCTCTTCATAAATGGCCAAGGTTTTTGGTAGTAGACAAAGTTTGGAAAAATTTGACAATGGTATTGACAGTATGACTTCAATCAATCTTTGAGATTTATCATTCTTCCTAGTTTTCTTTCTTTATTTGTGAGCTTTTAGGACTATATTCTAATCCTTTGTCTACTTGCTTAGAACTTTCATAGGTTAGACTGCCTTCTAGGTTTATCTCTAACCCTTTATCACTGTCACCATGACTGTCCTGGGCACTATATCTCTAGAATTGCCTCTCAAGGGCTGTCAATTTTCTCATGGGCTCTCATACACAAAGTTTTATCTCACAAGGTATGGGAAAAGTATCATGACAAAATATTTGTCCTCTTCATTTGATGGTTGTCACTGTCATAATAGACCTGTTATGTTTAGCTTGTTTTCCACTGTGATAGTCCTAACATTCCTCCTTAACTCCTTGTTCTATGTTGCCCTCATTATTCACTTGGGACTTCCATTGTCAACTCTGAAGGCTTATTGACAGTAAGGAATCATGCATTTCATATTCCACCATATCCTCATTATTTGATTCCTTTTGCTTTAATCCTATTGGGCAACCATTTGTCACTTATGGTGGCGGCTTGAAAGCTCACCATCCCAAGTGATGTGTGCTTATCCAAAAGGTTGAAGTGAGATGCATTGGACAGTGTATCTCATGCAACAATGCATGATTATCTTTGTTCCTTCTTGTTGCCCCATATGACTCATGATGATTTCAGGCATGGCTTGATGTCTCCTTCATTATTTTAATAGATGCATAATTGAACTTGATGCATCTATAATTGAACTTGATGCATCACTGAAATTGGTTACTTCTAATAAAATTGATCTTGGATCCACTTAAGAAGATTGAAAGACATATCCAACAAAGTACAACTTCCTTTTGACATGATGGCAGCATATTGATTAATTCATTGTGAAAATATGAAGTATGAATTTCTTGATAGCTCACATTATGTGTTGCATCTTTTGAATCTGATAATGAAATTTGATCAACTAGTGTGATTTCATATTGATTTAATACATCAAGATTATGTTTATCATTGATTTGATCAAGTTGCTCAATTTCTTATCCCTCTTAAAACATCAAAGGGCATCATGTTGGGCTCTACCCTCGTGGGAGCCACATTTCACCCCACATGTTGTAATCAACTGAATTAAAATAGTAACAAAAGCTTGTCCTAAATCTGTACAAGGAACAAATCAGTTAGATAAACAAAGCATATCATAGGTGTGCTTGATTACTCCTTTCTTATTTTCGTGGACACTTATGGTATGCTGCTATTTTAATGCTTGTAGACATCGGATTACATGTTTATGGATGTTTTGCATATATTTTGATCAAGGACCTTTCATTGCTCTAACAACACTATTTTTTCAGATGCAAGAAACCTAGGAGCAATGAGGAGAGAGTCAAATGAAAGCAGAGTAGTGGGAAGGATCGAGATGATGTGGGACCAAGCCAATGGGATTCGTCATTCCACCGGGCAATAATGGGTCCCTTTTCATTTTATATGAAAATTTCTTTTTTGTTATCTGTAGGAGTATAGTCTTTTCTTTATAAGCATTAGAATAGCTAGTCCCTTGGCTTGTGAGGGACATTATACGCTCATGATTATCAATAAAGGTTTCATTTGCAATACATGTTGGCTCTCTCTCTTATTTCTATGTAATTGCAAAACTGGAATAAATGCAATATATATTGATAATCTCCTCTATGCACAGTAATGAACTTAACAAAACATGATGTATCTTTTAATGTTTAAATGAAAACACCAAAGAATAAATAATAAGTTACCTGATTTCAGCTAAAAGCTAAAATCAGGTAACAACTGTGATGAGAGGCGGGGAGGCGCATAAATCAGGTGGTAAATTTGAATCGACTGTTGTGACGTCCCCTGTGGTCAGTGCTAAGAAGCGTAAAGATAGTGCTCATGCTGAAGAGGTTAGTGCTGCTAGTAAGTCGATGGAGGAGGAGGGTGTTATTGGGAAGGGTAGGGAGAAAGGTATTGTTTTGATTTATGAGGTAAATACGAATGAACCTGGAGCCAACACTAGGAACAAAACTAAAGCTTAGGTTGGGGCATTTGGGAAGGAAATGTTTGATGTTTTTGAAGAATTTCAAAAGGTTGGGGCTAGCGACATGGAGGCGATGGATATTCTAAAAAACATGTAGTGCTGTTGGTGGGGTCCTCCTTTTTGGCAGACTTTTTGCTAATGGGTCGTTGTTGTTGGGTTGTTTTTTGCTTTATGTTGTTATCTTTTATTTTAGCTACTTTCTAATGTAAAGGGTTTTGGGCCCCTTAAAAACCTATATTTTACCTCTAATAAAAAACATTATACATTATAATTATATTTAAGAGATACAAATAATAAATCAAGTACAATCATCAAGGCCCATGGCCTTCCTACATCGAGAGAACTTATTTGTGGTCACTAGCTTTGTAAGAGAATCTACAACATTATCTAAAGTGTCAACCTTTTTAATTAAGACCTTACAATTCTCAACTATTTATCGCATAAAATGATTTTTAACATCAACATTCTTTGTATGAGCATGATGCATTATATTTTTGGCCAAACAAATAACACTCTAACTATCACATCCAACTCTCACCATCTTGCAATCAAAACCAATTGCATTACCAAGTCTTTGTAACCATACCACCTCCTTAGAGGCATGTGTAGCAGCCATATACTTTGATTCAATAGTGAAAAATGCAATGGTAGGTTGTCTCTTACTCATAGAACTCACTTCACCTCCAAACAAAGTAAATACATAGCCACCAATGAACCTCCGACTATCCAAGTCACCTACCCAATCTACATCAATAAACCGATGTATGTCCAATTACTTGACCACATCATGAGTACCATGATAAATTAAATAGTAATCAAAGGGACCTGACAAACATCTAAAAACCCTTTTAATCAAATTCCAATCCTTTTTATCATGATTAGACATAAACATGCTCAAAACTCCCACTACTTAGGATATATCTAGTATAGTGCAAACCATTGCATATATTAAACTACCAATAACACTAGCATAATGAACATTAGAAATCTCCTCAAAATCATCATCAAAATTAGGAAATATGTCTAAAATTAACTTAGTACCAACCAAAAATGGAATACTAATTGGCTTATAGTCATGCATATTAAACCTATACAAAATGATATCAACATACTTATTTTGACTTAACCAAAGCTTTATGTGAGCCCGATCTCTTTTGATCTCCATCCCAAGGCTATATTTTACAATCCCCTAGTCCATGTCAATTTTTTTAGAAAGTTGAGTCTTGAGCACCCTAATCATCACCTTGCTATTACCAATAAACAACATATCAACATACAAGATAATAATCAGTATCTGATCATTAATAACCTTAATGTAAACATAACTAGCAATTGCACCTTTGGTGTGCAATGGGTATGCCGAAGAGGTGTAGAAGGTGAATTAGGGAAAATATTGGTCTATTTTTTTGCATACATATGTAGTACATGAGGTCAATTGGTAGGTTATTTAACAAATGATGTTGTTTGTTCAACAAAGGTGTCAATGGAGAAGTGATAGCTTCAAATAACCCGTGTATCCACTTACAAGGATCCAAACACAAATTAAGAAAAATATTTGAATAGGGAAGATAATCAGTGTCCATTACCAATAGGCTCATTTTATGTTTGTAATAGGGAGAGATGGAGCATCAATGCTTAGCATGGGATTTGGAGAAGCTAATTTATGTTGATTTGTGGCCTTGTGTTTGTGTTTGAATGATCCCAGATTTAATTAAAAAAATTTCTCAGTAAAATAGAATTGTATTATTCTTTAATTAAAGAAGAAGAATAATTTATCAAATATTACATAGAGGAATTTTAGAGGTTACAGACTAGTTGTAGGCTGCATCTTTGAGGTTGTAGAGTAGAATGAAGAAATAATGAATCAATACATATAATTTTTCTTGTTAAACTATAAAATTTTCTTCTTCATGAAAATTTGCTAGGAAATATAATGTAAAAAAACATTGAAATTTTTGAACATGTAAACATTTACAAAGAGATTCGAGTTTTTGGTGTTCTAAGCGTTGAGGGTAGGAAACATTTGAATAAATATTTTACATAGTAATGAAACTAGATTTATGGAGATTTGACGAATAAGTTGTGTTCTTGACATAGCGATTTAACAACAAATAACTTCACAGCTAGAATGATGTGACTTTACTGTGGGTTGTGCATTTATTGTCTTGGAAACTCATTAATTATGTGGAATATTAGACATGTTCTCGTGATTTTAAATTTATAAGAATTTTATATATAAAATAGAGATTTTAAATTTATAAGAAATTCAATTTTTTTTTATAAATATGACTTCAAAAAATTATTTCAATTAATTTATTTAAAATTTTGATTTTTTTTAAAAATTAATCAATTATATTTTAGGTATGAAAGTGATGTCAAGAAAAACGATATAAATATAGTTTTATAAAATTTGATTAATTAATTAATGTGAGCGATGATCTGCACCAAACTAAACAAAGACAACACAAACAAGGTTAGTCATTCAAATTAGCACAAACATCATTCCCTATGAGATTCTTGATCAAACAAAGATGAAAACATGAAACAAAAGCACAAAAGAAAGCAAATAAAAGCATGTTAACAAACTAAATAGATCAAACCTCCATCCCATAGGGGATTGGTGTCACTTTGATGTGGAAAGTGGCCCTTTCCCAATCCCTTTGATAAGCTTCAAGATCCTTGATGAATTTGGAGTAGAGTGACAATGCCTAAGATTGTGGATGAAAATGGATTTGATAAAACCAATTGCCCTCAGAGATAGTGATAGCAATTGGATGATTGATGGATGAAATGAGCATAATGAATTTGCATGGATTGTGGATGCATTTTGTGAAAATAATGCTTCTATTTATAGAAGCCAAGGGTTGAAGAATGAGAGAATTTGATGAATGTGGGATAAAATGGGAGACAATGAGAAAGTGCCACTTGTCACAAATCTAATGGGTGAAGTTGGAGCACATTTTGGGAAATGTTTGAGTGGAGGAGGATGGAAGAGAAATAAATGAGAATGGTTGAGGATTTGAAAGGTTGTAAGAAGAATTGAATGAATATGGTTGAGATTTGAAAGGATGTAAGAGAAGTTAATGCATTTGTAAGAGGAGTTATTGTAGATGTGAAAGGTTTTTGAAAACCTTTGGAGGGAAATTGAATGAGAGGTTGTTGAGAAAAATATTCCTTGGAATATGCATTTGTGAGGATAAATAGAGGAATTATTTAATTAAAAGAAATGAATTTCATGTGCAACTTGGTAAGTTGACCGTGGGTTGATTTTACTCTTGAGGAGTTAAAAGTTGGAGGATTTATTAATGCTGACTAGAGAGTGATTTAGGATTAATTAATCCATAATTAATTAATTGGAATGGGTTGGGGGATTGTGACATTTGATTTAATTTATTTAATCAAATGAGAGGACTTTGAGGGATTTAATTAAATGATTTGATTTAATTAAATGTGATAAAAATTAATTAGAAGAAGGGTGAATTAATCAATAAATTTAATTATTTGATTAATAGATGAATTTGCTGAATTTAACTAAATAATGTTGATTATTTAATTAATTGATGAATTTGAAGTGGTTTAGGAAGAAACGATGTTAATTAATCAGAATCTTATGCATAGTATCAATCAATATTTTTTCGGTGTCTACAATTAATTAATTCATCTAAATGAAATTATATAAATAAATCATTATTTATATTTAAAAGTTGAGATTTTTAGATATTTATAATTTAAAAAAATAAAATTCAAAAAATAGTATGATATTTCAAATTATATACTTTATATAAATTTTTTAAAATACTCATAAATTGTAAAGTAATCAAATTTATAATGAAATTAAAAAAAATCACTAAATATATTTAAGATTAGAAAAAAAAATCAATATTTTAGTTCTGAAAATTATTTAAAATTATCTTCATTAAATATTAGAAATTTACTATTATCATTGCAAACATGGATGCACTCAAAATAAATGCCATTGCAAAGGCCTCTAATAAACAAAATTAAATTAAGTAAATAACTCAAAAATAAAATAAATAGTTCTTAAATGAAAATAATTATTCAGGATTGATATCTCCAACGAATTATATATTTAAAAAAATATATAAGTATAATATTTTCTTATACACTATCTTTTCAAATGCCGCTTCGTGTTGCGTTGCAGCGTCAAAATTTTGTTGGTGTTGATTGGTAAATAATTTGGTGAGGAATATTTTAATCCAACCATGACAAATGAAAGAATACTAATTTAGTAGGAAAAATTAAATTTATCTTCAATGATATACACATGCCTACAAGATAGGAACTTGAAAATTAAAGTGAATAATTTTGGGAGAAGTGTAAGTCCTTGTCAACACTACTAGCTACCAGGATGAGTACACAGGTTGGATAGATCTAAACTCTCACTCGCCATGAAAGATTGCAATCTTTTTTTCTTTTTAAAATGAAAATAAAAAAAGGATCAACGGTTCCCAACCATTCAACCCCCTTGCAAGAGTTCTCATAGCTTTTTGATCATGGGCTTGGAACTCAAATAAGGAAACTCCTTCGGCGTAATAATCCTCCTCACTCCTAAGATGATCCAAATTCAATGTAAAATTATCAAAATTATGGTACCACATCCTAGGTGATTATTTCAAACCATACAAAGATCTCTTTAACCTATAAACTAATTATTATTTTCCTTTCACAACAAAACCGTTAGGCTATTGCATATAAATTTTCTCCTCAAGATCCCCATACAAAAAAGAAGTTTTAACATCCATTTTATCTATCTAAAAATCACAAGAAATATAAATAGATAATAGGAATCTAATATAAGTCAATTTAGCAACAAGAGAGAAAATTTCACCAAAATCAACTCCCTCTCTAGGAGTAGCCCTTGGCCACCAGTTTGACCTTGTACCACTTTAATCGATCATCTACACCAAATTTATTTTTAAACATCCACTTGAAACCAATGGGATTCCTTCCTTTGGGAAAACTAACAAGATCCCAGGTGTCATAAATATCCAAGGCCATCATATCCTCATGCATAACCTACATCCAAGACTCACTTTCCTTTGAAGAGAGAGCCTCCCTAAAAGATCTAGGTACATCATCAATCCTCAACAAAGAAAATACACAACAAAAATATGGTGGGCTATAACTATCAATTGGATTCCATTTCCTTATGGACCTCATCAAGGTAGGAGTAATGGTCTCTACATATCCTTCTTCTTCTGTGTGCTCATCCTACACATCCTCTAAACTCTTTGAGCCCTCTTTTTATTCTTCATCCTCAGATCCATCTAATTGTTCTTCCACATGTGCATCTTCCTGCTTCTCAAACTTTGTCTAAAAGTGCATTGTATTTATCTTTTATTTCTCCTATGGTTGTTCTTCTCTTGAAATTTAATATCTAAACTCCTTGAAATACATATCTCTCGAAAATATTATTTTATGGGTTAGAGGATTCCAAAGCTTATAGCCTTTTACATTTTCACTGTAACCAATGAAGATGTATTTTTGTGCCTTTGAATCTAGCTTAGATTGCTTCTCTTAAGGAACATGAAAAACATACTCACAACCAAAGACCCTTGAGTGTGAAACATAAGGATTTCCATAGTTCATAAGGAGTTTTATCAACAAGATTTGAACAATGAGATATATTAATCAAATAGCAAGAAGTACTTACAAATTTTTCCCAAAAGCATCTATCAAGCTTAGCACCATTCAACATGCTCCTAGCTCTTTCCATCAAGGTTTGGTTCATTATTTATGCTACCACATTTTTTTTGGAGTGTAAGGAGTAGTCTTCTACTAAACAATACCTACATTTTTACAAAACTCATCAAATTTTATGAAACAATATTCAGCTCCACTGTCAAATCTCAACACTTATATCTTCTAATTTGGTTACTTCTTAATTAAGGCCTTAAATTTCTTAAACTTAGTGAAAATATTATATTTTGAATGTATAAAATAAATCCATGTGTATCTTGAGATGTCATTAATGAAAGAGACATATTATTGAGATTTAACCAAAGAGTCAACATCCATTGGTCCACATACTTCTGAATGAATAATCTTTAATAATCTCCTTGCCTTATTAGTTCCATTAGGAAGTGATGATCTATTCTATTTACCAACACACAATGCTCATAAAAATCATTTTTTTCATATAGAATTGTAGACATCTAAATATGTCCATACCCGACTAACGAGACCAAGTATTAGCTAGTTTTTTGTTGTCTAGTTCATAATTTTAGGCATTTCCAAATACTCATTTCATATACATTCCTAAACATTAGCTATCTTTTTATATATTTCATGCAACTTGAAATTGGTTTTGATGTATGGGAATATGATCATAATATGTTGTTAATTGCATGATTTATTATGTGAGTGTGTATGAAATGCGGTATGGATCTATGTTTATTTGTGATTATTAGTATTGTGTATATGTTGGGTGAACTAACTCCTTGCAGTCGGGAATCTAGAGCAAGCAGACTATAGCCCGCAACAACTAGGGAGCACATCCCACAGCCAAAGGATTTCAGATAGCAATGTAGGGGAGATTCTAGAATAAGAACACAACAGTTACAAAAATAGAGGCATTCATTAATAAGGATGATTGTGAATCACCATGTCATTTAATAAGACCATTGAAGGGAGGATTTTTCTGTAATTGGAAAGCTAATGTGACTATTTCTACAGTCCACACTTTTTTATGTCATTGAAATAGAGTTCCAATCCTAATTGTCTTCCTCCATCTTTTCAGTTATATAAACTTTGTCACTCTCTATTTCATAGGGGAGTGGTGATTTGAATTTAGTTTTTTGTTTTGAGTCCTTGTTTCAATAAACCTCCCTTGAACCTATGTAGTTGGCTCAGTGATCGAGGAGTAGCTATAGTGTGTGGATATGTTCAAATAGTGATAGTTTTTATTACACAAACAATACTTGTTTTCCAAGTTATGCTTTCATGAATAAGATATCTCTAAAGATTCTTGTTAGATTGTGAAATATTATTATATGTAATGAGATGTTTTTAATTTATCGTTATGATCAATTGATTTAAGAGTTTAGATTTGATTTTACTTCATGGATACAATAACTTGAGCAAGGGCCGCTCAAGGTAACTATTCCCCACCATTAATTTATGTTGTTATAGTATATGCTTTTATTTATTACATTCATCTTAATTAGATTCTTAATTTCCTATATGAGAATGAAATCATGAACAAGATCTTGTCTTGTACTTTATGTTTTGTTTTGTCTCAAAATATCAACCTTTGGAGTGATTCAAGTCATTAAAAGTCATAGTTAACAGTTTTAGTAGTTACAAAGTTCAAGTTTTAATAGTTAACTAGTCACAGTCTTTAGTTATAGGTACTCGTAGCAATAGTTTTAGAATTGATCTTTTTCTTGTTTCATAGTTTTATGTTTTTTCCACATGTGTAAAAAACTTATACTAGATGATATAGGCAGTATAGAATCTTTGGATGCACATATAGTGCCAACATCATTACAAGCTTATGTTAGCCCTAGTTGATAATTAAATGGAGTCTTTACAAAGGTTTAGTGGAATGTTTAGTTAGGAACTACCTCTGAATTGTGTGTTTATCACCAAGTTTACCAAGCATTAGTTGGGACTTACATTTTTTTGCATTGTTGCCGGGGATGGTGCTACATTCAAGAATTCTCCCGTGTTATTTCAAGCTTTCTTAGTTTAGAATTTTGTTTCTAGCATTAGGATAATCAAGTTTTAATCCATCAATACCAGAAAATTTTACTAACATTGTGCAAGAGTGGGTGACACAAAAAGTCATAACTTTTGTATGTAAAGGTAGGGAAATGCTTTGGGAAGATTTCTCCCCTCAACACACAAAGCTAAAGAGGATATTGGTGATCACAGTGAACAAAGCGAGGGTATTCTTGAAGAAGAACTTTCCCTTTCACCAACATCCTACAGAGGAGACATTTAGACACATTTGGTTAAGGAGTTTTTGTATGACCGAATTATGAATATTATTTCTATATTTTAGGCCATATATGAATGAAATTGTAAATGTAATATATATATATAGTAGTGGTTTCTAGAATTTTATGCAATGAGGGCTTCAATGTGAATATTAGAGTAATGTAATATAAGTTGTATTCCAATCATTGTGTGCCATTATTAGAAGATCATATGTTGTATGGGAGAGTGTATAAAGGTTGATCAAATCAAGTACAAGCTATGCTATTAGTCTTGAAGGTCCACAAATTATATCTCAACAATATGATAGGACTAGTGTCTTACCTATTGAGTTGGTGCTCAAATCTTTGTATTAGAGATTGGTGTCACCAGTAGGTTGGTGCCTACAAATACAATTATGGATTGGTGTTTCTAGTAGGTTGATGCCTACTTCATGATTGTAAGAGATTCATTTTTTTTGAGGCTAGATTTGGGTAGTAGATCCAAGCAACTATTCTCACAGTGATTTTTCCTATATTGGGTTTCCATGTATATTTGGTGTTCTCATGTGTGGATGTGTGTTTATGTTTATCATTTGAATAGTTTTTTAGTGATAAAGTAAGATTTGAAATACTACTAAGAATAATTTATATTTTAAGTTGAGATTTTGCATATACTGATTCACCCCCCTCTTAGTATATTGTGTCCTTCACTGGTGTCCATAGATAAGTTCTCTTTGCATAGGAAGGCCATGGGCCTTGATCATCGTATTTAATTTATTATGTATCTAATGGATGTAATTACAATGTATAATATCAAGTAGGAGAATGTTAGGATAAGTGACATAAAAATTGCATTCCTAAGTCATTTTCATGTGTCTCCATATTCCTTGGAAAGTGTTCTAGGGGACATGAGAGTTAAAATATTTAATATTTATTTCCTATGACAAATTATAATTGAATTCCATAGAGGTAGACACATGTCAATGGTGGCTACAAAGCATAATGGAAGAATATTCTTCTTAAGAGTCCATATTTGAGTGTGGACCACTTTGACTTACATGTTGTTGCATGTCCTATTTTGTAGCTATCAAAGCCATTAGAGAGTTATGGAGCACTCAGTATTGACCAAATTTGATTGCCTATAGGTTAGGTGCCCATGTGAAGGCCATGTGATGATTTATTATATTTTTCTATGCTTCACTTTTTTTGAGATGTTACAATGGTATTCTCACCTCCAACTCTTTTATGAATTATTTCCTTGAGATAATAGTTTCATATTTTTTTAGGTTGATGAAGTAACAAATTTCTAGTAAAATTTATAGAGAGATATTGCATTGATGTGTAATATTTGAAAGGATTAATACATACATTGGATCTCTTTAGGTGTGGATTTTTTACCACAAGGGTTTCTCCATGAAAACCTTGTGTCACTTGTGTTTCTCAACTTGTGGTATTTCTAATTTTATGTTTATGTTGAATGTGCAATCATATTATCATATTGGGTAATCTTTGCTTCAAATTTGCAAACACATTAAATAAATTTAATATTACAGTTTAGTTCGCCTTGTATTTCTAAAACACTTGACAAACCTGGGTTTCCTTTTGAGGAAACACTAAAATTTAATTGTACCGATCACTCCTATGGAAATTGCTAAATAACTTTTTAAAAATTAGATTCCTCCTTATATCTATATTAAAGAGATTCCTTTTGATCCCAATATTTTAGCAACTCTAATTTCTTGAAGTGGGGGAATAACCTTTGTTTTTTTAATTTTAACATTCTCAATACTCTCAATAAGTGAACAAGCAAGAGAGTGAAATAATTATTTTATATTTTTTCTCAGCCCTAAAAATGAAATTATTTTTCTCCTCTCGTATACCCTAGGCAACATAAAGAGTGGTTTGAGACCAAAATTCCCTTATGATCAACTGATGAAAAGGTGGTATACAACTATTAACAAAGCTCCCCAAAGATAGAGGTATAATCCAGTCAACTTCAAATTTATAGAAAAAAAATCTCCCAAATTAATCTTACAAACTCATAATGAAAGAAAATATGGTTAACATTTCTCCCCTCATTATGAAAAATAAAATATCTATTAAGGAATTAAAAAGCTCTCTTCAATAAATTTTCTTGGATCATGATTGGTTGTCCACTAAAAAAAGTCTATTTTGGGAATCATATTATGATTCTAAATAAACTTCCATTTTCTTTCCATTTTAGGAATATTAAGAATAAAAGAATATTATATTTATATTATGTAATTCCCAGTAGAAGTGAGAGAACAAACAATTCATCATTCCTCATTGTAGAGGTAAAATGAAATTGATTAAAATATATTTGAAAATCAGAGATAAGAGCTTCCAAACCTTTTCCAATAGAAAAATAATCCTTGAAGTTGCACCATCTAATAATACCCCCATCATTAATAATATAATATTTTAATAGAGTTCCAAACAAATTAATGAAAGGCCATTGCATATGATCAAACATTTGACAAGAGAACAAAGGACATATGTCCAACCAAATGTCATCCCAAAATTTAACCTTTTTTTTTGTCTCTTTCCAATTTTTATCTTGTTCCATTTTGCAAAATCCCTTTAGTCTTTAACATACTATTCCATATCAAGGATCCTTTTAGAAGATTTTCTAGATTTTAAAAAAATTGTTGTCCTTGCCTTGAAAATATTTTTCCTTCATTAAATTTAGACCAGTATTTGTTGTTTTCATCAATAACCACCCTTCCTTAGCAACAAAAAGTTGTATTCATCATTTGAATATTTCTTAGGCCCAAACCACGGCTATGTGTTAGGCATACCAATATTATCCTAGATAACCAACACAATCATTTTTTCTCTTTCAAACCTATCCATAAAAATATTTTAAATTTTTTTTCAATCCTAAATATACCATAAATTTTAGAATTAAAAAAAGTGACAAAAAGTATATCGGTATACTTTACAAAGAAGTCTTCAACAAATGAAATTTATTGGCATGACCTAAGAGTTTACATTTTCATCTAGCAAGTTTCCTTTGAATATGTTCAATAACTCAATTCTAATAAGAATGATTTAACTTTCTAAAAATTGAGACAACACAACAAATAATGTCAACAAATTTCCTTTGCAAAGATGGATTTGTGTTAAAAAATAAAGATTTCTCTTATCATAATTGATGTGTTGACTTGAGAAAATAGCATATTTATTCAAATTACTCTTCTAAAATCATGATTCAATCAGATAAGGTTACCAAAAAATATAGTATCATCAACAAATTGTTGGTAGGAAGATGGAGAAATCATTGTAGTAGCTTTGACAACTTGAAGAAAATGATTATAAATGAGTTTGGATATAGTACTACTAAAAATTCATCAATCATAATGAATATGTAAGATGAAAGAGGGTCACCTCACCTAATCCATCTATCAAAGAAAAAACCTTTAGACATACCCTTTATAATTTGTAGATGAGGCTTTTTACTGCTCCGAGTCCACAAGCGATAAACCTATCTCACACGATAAGCTGTTGTCTCAATCAAAACCATTTTCGGTTGGCTCAAAATCTATAAAACAAGCCGAGAAAATATTTACGAAAATGCGATTGGATTTGTGATACCATTCATTGCTATGTCGTGTCTATCTGCATTATGTGATCTACCTTATTTGAACCACCATAAATTTGCTCTTGTGCATTAAATGCATTATACTCCGATCACAGCTGTAGACCACTGCTATAGAGCACTACCCACTGTGTTTACAAATCAATAATGCAGTAAATATAGCACAGCTATAGAGCACCGCCCACTGTGTTCACATTCATAGCTGCCCTTGCAACTTGATTCATTGTCAATGGAGTCAGCAACTACAATCCAAGGACTAGAAAATGGAGGTCATCTTGGACTTGCAATATAATTGGAAAAATCAGGTGTGGCATCAATTTTCTTACTGTATTCAGTTGTCTCTATCATTTTTGGGTGCACCCAATTTTTTATTACTCTTTTGGCATTTGGTGAGGAATTCCTCATTTTTGACCTTCAAAAAAAGAGGGTTCAACAGGACTTGAAAATAGGTATTATAGTTTAATTTTGTTGCCCATTTGTGTTTGTATTTTATGTAAGGCCCTGGAGATCCTATACCCAAGTTTTTTTTCCCCCTTTAGGCTTCAATATGGGGTTAATTCTTCAGGGGACTTGGTTTATTCAGTTGGTATTTCAGTTTTCAATTGATTGTTCAAGGCGGCTAAGGAGAAAGACCCGAGAAAGCATCCCCCAGTGGCCTTGCCTCCTCTATAATAGTGGATGGGGCGGGAGAGGCAGGTTGGGGCGGAGTGAGGGACATGAGTAGTTATAGGTGCAACACTATGTGAGAGAGATGTCGAAGCACAAGACCAGGTCGAGTGAGACAAGGAGCTAGTGAAAAGGGAGTGGGGTCCTGCACAAACGGAAAGTGTTTGTTTGAAAACTAGCTCAAGTTGTCAACGGGTCGGGACCTAGAGGTTAGTGCATGTTTGCTAAGCCTCTGCCTATTCATATCCCAGCACAAAGTTTGTGAAATCTGATGCTATGAATTGCAAACCGTTGAGTGAATACTTAGAGAATTACAAGATTTTGGTCTTTTGAATGTTGAAATTGGATCCCGGTTTGCATTAGTTTCCGATGACGACACAACCAAAGAAGCTCTGTTGCGTAATTGTAAAACCATGTCTGAGATTAATGGTCTTGATCAAGTTTGAGTTTGAAATTCTATGAGTTTAAGTTTAGGATGGAAATGGTAGTCTCCTCACCGTTTTTAGTATAATTACCTTCGTTGGTGTAAATGTGGATATGAAACATCTTACTTGTTGTGTACTTAACTTTAAGTTAGTTCAGGTCACTTGTAGGGATTTATCAATTAGGTTAAGGATCATTCTGGTTTTGGAAGGCTGTGGAGTTGTTACTGCCAATTATTGACCTCTATGTTATTTGTCTGTGATTTCTGAACTTTTGAGAGATTTATTGAAATAGCTTAATAGAAGATCTTTGGTCTCTAGTAAATAAGCAGTTGCTTGTTAGAGCCATTCACAAGGAGTATGTTTGTAAATATGATCTGCATATCCTTCTAGGGTACTCGACACTTTTATACTTTTTAATATGATTACATTTCGTTATCATTACTCTTTTATTATAGGATTTATGTAATATTTTCTCTATGACATTTATAGTAGAGCAAAGCTCTAAATTGTTAATATTTTAGATTACCAATTTATCTTGAAATAGCTGCTTTTTCATGTCCATGGAATCTTAAGTTGACATGTTCAGTCACTTAAAATGACACTGTCAAGAGGATTGATTTTTTTCTCGAATTTTTTTTTTTAACAAATAGCAAATCATGAGTTACAGAGTGAATTATTACAACAATAACATCAAACTAAGTGTACAAAATTTAGTGTGCTCATCTATTAATTATTGCAATGGAAATGCATAAAGCATATAAACCTTTCTAGATTTCATTTGAAACTCCCTGCAGTGATCGGATCTAGCATAGGATTTCAGTGCAATGAATTTGTAGTTGAAGCATATGAGAATTTCTTGCGGATGATAGCATGATACAATTTGTGTAGAATTTAGAGGTAAGTTGCTTGCCATTGCCTCATAAATCAGATTTCATTTACTGTGAATAGATTGAAATAGCAACTGTAGGGAGATTGGTTTTAATTGGTCTCATTTTAAAAAAATGTGCTGTGGTAGGGTTTCATAAATTTTTCTTACAAACTTTGCCCATTTTTCCTCACTTGAAACAGCATGACACAATTTATGCATAATCTTGAGGTAACTCACTTGCCATGGTTTTAGTAATTTTTTTTTTCAATGCCAGATCATTTTTTATTGTGTTTTATTTCATTCTAAAACAATTCTATTGTTATTTGTTAAATGAAAGGATTGTTTTTATTCCCAATGGTAATACACAGCTAGATCATGATTGCTATTGAAAAAATATAATTTTATGGTCATACTTTTTCAATAGCCATACCATAGCCAGGGTTCTCAGTTGATATCTTTTATGATGTTCCATATCATAATAGTATTCCAAGTTTACCATCATTTCTTGGACTGGGTTCTCAGTTGATATCTTTTATAATGTTTGGAGCTTTTTAAAGCTTGCAGCTTCATCTGCTGTGATGCAATGGTCTGTACATAATTGCTTTCAGATTGACTCAAAGATTTTCTTAGAACTCTTCACAATTCAAAGATTTTCTTATTAACTATAATGGCTTTTATATTTTGCATTTGATGCAGTGTGGACGTCTAGTACTATAGAGTTTTGGCTCATTTAACTGGAAATTGGACAAATCTAGCGATTACAATGGATTCATTTTCTATCTGGTATTATTGAATCTCAAACTTTTGTCCCTATTTCCTTCAATTTGGAATCACAAAATCACCTGCATCTTTTTCTAGCTTTTCCCTAATATTGTTAAGAATGAAACTTGTTTATATCAAGTGTTGCATTGGGCTGAAATCTATACTTGTGCAGTTTAAGTGTAAAGTGTATATGAAGGGCTCATGATGTTCAATAGTCGTGCTACAACAAGGTTTGTGAAATTTCAAATTTTCCCACATTAGTGACAGTCAATTCTTTATCTTTGATCTCCAAATGAACACTTGATACCTTGCCTATGGATTTGCAATGTCATAATATCAAATGAATTAGGAGCTGGGCGTCCAAAGCGTACACTATTTGCTGCCTATGTTTGTCTAGGCATAGCTATGATTTTTTGGACTAGCCAGATATTAGGTTGAGAGTGTGATAATTGGGATGCTTGTAATTCAAACCAATCAGCTTAAAAAAAAAATGATTGATATTATGTTCTCATTACTACAGTAGATCCAACCAGTACCACTTTGTGATATATAGTGGGAGCTTTTTTTATAATAGCACTCACCGATGTGAAAACATTATGTGATGCAATGAGAAATACCCACATTAATATATTCAGTTAAGTATCTTCGGAAGCAACACAATCCTAATTGTGTCCACTATAGAATAGCATAATTATTTATTGTTTAATATTCATCATTAGAAACTGTAACAGCACCTTGCAGTGCAATGGTTGGGCTCATTGGTCAGTCATGTATTCATGGCAGCTGCTCTGTATTTCTGCAAGTTTGTAAAATTATTACATTATCAACAATCATTTCCATAACCATCAATTTGAACTTTTCTCTTTCAAAATTTATAAATCATAATTATTTTCCTACTTGGATCCAATTAAACACATATTTAGAAACATATTTACAAGTTATATTTTTCTTATCTGACAACATTGTGTTGCAATGCGTACAAATTTCAAGACTTCAAAAGAGGAGCTAAAAAAAACAAAGCCAGAACTCTTATTTCACTTTGATATATGTAAATTAGCTATTACTTCTTCAAAAGGAACCTAGTTATTTTAAATCATTCAAGACATCTACCATAATTATATAATGCAATGTATCATATATACATTTGAATTTAAATATACTGAACTATTTAATATTCAAATTCATTATTGTTTTACCTCTAATTTCCTATCGGTTATTCCTTGAACCTCCTATAGGTGCAAGTGCTAGTAAATAAAAATTTAGGTGTTGAAACACATTGTTGAATCATCTCCAAGAAATTTTATTGAAACCCAAACTTTCTTAACGTAATAAACAAGAATTTCGATGAAAACCTATCATATTCTTTTGAAATGTCTAATTTCAATCATTCCTTCCATTTTTTACTTATGTTGAGTGAGTGATAAACCTCATGATTAGAAATGACAACATCTAGAATTTTTCAACCCAAGGGAATTATTTTCTAATTAGGAGATAGGAGTTTGAGAAGAAAAGGTTCAATTTGAAGCACCATTATTTTGGTAAAATCATATAAACTATATTTCAAAGACTAATGGGGAAAAAAGTTTGCATCACTTTTTGTACGAATAAGTACAATAAAAGTACTATTTAGCTCTTTGAGAAGGTTTTATGTTCTATTTTTTTAGTTGCAGCTATAGCATTATCACCAACAATATCTCGTAATTTTTGGAAAAAAGCTAGTGGAAATTTATCTAGCCTTGCTACTTTAAAAACTTTAAAAGAAAAACATAACTTTATTTTAACCTCTACATCAAAAATATTTATCATCATAATTATAATGAAATAAATAACATCTGAAACATCATTAAAAAAATTGTCCTCTATATCCTCTTGTTGTGCATCTAATCCTCTTGTTGTGCATCTAATACACCTTGAAAAATCTAGAGGTAACTTCCTCAATCTCTCCTTCTTTAGAAGCCATGGAGCCATCCTCTACTATAAATGTGAGAAATATTATTTCTTTTCCTATGTCTTAAGGTTGATTGATGAAATACAATTTATTTTCCTCAAAATTATTAGCATTAATGATTATTATTAATATGTAATTAAAGCGTGTGATGTTATATGAACAATCAACAAAACACGACTTAATGAATAATTATAAGTCTAACATTTTTGGGGTATGATCCTTCAACAAAAATATGCCTATGAGACATCATATTTGATAATGTGGCCCTAAAATTTTAGATTCAAGTAGGGGAATTACCAAATAAATTGCTATATAAAATTTCAATCATTAAAAAATGACCGCATATAATTTTGAAAGGTTCCATGATACAACAATAAAATCATTTCTCCTATTTTTATATACAATACTTTTTTTTTACAAATTTTCGTTGCAAAGAAGGACTTGTGTTAAACATAAAGATTTCTCTTATCATAATTGATGTGTTGACTTGAGGTGATATAAAACTTATTCAAAGTACTCTTCTAAACTCACACTTCAATCAAATAAGACTTACCAAAAAATATAGTATCATCAATAAGTTGTTGGTAGGAAGAGGGAGAAAGCTTTGTAGTAGCTTTGATACCTTGAAGAAAATGATTAGAAATGAGTGTGGATGTAGTATTTCAAAAAAATTCAGCAAACATAATGAATGAGGTGAAAGAGAGTCACCTCGCCTAATCTCTCTATTAGAGCCAAAAAAATCTTTAGGCATACCCTTGAGAATGATTGAAAATTTAGGTGTTGAAACACATTCTTGAATCATTGAGCCAAGAATTTTTTTTGAAAACAAAAATTTCTCAACTCAATTTTTTTTTCCATGAAACCATATCATATGCTTTTGAAATATCTAATTTTTAATAAAATAAAAAGGGGTAAAAACTTTATTGATAATCAGAGAAGAGCATTACAACGAAGCAAAGGGCCTAAACCCCAGGAAAGCAAAATACAACAAAGCAAAGCAAGAAACAACATCATCCACCACCAATCCCATCGCCATCCTCTGCAATAATCTTGTTCAATTCATGGCGAAGATCTTGGGAAATCTGATCCCACCCCTCAATCCTCTAGCCATCAAGATGCGCCGAGGCCCATTTCGCCAAGCAGTCTGCAACTTTATTCCACTCCCTCGTAATATGGACAAACGAAACCTCCTCCATCAAGGAGCTAATCTGCAGAATTTGTTGCACCATCCTAGCTAACTGCCAACTGACATCAGCCACCTTCCGGTCTTTAAGCAAATTAACCAAAACCTGTGAGTCAGACTCACATCTAACTTTCCTCCACCCCAAAGCATAAGCCCATTCAAGGGCGGAGAATATCGCCAGACCTTCCATAAGGTTAACGGTCTTCGTCCCCTCATAAGAAGAGAAGAAGAAGACCACTGAGCCTGTGGAATCTCTACCAACTCCACCAATTCCAGCAAGCCCAGGATTTCCTTTTGAGGAACCATCAGTATTAATCTTCAAAATTCTAGCAGGAGGGGGAAACCATTTGCCCACTCTCATAACTTTCATTTTTGCTTGCATTCCTCTTCGGACACCAACCGACGCCAAAGACAACGTCTGAAGTCCCAATCTCTCCAACTTCTTAGCATCCCCTTTCTCCAAGGGAAAATCAACCTCACACTTTGCTTCCACAATCTCCTGAACCATACCCATAATTCTCTGCCAAACTTGTTGAATAATCAACTTTTCACCTCGGAAGATTCTGTGATTCCGTTCTAGCCAAATCTGCCAAAGAAGGAATGTAGGCCCCACATGCCACACGTCCTGAAGGAAAGATGCGGTAGTAGGAGGTCTGCCAAAACTACGCAAAAAATCTACTAGAGAGGAAGCATGGACGCAAGGAACCCTCCAAGCTTCCCACCACAAGTGCCATAGCCTCAGAGCAAAGGGGCAATGAAAAAATAAGTGTGCAGAATCCTCCTCTCCATCCCCACACAACACACACATGGATGGTCCCTGAAATCCCCTCTTTTGAATATTATCCCAGGACAAACACTTATTCTAGGCCAAGGTCCAAATGAAGCAATTACACTTTGGCCAAGAAAACTTGTTCCAAACATTCTTCCACCAATGAACCTCCACCCCATCCAGCTTGTGAGATAACAACACCTGATAACCAGAAGAAACAGTATAAACACCCTTAGGGTTGGGAGACCAAGATAAAACATCTCCACCCAGAAGGGAACTACAAGTCCTGCTAGAGAGGATGTTGTGCAATTCCACACATTCCTCCTCCATACCAACCACAGGCCACTCCTTAGGATTCTTCCATCTAGTCGTCATTAACTATCCTTGAGAAGAAACAGACTTGAAGTCTCTCACCTTGTCCCACCCAGCCTCAAGGAATCTTTGACAAAGGGGCAAGAGGTTAGGATACTGAGAAAAAATGGGAGGAAAACCATCCCAAGCATCCAACCAAAATTGAGCCTCAAGCCCACTTTTGCAGATCCAGAATAAGTCGTCTTTAACTAGAGCAGCCCCCTTCTTAAGCGTACTCCAAATAACCGATCCTTTCCCCACTAAGGGATAGTGAGGAATATCCATCTAAGGGATCCCCAGAAAATATTTATGAAGTAAAATCTTGGCCCAGGTCTGATCTTGCTCCACACACCACCTCCAATACAGCTTGGCAGCAAGCGCCACCCTAGTCAAAGAGGACTGCCTTAATCCAAGACCTCCATATTGCCTCGGACTGCAAACAAGCTCCCATTTAACCAAGCTCCATTTGGATGATGATAACTTACCTGCCCACAAAAATTGTCTAGATAAAGCATCAAGTTCCTGGAGAAAACCAGCTGGGGCCACCTGGAGCATGCATCTGTAAATGGGAAGAGCTTGAACCACAGATTTGATCAACTGAACACGACCAGCAAAGGATAACCATCTATGGGTCCAATGGTTAACCTTCATCCGAAACTTTTCCAGAATATTCTGCCACGAATCCCTAGACATCCTTTTGTCAGAGATAGGAATTCCAAGATAGATCAAAGGGAGGGATCCAGACTGAAACCTTAAAATATTGGCAATCCTCCTTTGAATCGGATCAGGAGTATTGAAGAAGAAAATGGAGGATTTACCTTCATTTAACATTTGACTAGAGGCGGTCAGATAAACATCCAACACCGCACGCAAGTTTGTAGCCTCCCTGATTGTAGCCATTCCCATCAAAGCAATATCATCCACAAACTGTAAATGAGACTGTGGGGGTATATTACCACCCCAACGCCATCCCTGAATGATACCCCTCTCCACATTTCTTCTCAACAACCGACCCAATCCTTCAACAAAGAGAAAAAACAAGTACGGAGATAATGGATCACCTTGATGCAATCCCTGAGAGGCACCAAAGAGCTCTGAGGGTTCACCATTAATTAAAATAGAGAAGGATACAGAAGTCACGCAACTCTTGACCCACTTAATCCAATCATCCCCAAACCCAAAAGCACCAAGGATCTTCCAAAGGAAGGACCATCGAACTCTGTCATAAGCCTTTTCCATGTCCAACTTGATGAACATAGCCTTATCAGTGGAGTTAGCCATAGAATGAATGGACTCTGTAGCAATAACCACCCCATCCAGAATTTTCCTTCCCGCAACAAAGCCACTCTGCTCCTCAGAAATTAACCCTCTAAGCCAAATTTTCAGCCTATCCGCAATTACTTTAGAGATGATTTTGTAAATCACATTACAAAGAGAGATGGGTCTAAATTGGCTTAACTTGTTTGCTCCATCAGATTTGGGGATGAGAGCAAGGAAGGTGGAATTCAAAGCCCGTAACATCTGCTTATTCGCCTAAGATTCCTGGACAACAGCCAATAAGTCAAGCTTAATAATATCCCAGAATTCTTGAAAGAACTCCACCGGAAAGCCATCAGGGCCAGGAGCTTTCCCTCTCTTCATCTGGAACACCGTTCTCTCTAGCTCTTCGATTGAAATATCCCTCATGAGACATTCATTCATCTCCCTAGTAACCAGAGAAGGGATACAAGATAGAACTTGAGCCTCCTCCTCTGAAGCCCCCTGTGAGTCCTCCCTAAATAAGGTAGCAAAGTACTGCATGGCTTCACAAGAAATATCCTTGAAAGAGGATAGATGCTCGCCAGTGTCATTCACCAGAACAGAAATTAAATTCCCATGTCGCTTGGCTTTGACCGAATTGAAGAAGAAGGCCGTATTTTTATCTCCCTCCTGAAGCCATTCAACTCTTGCCTTCTGTTTCCAATATATTTCCTCCCTCAGCTCACACTCCTCCAGCACTTTCCATGCCCTGGCCTCCTCTTGAAGTAAATAGGCAGTCACACCTTCCTCTCTGATCACTCTTGTAATGCTATCCAACTCCACCTGGGCAGCAGCCTTAGCATGGAAAATGTTCCCAAAGCACTGCTGATTCCAGCGTTTAAGCTGGTATTTAACAAATTGGAGAAGCTTAGCAAAGGTGTACATTGCCGTACCATAAGCGGGTCTACCCTCTTTCCACCATTTAGTCACATAGTCATGAAGAGAGGGTTCACGCAGCCACATAATCTGGAACTTAAAAGGGGGTGACCGAGGCACACTACCTGAAGAAACTACAAGCTTAATAGGCCAATGGTCAGACCCCCTCCAATCCAAAATTTCAGAGCTAGAAGACCATAATCCACCAACCCAGAAGCAGGAAACCAAGAACCGGTCAAGTCTTTCAGAGATGCAATTATTCCCAATCCTTCGATTGTTCCAGGTGAATAATCCATTATTAGGCTTGACATCAACAAGATTCAAAGCAGAGATATTATCCTGAAGAACCATCGCAAAAGGCTCCAACCTAGCATTACCCCCCCGCTTTTCAACTAGCTCACAAATAGCATTAAAGTCCCCAGCCATAATCCAAGGATGAAAAGGCACCATGCTCTGAACAAATCTAATATGAGACCATAGAATTTGTTTACCTTGAAACTCAATAGGCGCATAGATATTAGAGAGGAGGATAGACTCCCCGATCTCAAAACATGAAGCGATCATTGAGATAGAAAACTTGCTGGCCATCCACCAGAGAGGGCGGATCCTCTGAGGATTCCAAAGGCAAGCCACTCCACCCGCAGACCCTTGAGCACCAACAAACTGACATTCGCCACTGCCCCACAGCTTAGGGGATAAACCAATCATGCATTCCACAGAAACCTTAGTCTCCTGCAGGAACAAAACATCCGGAGATTGACTTCTAACCAACTCACGAACAACCTTTTGTCTAGGGCCGCTGTTTAGGCCCCTTACATTCCATGAAAGAACAATCATTTCAAAGAGCTCGAGAAGTGTGAATCCAAAGTCTTAACCGACCCTAACTCCACCAAAGTTTCCCCAGCTAACTTAATTTTTTCCATATCCTTCTTCCTGCCAAGCTTTGAGGATTTCTCCCCTAGCCCTTTTTTGATCTCCTTTTGATGAAGACCCAGAGGAGAAGGAGAAGACCTATTATTCCTCACTACATCTGCTCCTGTATGCAAAGCCACAATAGGACCATCTCCCCCATCCTTCTTCGTTTCCATAGTAGGAGTCATCTCCACTTGGACATCCATTAGATGATCGGTCACCATTTGCAAAGCTCCAGTAACTTGTGCATCCTGAGTATCCTCAAACAGAGAATCCTCCTGCCCAGAACACACAATACCTTGATCCAAATTCACCAACCCCGGGTTCACTTCTTGCTGACCCAGATCATCCAAAACCTCAAATCTGTTAAAAGAGTCTTCATCTTGTCTTTCCTTCTAGGTCCTCTTTTGGCCTCGGTTTCTGTTACGATTCTTCACAGGGGCGAAGCCATCAGAACCATCACCATCCCCAGGAATGGGGTTCTCTCCCTTATCCTCCGTAGGTGGGTTACGGGAAGGCTGAGAAATAGGAGGCTCTACAGGCCTAGCCCTTGGACATCTTCGTTGCAAGTGACCATATTCATGGCATAGACGACATCGGAAAGGAAGAGTTTCATAGTCCAATGACTGTACCCAAGAGTAAGGACCCACAGACATATCCAAAGAATCTGGTAATGGTTTACTAAGATCAATTTCCACACAAATGCGAGCAAAAGTGATTACCTTTTTAAACTGAGTCTGCAGCGAGGAACCAACCGGCTTCCCAAGCATCGACCCCAACAGATGCAAAACATCATCCCGCCAGCATTCCACAGGAAACCGTGGGAGCCGAACCCACACCGGGACACGAGTTGGAAGCTCCTCAGCAGGGTTAAAACCAGCATGCCACGGTTTAAGAAACAGACCAACCTGATTATAGAAATAAGGGCCTCCTTCGAAGACCTTATTTCGATCCGCCATGCAATCAAAGGTAACCATGAAATAATTATTTTCCAAAAGCTTTATATCCATCTCACCCTCCGGCATCCACGTCCGTCGAGCCCAGGATTCCAGAAAGTGCATCGATATCCTCATACCCAAAAACTTACAGTAAAAAGAGTGCCTTGAATAATATTCAATATCCTCCGCAATCATTTCCAAAGGAATAACCAGTTTCGGCCTCTCCTTGCAATGTTCCAGGCAGCCATTAATCTTTGTGATCCGAGCTCCACTAGATGAGCCCACTCCATCTGGCCCTGCTTCCGACACGAACAAATTATTATTAAAGACTTTCGAAGTGTGTTGAGGAGACTTCGCACCAAGCGCTAACAAAAATCCATTAGAGGGTTAGCACCCGAGGTCTCCCTAGGAGACATAATACCTAACTTATATCAGGCATGCACCGCCTTCGAGAAATAAAAATATGAAACAAGGGTTTCAAAGCCCCACCCACAGCTCACCACGATCCACTAGCCAAAGAACAAGAGACACCACTGAATGGAGTCCTTACACAGACCAGGAACCAAAGGCGCGCCCCTAACTGCACACCCGTGGCTCCCAGCAACACCCCACACTCTGGTCGGCACCAAAGAATAGCCCACACGCAGGAAAAGAAGGAAAGAAACCACCGTAGTGGCCACACCCAACACCTCACCCCCAAACGCAGCAACAAACCCCCCTCCAAGCGCATAATCAAACCAGAAAAGGAAACGAGCTAGGGCCTGACGCCCTAGGCTGTAGAGCGCCTCTCCCAGGGTTCTTTTCATTCACGGAAAGTGATTTTTGAATCCTTTCGAATTTCATCAAAAATGAGGGTAAATAACAAACTCCATTGATCGCGGTAGAGCAGGTTTGAACCTTGGTTGTTGGCTCTATAGGCAAGAAGCCCCACCATTTCACCAAAGGGTTAGCCCTAAATATCTAATTTCAATATCATTCATTTCTTTTAATTTTCCAAGTGGTAAACCTCATGAGTAGAAATGACAACATCTAGAATTTGTCAGGGGGTTACCCCCTCGTGAGGGGGCCAGGGGCTTGGGGGTAGTGCCCCTAAAAGCCAAATTTTATGTATATTTTATTATTATAAATCTAGACTGTTCATCATTAGGTCTCATATCTAATGGTTGATACTTTATTGGCTTGACTTGCCCTATAAGGCAACCCTATTTTATGATGGTTTTATATTATGATTGTGTATTGTGATGTATTATGAGAGTCTAATAATAGTCACGTTGCCTCTGGATCTCTGGTTGACAATACTCCTATGAGAAGCTTGCTCTACAAGTATATTGTAATCTTTATTATTTTTGAACTATTTATTGGGCAGATTTTAGAGTGTGGGGTTTTTCTCCCAAAAGGGTTTTCCCCATGTAAATCACTATGTTGTGGTATGCATGATATTTATGTTTATTTTTGTTTAAGTTTTTGTAACTGTTGTAAAGATCTATAAAGTTTTACATTATCCACCTCTCAAGATTAGTGTAGGAAGTTGTTTCGCTACCTTAGCTTCCTTACACTAATTAGGAGATACAAGTTTGGGAAGAAAAAGGTTGAATTTGAAGCATCATTATTTTGGTAAAATCTTATAAATTATATTACAAAGACTAATGGAGAAAAATATTTTATACAAACTAATTCACTTTTTTAGGAATAAGTACAATAAAAGTATTATTTTTCTCTTTGATAAGGTTTTTTGTTTTTAAAAATTCTTTAGCTATAACTATAACATCACCACCAACAATATCCTAGAATTTTTGGGAAAAAGCTAGCGGAAATCTATCTAGCCTTGGTGCTTTAAAAGCTCCAAAAGAAAAAAAATCGTTTTAACCTCTTCATCATAATAACATTATCTTCTTGGGTTAGAATAGTATAATAACATCTACAACTTCATCAAAACTGTCCTTTAGAGCATCTTGTTGTGCACTTATAGATTTTGAAAAAAACTAGAGCTATCTTTCTCAATTTCCTCTTCTTTAGAAGCAATGGAACAACATCCTTTGCTATAATATGAGAAATACTATTTCTTTTCCTATGTCTTATGATTGGTTGACAAAACAAAAATTATTTTTGTCAAACTTGTTAGCATTGATCATTTTTATTAATATGTCTAATTCAAATGTGCGATGCTATATGGACAATCAACAAAACATGGTTTAATCTTGTTACCAAATTCTACCGACTCAATTGGTGAAGTCGGTTGAATGTTATTTATCATAAAGGAGAATTGCACTTAAGCTCAAATGATGTTTTGCATTATTATCATTATGACTTTGAGTAACAGTTATTCATTTTTAAAGAAGAAATAGATTTTTCAGAGTGCCATTCAGATGTTGCAGAAATAAAAGAAGTACAGATTTAATAACATGAGCAAATAGCATTTTAAATGCTTTCTTTTATTTCATAAGAAACTCATATTTTTACAAGGCTTCATTTGATTTCACAATCAGAATGATATTACAACATTGCCTAAAAATACATTTTCTTTTCATATGAAAAGAAAAATTAAAATCAAAGATCCACACAAGTCATGGATATAACTATTACAACACATTGCTAATAGCACATTGCACTACAAGAGATGCAGAAAGGAAAACACATAAGTGATGACATAATCATCATTGCCTGATTATCAAAGTTTGATGCTGAATGGTGCACCTTGTCTTCTCGAGCTCCATCGACCTATAAGAGGAAAAGAGGGCTGTCAGTGGCTCCGATTATGAAGAAACCTATATGAGGCACCCGCAATAGTACAGCATGCTATTAACTATACATTGACACAATCAATCAAGTGCAGTACAAAAGAAATGAGCTAAAGGAGAGATAACAATATCATGATCATCATATTCTGTTTTTATGCTAACAACTCTTTGTTTCCTTGTGTAGGTATAGGTAAAGTCGCGAAGTTGAACATTATTAGAAGACCAAGCATGTGGAGAAAAAAGGGCTCCCACAAGGGTAGAGCTCGGCATGTTTCCCTATTCATTAATGGGCTGATTTTGAAGATACATTATCATATTTATCAAGTGAAATAAAGAACAACTGAAAGAGTAAAAATAGATTTATCCATCAAGCAATGAAACCAACTATTCATTCATAATGATCAAGGTTGCTTTTTGAAGGTTACAGGTGAAAAGTGAGTTTAGTTCACTTAAGGAATTCAATTGAGTACATTTGCATCATATTTTGTTGAATAGGTTCATGTTCTGTGCTTATCATAATCGTATATGTCATGCAAGTTCAGTTCATCAA
Source organism: Sequoia sempervirens (assembly GCA_007258455.2). Lineage (NCBI taxonomy): Eukaryota > Viridiplantae > Streptophyta > Pinopsida > Cupressales > Cupressaceae > Sequoia > Sequoia sempervirens. The sequence goes on from VDFB02379711.1 coordinate 137,299,411, forward strand.
TTTATTCTATTCACATTCAGGGATAGTGAATAGGCATACATTATGCCTTTACGGTTTGTTTTGATTCTCATCATGAAAGAGATCAGTTTTGAAAGTAGTTTGATAGGTGGAATATTAAAAATGCATGAAGAGTACCATGTTCAAGCTGAGTACAAGACAAAGATCAGGCACTCAAGTGATAAATGAGCTATTAGTTCCAACTTGACTGGCACTGAAATATTTTTAGGGTATTCAACTAGCAGATGATTGTTCCAGTTTCTACAAGGATTTAGATGCATGAGCTTCATTTATGAATATCAAGTTGTTTCAATTGAGGAGAGTAGAATGTCTTGAGAGATGGGTTTAGATTTGTTCTTTTATACTATTTTGTTGTCTTTCCAGACACCCAAGTGATTTTAGGGTTTACATGTAGGCATCACTATCTTCAAAAATATATAGAATTCTAATTAATGTAGTGTTTCCAAGAATATCAGGCTATATTCATTTCAAATTAAGGGACACAAGAATAGCAAGGTAAGCTTCAGCTATCTTGGGTCGAGCCCCATAACTAAATGTAGATAAACATTCAGGTTATGTTTTTCTTGTCATGAGTTTTCATTTCTGGAGGTGTTCTAAAAGCAAATAGCAAATACCCATGTTGGGGTTTCCATTGAATGACATTTTTCCTTATTTCAAGTTGGTTTTTGGTCAGTTTTTGTTCTTTTTCTGAATAGTTGTGGCTATGTGCTAGTGTTAGCACTAATGCAATAGAAATACATTCTTCTCATGAAGTGCAGAGTACCAAGGACATGAAATAAAATGCAAAGATTCAAGTTATTTTCAGAAGTTCAAAATAAGCCACTAGCTGTTTTGGGCTGAACCCATATAAATAAATTCAAATGAATGGATTCCAGTTTCAAATCTCAAGTACCCACGATTGGGGGTTTCTAATAAACACACTGGTTTTCATATTTTACAATCATCTATGATACCCATTTTGGGGTCTGTGCTTAGAATGCAAGAGATGCAATAATGGAGAGAATCTATATGGATTCTATAAAAAAAATAGTAGTAGAATACAAAGATATGGATTTCTGTGATAAATCAAGCTCAAGGATACACAAAAAATAGTTCTCTTTTGAAATATCAAATACCCACATGGGGGTTGTTTTCTAAAAATAGAAAGTGCAATAATCATGACAACCCATGTGAAGATTTCACAACTGAATGGAGAAATTACATTCTTGCTCAAATTTCAAATACCCACGAGTAGAGACATCAAGAAAATGTGAAGATGTGGTTTTTCTGTTCTGGGTCGAGCCCGAAATTCACAAAGAAAATGCTTTTACAATGCAGATTTGGCACGATCTAATATGGCCAAAAATTCATGAGCAAAGAAAAGAATTCTTTAAGTCTCTGGAGAGAAAAACATTTGGCAAGGAGAGTTACCAGTCCGTATCTCTCAAAGAGCCTTTAGCCATGGCCAAGAGTTCCAGTTGAAGTCCATAAGACAAGATCTGGAGCCCATAAAGGATAGTCAAACTCTCATGGTGAGAATGATACACAACAATGATCAATTGATGTAAGCACAGGAAAATACATAGAAGAAAAAGGAAATAATGATATTAGACTGTGTATAGCCACAGCCTTAGTGGTCAATATTCCTTCAAAAATGAAGTAAAAATTTCTATGTAAAGAAACATGAAGCTTACCCATTGTAATTTTGAATGTCAAAAGGCAGAAAATGGTTCCTCAAAGCATATAAGCTCGAGCTTGACAAAGTCATGGTGGTGGTAGATGTTTTCTTCGAATTAGGGAGTGTGAAAAATGAAGTCATAATTAGGGTTTGACCCTATTTTCACTTACCCTAATTCAAACATCATGATGATCCAGAATATTCAATCAAAACACATGTTATATTTCAAGGGAGGCTGAATCCTAAGTTGGACTATGGGTTAGGTCTTGGTGATTATTCCTTTTTCCTTGGTGAAATATAAAATGGTGAAGTATGAAGTCTTGGGGATAATATTGATGGATATCTTGTGACCTAAGATTGGGTTTTTAATGCCATATGACCTAGGTGCTTTTGTTTAAAGCCTTTAATCTTTCTAGGGTTTTATTTTTGGGTTGATTTTACAGAAATCAATGAAAATCGAAGGCATGAGGGTAGATTATGTAATGTTTTATTTTTATGATTTTGTGCTAAAATCATAATATTGTAATGGAGGGATAAGGAGATTTTCTTTTTTGCAAAAGATTTTCAATCTTTAATTGCAAAAAATAGACAAATTGTGCAAATCTGCATCTTGTAAAGCAGAATCATAAAGCATCTTTTCTATAAATTGCTTTGTGTTTTCTTGCTATTTTTAGCAGATCTTTTATTGACTTTTCCTCTTGGTCGGATTTCAGACCTATCTTGGAGAGATAAGGTTTTTTTGAGCTTTTAAAGCAAGATTAGCCTATTTTTAGAGGCTTGACTGATGATCATAAAAGCATTGTGCTTTTACTTTTTAGCAGTTTTGAGACAATTAGAAGCCTTTTTCCTTGAGATTTCTCTGAGCTCGGATTAGGGTTTCTTGAGAGCTATGTTTTTGATAGACTTAGTCTTTCAGCTCTCCTCTCTCAGCAGTTCAGAGGAGAGTTTCTTTCCCTTACACATTTTTGGAGCTTGTAAACTTATGTGTGCTCAGATTTTGAGAATTCCACTCCATCATTCAATAAAATAGCAGAGTTTTCCTTTCTCAGTTCTTTTTCATGACTTGGAATAGTAATTTGATTTGTCTTGTGATTCAAATCTGTTGAATCCTTTTCTTTTCTTACTATTGTCAAGTGATTTGCAGGAGTTGCATGCTAGTTCAGGTTATGCTTTGTGTTATTTTAACCTTTGCATAAATCACTGTTGGACTATATGTGTTGTGAGATTGTGAGAATTTAATTTTAAAGGGTTGGTGAGAGTGAGTTATTATCAGAGTCTTCTTACAGTTGATCAATATTTTTAGGGTGATAGAATTTTAGTTTTAGATTTTAAATCCAGTTTATCCTTCTATCCTTTTTCCTGGAGAGTCACTTAGAATAGAATTCATCATTCGGAGAACCAACTTGCTCTGGAGATTCCTTCTTCGTTTAGATCACCCACATCTAAGAAGGTTTCCATGTTTTAGTTTGTTGAATACTGCATTCAACAGGGTGCAAAACTATTGATAACAAATACATAATTATAAGTCTAACCTTTTTGGGGTTTGATCCTTCAATAAAAATATGCCCATGAAACAGATGCCATATTTGATAATGTGACCCTAAAATATTAGATTCAAATAGGGGATTTACCAAATAAATTTCTATACAAAATTTAAGTCATTAAACAAGAGACACATTGCGTCTAATTCCTATCGTAAAATATGTAACATGTTGTTTGTTAATGATATTTGCATATACTAATTATTACATGAGTATAAATGCATATAATTGAAAGTAATATACACAATGTCTATTTGTAGACCACTTTGGTGAATACATTACAAATTATAGTAAATAATTATATAAGTAGAGTTTATAGTCAATATGTTGAGATGAGAAGCCTATAACATTTACAAATATTCATTGTGCTTGTTGAAAATGTTGCATTGATTCTACTTGTTGAAGATTAGAAACCAAGCACTTTTGAAGAGAAAAAAGATCATTTTAGCTACAAATTTATTTTTGTATTGGATATCTACAACTCATTGCTTCTTGCAAAATTTGTATGAAGGTGGCTATGGAGAGACTATTTTTGTTTAATATGTAACTAGCTTTAAGTAGTAGTAATACATTTTTTAAATGTGTAGTAGGAAAAAAAAGGAATACTTTATTGTATATTAGATATTATTATATTAATTAATAGCTAATATATGATTATATATCATAAATATATAATAACAATCATATTAGCAGTAATAATATATAGTATATCAAGAATTATATATATTTATATAATTTAAATTATATATTATCTATACATAATGAATTTAATATCTATTCTATAAATATATAATATTAATATTAATATATTCTATAATATGATTATTATTATATTATATAATATTAATTAATTTTTATATAGCATAGATATATAACATATACTAATAATAATATACTAATTATGTATTATATTATTACTATAATATATTAATTAATATATTAATACATTAAATAACAAAAATATCAATTCTATGAATTTGTCAATCAAATCAATAGTTCCACCTTTTACTAGTGCATAATTGACTAGACATATTATAGACAAACTTTATACTATTTACCAATAGTGTTTTTAAATGAATAGTATCAAATAGTGATGCATTAGTTAGAATGCTTACCTCATACTAATATGACTGTACATACTATGATCTAATAGAATAAAAAAAATAGTTTTCATATATTGAAATAATTTTAGAAAAATATATACATTAGAAAAAATAGTCAACCTATTTTAATTCTTTGCTTCTATTGATTCATTTGGACTTTCAACAAGGCAGGACAGTGCGATAGGCTAGGGGAAAAAAGAAAAGGCACTACCTAATATGCAATGACTGGTTTCAAAAGAGGAACCAATCATCAATGTCTCTGCAATGGCTGACACAAATGCAAAGGCCCTTCACCACATTGCAATTATCAAGCGAGTATGTGGGAAAGTTTTAAAATAAATTGAAATTTGTGCTTGGGTGGATGAAAATTAGAAAGAAGGGGTGGTAATAATTTTTTTCCTAGAGGAGAACATGATGAATGATGGCCCTTGGAAAAATGGAGAGACTTATGTCTACACTTAGAGATGGTGTCCGAAAATCAACTAAAAGAGATGTTGCTTACTGAGTGATTGATATGGATCCATCTTTATCATCTTCCTTTAGAATATTGGTTTGGGGTGTGCCTTGACTAGATCAAGAAAAATTTGTGTTGCACTTTGGAAGTGGACATGGGTGACAAAGATGCAATATTATTTATTTGAATCAAACTATTGGAAATTAAGAACTTATTCTGTCATTAGGTTGACCATGAGTGCTGGTGAGTGGGTACAAAAGGTGGAATTTGAGGAGCGAAATTATTTTTCTTGAGGTGCAGAAGTTAGAAACATTTGAAAATTAGGTGCCCTAACCCTCAAGAAAAGAGATGCAAACCGAAGGAGGATAATGAGAAAAGGGACGCTTCACCCAACTTCTTAGCATTGAAAGAAAATGAAAAGGATATGAGAAGTCATTCCAAGAAACTAGAAAAAAGGATTTAGAGCCTGTTAATGGATAAAAATAATTCCAATTCAAATGGTTTGGTAAGTCACAAGAAGCCTCTGGCAATGGTTCCTGATATTCCTATAGAGGCTCAGGAAGAGATACATAAGGATATAGAAAATGATTCTACTAAAAGGGTTGATGGTTCATTTAATGGTGTTAAGGACGATATAGTAGATGTGGTGTCTTCAGATGAAGGAGGCTATGAAATTGATGAATTGGTCATTGTGGACCCCAAATGCATCTCTCAATCAACATCTAAGGTCCTTGACCTCAAAAATGGTAGAAATAAGAGAAAAGGAAGAAAGATAAATAAGCAGAAAAGGGAAGAGATGACAGTGGAAAAATTCCTTTCTAACATTAAAAAAATACATGTTGATATTAAGGGAGGAAACACCTCACTTAGAGGGAAATGGAGATTACATCATGGAATGTTAGGGGCTTAAACAACCCTAACAAACAATGCTTGATTAAGCACCAACTTGAGAATTTAAATGTATATATTATCTCAATTCAAGAGACTAAGATTTATATTGATGCCTTTCATTTGCTACAACAATATGGATGGGAAGAGTTTTAGTCTTTGGCGATTGGGGCGGTTGGAGGATTAGGCATCTTATGGAGATTGAACAATGTCATGCTTTCACCTATCCGGTTAGAGAAGAACTGGATGTTGTGTGAGGTAAGAAGTTTAAAATTTGACTCGTATTTCTTGATTTTCAAGATTAAGAAGTCAAGAAAAACATATATTGTGGGACACCCTAAAAACTATGATTATGAAATTTTTTTAGGAGAAAGTTATCCTCGAGGGGGATTTCAATGCTATGTTGAGATAAGATGAACAAAGTGGTGGACTTTAGGTGGTTTCCTCTTTATTGTGGATGCCAAAGTTGATGGAAATTCATCCCAAAAATGGTTCCCATACCAGGACAAACCAACGTGAGGGATTTATGAACATCAAAGAGTGGTTGGATCGATTCTTATACTCTCAGAAATGGTTGCACACTCCTATATCGATGGAATGAAGTATATTAACACTCTAAATCAAATCACATGGCAGTGGAATTATCATTAATGCCCAACCTTGGCTCAACAAAGTGTATAGGGTCTGTGCAAGATCATGGGGGTCCAAAAAGTGGTGATGTGAAAAAAAGGCATTTTTAACACACCCAAAAACTTGGAATTTCAGCTTTGACTTTTTGCAGGCTTGGGTACAATATTTGTTTTGGTTTGGTAATACCAAACTGAAATGAATATCCAATTTTTTTTTCAAAATGGATTATTCGTTTTGGAAAGCGGGAACCCATTTTTTTGAAAAATAAAATGGATATCCGTTTTGAAGACCTAAAAAACCCTCTTTAGTAAAATGGGCAGTAACTTTTGTGTTTCTTATCAAAATTTTGACTTTTTATAGGCGTTGGAAAGGTGATTGAGAGATCTACACAATGGAATAGGTGGTGTTTCTATATTATACACAAAAAAAATTATAATCATTTAAACTTCATATTTCATTTTTGAAACATCAACTGCTCACTACTTTCACATGTAAAGTCTTTTTTTCACGGTTTTTTTCTAACACTCATCTCAAAATACTTGAAACATTAGAAAAAGTAATGAATAATGAAATACTTATATTTTTTTAGCAAGTAGATGAAAAAACCTTCATAAATCATCATATCTCTCTTTCCCTTTCTCTACCTCTCTCTATATATCACACTATCTCCCCTTAAGCTCTAGACTTATCCCTTCCTCCTCTCTTCTCTCTTTGTCCCTCATTATACCTATCTTTCTCACTCTCTCTCCTTGAGCTCTATACATATCTCTCTACCTCTCTCCATTATTGCTTCCCTCTCTCTCTCTCTCTCAGGTCCCTCCCACTCCCTCTCCCTCTCTCTCTCTCTCCCTCTCCATCTCCCTCTCCCTCTCCCCTCCCTC
>VDFB02379711.1:137306682-137319285 GCA_007258455.2 Sequoia sempervirens
GTTTCAAGTATTTTGAGATGAGTTACAAAAAAATATGAAAAAAGAACTTTGCATGTGAAAATAGTGAGCATTTTATGTTTCAAAAATGAAATATGAAGTTCAAATGATTATAATTATTTTTTTATGTACAATATTGAAGCACCACCTAGTCCATTGTGTAGAGCTCTTAATCACCTTCCTAACCCCTGTACAAAGTCATAATTTTGGTAAGAAATGAAAAAGTTATGCCCATTTTACCAAAGAGGGTTTTTAGGTTTTCAAACGGATATCCATTTTGTTTTTAAAAAATGGTTCTCTTCTTGTGTAAAAAAATATCCATTTTGAAAAAAACAAAATGGATAGGTCTATTTGAAATGGATATCCATTTGTTTGGTGCATTACCAAACCAAAAAATAGATATATTGGTTCTGGATTTGGTTTGTATCTCCTGATCCTGAAAGTCAACCCAAAAAATGTGTTTTAAAAATTTGCTTAGTTTTCCAAAGTTCGCCTTTATGGCTGACGACTTTTTTTAATCCAAATTTTATCAAATGAAAAGGGTTTATAGAAAAAACTATTAGTTTTCCACCAATATAAGTTTTGCCTTATTTTGAATTTAATAAATAATTATTATTGATTTTCTACCTACATTACGTCTAAAGTCCTGATTGAAAAACTTCTATAACTTTCAAACTACTTAACATTTTTCAAATCTACAAGATGCACCACATTCTATGCTTCACATATTATAGGATAAAAAATAAATTGAATTTCATGAATTTTTGACGAAGTTATGGTGGCTAGACACAGATGTTTTAATAATTCTGAAAAGTTCTAATAAAAAAATCATAACTAATTATTTACATGGAAAAAAAATAAAAATAAAAATCTGGCACATCTGGGCATGTGTCCTCTACTTATATTGAAAAATTCAGAAACAATTTTTTTTTCTTGTACTTAGGGTGGTCAGACATACACCTGCTTCTTATCTTTTTCCTAAAAATTTAGTACCACTACATTGAAATTTCAAATTTTCTAAAAAAAATTACTTTTATCCAAAAAAGGACTAGTAGCCTAGAAACTACATTCAATTTTCTACAACTTTTGTTCTTACATATTTTTCAAATTATGTAAATAACCTATTCAAATTTTTATGTCAAGTTGCCTAACTCTGATTTTCTAAATTTTCATCACCACTTAGAGGCCTAGTTTGGACCCCCATGATCCTACACTAACCCTATATTCAAACTCAAAAAAATGTGGTTCTGTAGACCCAATCCGATCAACTTGATTGAATATTGGTGGATGTTTGTGCCATGGAATGTTGGTACAAAAAGTTATATTTTCATGAGTAAACTACAATGCATAAAGGAGAGGCTAAAAGTATGGAACAAAAATTCCTTCAAAAATATATTCACGAAAAAATTAAGGATAGAAGGTGAATTAACAGAGTTAAATGAAAAAGGTTATAGCATAGGGGATGCTTCAAGTAGATTATGCTAGAAAAAAAGAACTACTGGCTGAGTACTTTGAAATTACTGCTAGAGAAAAAGAGTATTGGCATGCAAAATCTTGAGAGTTATAACTATTAGAGGGTGATTCAAATAAAAAATTCTTCCATAACATGACAATGATTCAGAGGGCTTAGAAAAAGATCACAACAATCAAAGATTCAAACAGACAAATTATAGATCCTATGGAAGGAATACAACGAGAAACGATAAAATATATCCAATGTTTGTTGGTGCCTGATTCAATAGGATTGACCTCCTAAACTAAAATATTATCTTGGATGTAACATTCCAAGTATTATATCAAAGGAGGATAATTAGTTGCTCAAGATGTTCTGAGGAAGAAATAAAAGATGTGTTACAATTATATCCTGATAAATCACCTAGATTGGACAACTTTCTTGCGCTATTCTACCAAAAATGTTGGCACTTTTTAGGAAAGGAGGTTGGGTATAGTTGAGGATTTTTATAAGTGAATTTTGTTTGTTAAAAGACATGAATAATATGATGGTGGATTTAATTCCAAAGAAGCGGGCTTGTTCATCTTTTGTAGTTTACATGCCAATATCACTATGTAATATAAGATATAAAATTTTGGCAAATACAATGATAAAAAAATTGAAGAAGACTTTAGTAAAAGTTATTTTGGTCAATCAAAGTGGGTTTACTTCAGGAAAATACATTGTAGATAGTATAATAGTGGAAAATGAGGTAATAAACTAGATAAAAAAGGAATAGTTGAAGAGCACGATGATCAAATTAGATATCAACAAGGTTTATGACCGAGTTAAGTGGAGGTTTTTAATCATGGTGTTGAAGAGATTTGGGTTTAATAACCATTAGATTGGCATGATTTATCATTGTATCTCAATTGCTAGATTCTCCATATTGGTAAATGGGATGTCTTGTGGGTTTTTTGAGAGCATAAATGGAATTTGAAAAGGAGATTTGGGTATAATAACCATTAGATTGGCATGATTTATCATTGTATCTCAATTGTTAGATTTTCCATATTGGTAAATGGGATGTATTGTGGATTTTTGATAGCATAAATGGAATTCCAAAAGGAGATCCCCTGTCACCTTTTCTATTTGTGATCATGAGAGAGGCATTGGTAAGATTTATTGATAGTGCAAGAAAGGCTAGTTTATGGGATGGCTTGAAGGTTGCAAGGAATGTAGATCCCATCATGTACACCTACAGTTCATAGATGATATAATATCATATAGAAAAGAAAAATTAAAAGAAGTAAAGGAGATTAAGACTATATTCGAGCGACATATGGAGGCTTTAGGTCAGTTAATCAATAAGGACAAGTCTAAGATTTACTTCTTTCATACCAAGAAGAAAATTCAGAAGAAGATTGTTGGTCTCTTGGGTTTCTCCATCAGTTCCATCCTATGCAAGTATTTGGGTGCACCATTATTTAAGGGGATTGTGAGAATTGGTTTATGGGAACAAGTAATCAAAAATACAATAATAAATATTTGGCTTGGAAGGGTAAGTGGTTCACATTGGCAGAGCACATCATGATGATAAAGGCAGTTTCAACAACCATTCCAATTTATAGTATGTCTTGTATGCAACTGACAACTAAAGTATTATCATGTATTGATAGTGCATTGAAAAAATTATGTGGGAGGGGTCTAATGAGAAGATATGTATGGCCCTCATTCATTGGGATACCATCTGAAAGGAGATGAAGGTTGGGGGGTGGGTATCAAGAATTTGTGGTTTCAAAACCTGGTACTCGGTGTAAAGTTAATATGGAAGATGTATACATCGCAGAGAAATTATGGTGTAAGATAATGTAAAATAAATACTTGGATTACAATAACCTAAAGGTGAGTCATCACAATTTCTTTGTCCCCTAGCAGATATCATGTATAGAAATTTATGTGGGCTTGTAGACACATTATTACTGATCATTTATCCTGAAAAATCAACAATGGAATGTTTGCTGACTTTTGGTGTGACTCATGTAATGAGCTTAAGCCGTTGAACAACTAGGAATAATTTTGTAACTGCTCAAAAACCTTGAGGAATATTGTGGGATCTCATGTGAAGGAAATTTTGGAAATCGATGCAAAAAATGACTGTAAATGGATAAAATTTGAGAGGATTCCCAAAAATGATAATGCAAAGAACTATCTCAAGGATGTTGTTTCTTCAAGGAACATTCTAGTGAATAAGGAACTTGCCAAGATAATATAATGCGGGTCAAAATTAGGGAGATATTCGAGGAGGGTAGGGTATCAAATTCAAAATCATAGCATGGGATGTAAATGGCCAAGGAAACTGTGCTAGGGAAAATGAGTAATGCCAAAGGCCGGAGTCTTTGCATGGACAACTCTACACACAAAAAATCTTACAGGAGATTGTATATGCACAATTGAGATTGAAGGCCCTGATTGGTGTATTTTGTGTAAGATAAATGAGGAATCAACTAATCATCTCCTCTGGAATTTCCCATTTGTTGTGTCATGCTAGGATTGGTTGCAGTGTAAGCTTGGGTGGAGCGGGTGAAAACAAAATAATTTATTGGATCATTTCAATAGTTGGCCGAGGATAATCAAAGAAGCCTTTTGGTGTAATATTTGGATTGCTTGTCCAAAAATTCTTATTTGGAATGTGTGGAAAGAGTAGATTCGAAGAATTTTCAATGATACCGTTAAGAGTGTGGAAGAAGTGACTGCCCTAATAAAGAACATTGTATAATGGATGAATATACATATGAAATAACAAAAAAAATAATGGCTTATACAATGGGATGAAGTATTGATGAAAAGATGGAGAGACTTAAATTTCCCCCTTCTTTAAATTCACATAAAATTCGAAGGAGAAGAGGAGCTTGGCACAATGAAGTACTCCACCAAGTGGGAGGTTAAAAATGAATATTGATGGTGCTTCCAAAGGTAATCTAGGTCGGACTAATGTGAGATGCATAGTTCATAATGAGCATGGGATATTAGTATTGGGCAAAATATATTAAGTTACTAAAAGGCTCAAATAATGTTGTTGAAATAGAAGCTATGCTGGAAGGTCTACAACTTTATAGAAAAAGGCATTGATAGGGTGGATATTGAAAGTGATTCAATGGTATGCATCAATGTGGTAAAGAAAGGAAACATGGATAATTGGTCTCCACAACCTAGTGTAGCAAAAATAAGAGAAATGTTGGAAAAAATGGAAGATTATTCCATATCACATACCTTTAGGGAATCAAATCATGCAACTAGTTTTATTGCAAATTAGAGGTGTTGATCAAATAGAAGGCTACATTATCATGAATTATGCCACAAGATGGAACGTCCTAGAGGAAATTTTGGGGTCTAAGAGGACAAGAAGTGAAGGGTGACTGAACAATTCAGTTATGAGGATTTGATCTCTATCCTTCTAAGCTTTGGTGACGAAGGTGAATGGTCTAGATTTTAGTTGAGTCTACTTGCTTTGTCTTGTAGTTAGAATTGTATGATCTCCCAACATATGCCATGATAACATAATAGTAATGTTACACCCCAATTTTGTTTTACCAAGTTACTTTTAACTGTTTACATTAAAATGCATTTTGATATTTGATGATGATTATATGTTATTAAACATTTTAATGACAATACATTAATGTATTTTAATTTTGATGATTATTATTATTATTGAATCAAGATTATGATGATGTCGTGATTAATAATGACTAACTATTTGATTTGGATTCTAAGTGAAATACAAGACTATTTTTCTTGCCCTCTAGAGAGAGAGAGGGAGAGTATCATCAGAGATCTAGGAATATAGACTTCAGAAATAACAAGTTATGCCAATTGAGTTCTCACACACACTCACATTATAGGTCTATCCTAATCCTATTGTTGAGTCAATTTGTGTATTTTTTTAAGTTCATTTGAATTTGAAGGTTAGGCTAACCTACTTGAGTCTTGATTTATTCTTTTCATTAAAGAAAATAAAGTGATTTTATTATGAATCATTTTATTCGTCGATTAGCTAACATTGTATATAAATAAAGATAAATCAATTATTATAGAAATGTGTTAAATGGTATATATAATATAATGATTATATTTATTGTATATTTTGCATGCTTATAAAAGCATGTATAAAGGTTTAATAAACATGTTTTAATCAACACTTCGCGGGAATGAGAGCCTCCATCGAAGGCATGGTCAAAGGGCATAAAGTTTGGCATTTAAGCCATACTTGCATGGCAGTTTAAAGCCATGATTAAAGGCATTTTGTTTCAATCCATAGTTAAAGCAACAAGAGTGGCAAAACTATGATATTAGAATTATAAGCCACTATGTCACTTTTAACTATCAAATGAATGCATATAAGCATAACCTTTTATGAAGTCATCATAAAAGAGTGGAAATTAAAATCTTGATCGAAAGCCATAAATTGAGGTCAACCTTGTTTTGTGCCACCTCAAAGTGGCAACTCAAATCATTTAGTAAAGATACTTATTACGTACTGAACCTATATGAGCTTTCAAAGTTCATATTCCCTTTGATATGACCTTCAAAGCTCATTTTCCCTTGATCTGCTAAGATAGGAGTTACAAAGATGTGGTTGACACTCAAAACAATTTTAACCGTCCATCATTTTTGCCACTCTTTTCGGACTATTTTTCTTTATTTCTGACAGTCCGTGAGTATGTATTTCTACCATACTTTGATATGAGCTTTCAAAGCTCATTTTCCCCTTCGACGGTTAAGATAGAGTTACACAGCATGGTTGACACTAAAACAATTCTCAACCGTCCATCATTTTTTGCCACTTTTCGACTATTTTTCTCTGTTTTTTGGCTGTTTTTCGCCGTGTTAATTCTGAAGAAAGCAAGAAATTAATACGCTTTTCCATATGTTGTACTCAAATTGATAGAGATGCTAAGAGTATAGTTGAGGGTTTTTCGGTCATAATATTTTTTGTACGAACTCTGCCCATTTTTTAATAGATGGCATCATCGTTGACAGCCAGAAATGATACGTGGTCTGCGCAGTTTGTACGGTGCCTATAGAGATTTAAGACAAATGAACAGAACTAGTCGTTGCATTGAAAGCTAATAAAAAAACAAGTCATTTGTTTTAAAAAAAGAGATCAGAGTTTCACTTTTGCATCCACACGATTGGCAAAATGGCTACTAAGCTCTGTTCTTTCCGCACAGTTTTCTATCCTTGGATGTTGCTGCTCCTGTAGGTTATCTCCATTGATCTGCTCCAACCAACTACAAAGAGCTTCAACTTCTATTACTTCGTGCAGGAGGTGGGTATTCAGCCAAATAAAATAAGATAAGATGGGAGCAATCTGTTGCTCTGTCTGAGTTTTTCTCTTCTGTGATTGTTGCAGTGGCCTGGATCATACTATGACACACATAGAAAATGCTGTTCTCCAAAGATCAGAATGCCCTCTTCCGATTTAATGAAAAAAATAGAGCAAAATTTATCCTAATTGACCCTCATATTCTGCGTTTCTCTTCATACTCAAAAGAGGTAAAAATTCAATGAAAATATGTTCTCAATGGATTATTGGGAGCCCTTTACTTCCTATTCATTTGGAAATAAAAGATAAATTCAAAAATCTCAATTACAAACCCGTCAAATATGTTGAGATTATGTTTCTGAATGTCTCTTCGATGCATAATTGATTTATCAGATCAAAACATATAAATAAAATGAGCATAGCAGAGATCACAAAATTGCTAGCCATACTATTGCTAGATTTGAATCGGTGGAAAAAGAAAATGTAGAGTCAATCAAAAGGACTCACCATTGTTTCTTGGATTTAGCCCACTTCTTGTATATGTTTAGATCTTTCGCCTCTCGAACATCAACAAAGAGATCTCTATAATAGTATAGAGAAATAAAACATATTGATGAAACAAATTTTCTTTTTTAATCTCATTTTTTACTAAAAGGAAAATGTGTAAAAGCTGGAAGTATTGACAGGGCAAGCTAATTGTTTAACAGAATACACTCACTACAATAAACAAGCCTCCATTATCCCCTCCCCTCTTCCTCACATTCTCATCTTCAATATGCATGAAAAAGTATAGTCAAGGTACGTGGATAGTTTTGTTGTTTGCATGCAACTGCGGGAGCACAGAAAAGACACATAAGCTATGGAGTATACACAAGACACGTAAGTTGTTTGGAAGATGTGGAAGTACAGTCAAAGGAAAAAGCTTCTTTTCTTGAAGGAAAATAGGTAAAGTCCACTTGGTGTTTTGGCACCATCATCCATACCATGCATTTTTTAGAATGTTTGGTTTCAATATTTAAAAATCTAATACGGTTATATGATTGATTTATTAAAAATTATATATGTTGGACATCCCATCAAATAGTTGGGCCCATGAAGACAAGTTATGTTCTCTATACACAATTCAATTCTATTAGATAATTGGCCCAATTACCTCAAAATATCAAAGGTGATCGCCATCTAAATTAATAACTTTAGGCTTAAGTCATGTGGATGCAACATCCTAATTTTTCTCAACAAATAGCTCAATGGTGGGATGAGCCCATCATCCAAGGTCATGCCATGTTTCCATTCATGACTAAGATTATCTATGCAAATAACAAATTAAAGACTACATGAAAAGGAAAAAAAATTCTATTGACAATATTTCAAAACTCTGAAAGCATAAAGGCCAACTATTTAACTATAAACAAAAGAAAACAATAATAATGATTCAGTGATACATTGCAGAGAACATGATCTAATTGAGAAATTGGTTGACCTCCACAATAATGAGATGCTATTGGCGATAAGGTCTAAACAGTTGTGTAAAGAGGATGTTAACACAATCTTCTTCCATGTCCTTAATAGACAACACATAATTTCATGCAAAACAAATGGCACTCTACTTCATTAAGGTTCATCCATCCTTGAGCATATGCTTGTTGGCAATGGAAACTGATTATCTTCCTAATCAAGACGTTTTTTTTTAGCCATGTTTGGATCCTGTAAGTGAATGCATAGTTTATTTGAAGCTATCACTTTTCCAATGAGAGTTTTGTTGCACAAACAACATCATTTACTAAATGGTCTACCGATTGACCCATGTACTACATAAATGTAATAAAAAAATAGACTAAAATCTTCCCTATGGGTAAAGATTAAAGTTAGGTTACCAATTCTTACAAATTGAATTGTTGCGTCTCTATTTTACTAGCTCTCCTTGCAGAATAAACCCACATCGACTCCATAAACCCACCCACCCCACCCCCAAACCCCCCTTCTCCTCTCTCCCTTTTTATTCCCGCCTTAGTTTGCAACTATTCATTTTATCCTTGTGCTCTCTTATCTTGATGATGAATCACGGAGTGTGATTCAAAATGTTGATGCAAAAACTCAGACACAATCTAATCCAAAATTTTTAGCAATAGTCTACATGGATTGTTGAAATCTACTATCACTAAGCCATAAGTCTATCTATTACTCTTAGCCCAACAACACCCATGTATTTTGAGCCATTACATAGTTGTTAAAGGGAATTATAATTTGCCAAGGTAATTAGAAGAAAAAATAAATAAATTATTTTAATATTAGTAGTTTTGAGTGAAAATTAAAATTATATATATATATATATGACACTAATTTATGTTTAAATTAGTTAATATAAAATAATAAATAGTAATTAGATCTTAATAAAGATTTGAGATTAATAAATGTAAGAAGATAATACATATAATTTAAAGTATGTATATAATAATATTATTCTATAATAAAAAATTTAAAAAATTAATACTAATATTAAAATCATTTTCTAAATGACCTATCAAATGATCTCATTTACTACACAAACGTGTGCAAAAAAAAAAAACCATTTTTTTCCTAATTCACCTTCCCCACCTCTTCGGCGTACCCATTACACAAGGTGCCATAGCTAGTATATGCCATTGTTAACCATAGCGAGAGGCATATTGGGAAGTGATGGTTGAGTCACTAAGTGACGATTTAATTAGTTTATAAATGTAATTTAAAACAATTGAGTGTAAGCCATATAGTATGACATAATAATTGATATTTGAGACTTACTATGAAGGCATCAATTACTATATTAAGCATGCAATTAAAGAAGAATGGCGCCAAACATTGAGGAATTTGTTGGTATTAAATGTTGGAAAAAGAAGACCTGTCTCAACCTTTGATGTTTCTATAAGAATCATTTTTTCCATAATATTAAATATTGCTATTTTTCTCACTTTGTTTTGTGGGTTACAACTTGCAATTTCTATTCGAATGAGGAGTCAAGTTAGAAAGTTGATTTTACAGGTGGAGTTGTGCATAAATGATTTTTCTATTTCCGTGTTGAGTTTACATGGAATGTGAGTTTTTGAGGTGCAATTATTTTGACAAGTGCAGATTTTGTAGTGTGGCATGTGGTGACAATTGGAAACTTACTGTTATGTGTCTTCAGTGTTTTTGGCGCTTTCCATATTGCACGTTCAATCTTTGGCAGTTGTTTTAGAAATGTCTAATTTATGCATTGTAAGCTCTTATATATTGAGCACTTGTATTTTGGAGTTGTATGTTGCTGTTGTATTGAATTACCGTTATGTTGCCGAAATTACTCTAGAATTATGAGGAAGCATGAAAACTCTTGCAAGAGCATAGCTCTGGAATTATATTGTAACTTGTTAATTGTTACTGAATAATATAATTGAGCTGTGTTTTGGAGTGTGGGATTTTTCTCTCAAAACGGTTTTCCCCACGTAAATATTTGTGTTATGAATTCATTGCTTATCTATTTATAACATGTCTATGTGCATCTAAATCTGTAATAGTTAAAGGTGTTTATGAAATTTTTGCAACTCTCTCCTGCTTAGATTAGTGTAGAAAGTTGGCATCAGAGCTTGACCAAATTTGATTTTGTTGTTAGGTTTGAAGGGTTTTTTGAGCTGATCTTTGTTTCAGTGGGAGTTTTGCAGAAGGGTATTTCATGACCTTATTGCAGGCAAGAGATGGAAAGCACATCCAGTAGAACCAAAATGGAGAAGTTTAACAGTGGAAACTTTGAGTGTTGGAATTGTGGAAAATCTGGTCTTTTCAAAAAAGAGTGCAAGGAAGAGAAAAAGAAGAAAGACAAAAATAGTTTCTTAAATTTTGACTTTGATAAATCCTCTCAAGATGACGCAAATGCATTTTTTGCAGCTTTGGCAATGCATCCATTAGAAGATGTGTGGTTGATAGACTCAGACGCTTCCTTCCACATGACCTCTCACAAAGGTTGGTTTTCGAAGTATGAAGAATATGATGGTGGGAAGGTGTATTAGGGTGATGACTCTCACCTGAAGATTATTGGTCGTGGAAGTGTAAAAATTAGATTCCCTGATGGAAGAGTGAAGGGGATTGATGGTGTATTGCATATCCCGAGTTTGGCACGAAACTTGCTTTCTGTGAGTAAACTAAATGATGTGGGAGTGGAAGTTTTTTTCTCTAGTGGAGGATGCAAGATTATGAGAGGAGCTATGCTGTTGGCTAAGGGTGTTCTGATTGGTACCTTGTTCAAGCTAGATGCATGCACAGTTCAGTGCAATAGTTCTTCTGAAAAACCAAAGGAGAAATCTCTAGATTCTTCATCCTCACCATCGGATCGAGTAGAGAAATTTGTAGCAACTACATCTGATATGGTTGTGCATTTTGGGTACCTAAGGGTGCTCATTCCTTGGAAATGAAGCTCCTTGTAGAGAAGACAATGCTATGACATCAACGACTTGGTCACATCGATGAGAAGGTTCTTAGAGCCCTAAAATCTAAGAGCCTTGTTGAAGGCCTTGATGAAATTATAATCTCGAGTTTGAATTTTGTGAATATTGTGTTTATGGAAAACAACACCATGTTACTTTTCAATCTAGTTCTCACAAGTCTTTTGGGGTTTTGGACTATGTTCATGCAGATGTGTTTGGTCCTATGAATGTTCCTTCATTGTCAAAATCTATATATTTTGTTTCTTTCATAGATGATTACACTAGGACATTTATTTATTTTCTAAGAAGAAAAGTTGAATTCTTTAGTCGATTTAAGGAGTTTAAAGTTTTGGTAGAAAATTAGACTACTAAAAGGATTAAATATTTGGGAACTAACAATGGCAATGAGTTTTGTTTAGTAGAGTTCGAGAAGTTTTGTAAAGAGCACGAGATTGAGAGACATAAGAAAACTCCATATACCCCACAACAAAATGGAGTTGCAGAGAGGATGAACATGACGTTGATGAAGAGGCTAGGAGTATGTTGAGTGGTGCTCGCCTTGAGCAGAAGTTTTGGGTTGAAGTTGTAGCCACTGCATGTTATTTAATCAATAGATCTCCTACATTAGCTCTTGTTGATAAAACACCCATGGAGGCATGGTTTGGTAAAAAGCCTTCGATGAGACATCTTAGAGTATTTGGTTGTCAAGCTTAAGCTCATGATCCGATTTAGAATAGGTCTAAGTTGGAGAAAAAAATAGTTAATTGTATCTTCATTGGCTATAAGTTTGATGTGAAGGGGTACAAGCTTTGGGATCCAATGGCCCAAAAGGTTTTTTATACCAAAAGTGTGATTTTTCAAGAGATGAAACCTTCCATAGTTGAGCTAGAGCCAAAAAAAGGGAAGAAACAAGAGGAGGTAGTTCAAGTTCCACTTGTACTTTAATGAAAGAAGAACTACGTACTCCTGTTGAACTTGGCACTGATGAGGAGAGTTTGAGAAGCTTTGAAAGTTCTGAAGAATAAGAAAAACCTCAACCTCAACAATTTAGGAGGTCTACCAAAGATAGGCGATAACCTGATAGATTTGGATATTCACCTAGAAGATTTGGTTATTCTTTGTTGGATTCCAGTTGCATTTTTTCTTTGATTGCTAACACTGATGAGCCTAGGACTGTTAGAGAGGCTATGGGTATGAGTGATGTAGATTCTTGGATGAAATCCATGGATGAAGAAATGGTTGCATTAAAGAAAAATGATACTTTGTTTGAAGGACGAAAACTCATGGGATGTAAATGGGTGTTTAAGAGAAAATTTGGTCCATATGGTAGTGTTGAGAAGCATAAGGAATGGTTGGTCGCTAAGAGGTATTCTTAGGTGGAGGGAATTGACTATGGTGAGATTTTCTCTCCT